>CM042139.1:101010105-101122605 GCA_023376005.1 Doryteuthis pealeii | reverse complement strand
ATCTGACGACATAAATTTAGTTGCCCTCTACTCCACCACAAACTGCACAAAGTGTTTGAAGAACATTAACATTTTTACATATATGTATATACATGTTATAATCCTTCTCTGATAATTGAAGTGTAATTCTTTGAAAGGATGGAAAAGTGTCACTTGAAACGTAGTGTATATAACCCGAACAAGATCGGGTACATACAGATAGTATATAATATCTAAAAAAACTATATTCCTGATAATATCCAGTGAAATCAGCAAAAAACTATAAGAAATATAAATATATTTCATGAAAACGACGAACTGACCTAAAGCCAATGTTGACCAGTGTTCATCAGATCGGGTAACGATGACCGCGGTTTGTTTGCGAAGATGAACAAGTGCATCGGGTTGATAGAAGATTATCTAACCACCTGCCAACCAACATTCTAGGGAATCAATACACGGTTTCTTGTTCGTCCCTTGCAAACCCCCTAGCAAAAAGCCGACGGGCACGAGAGAAATGTCGATTATTGCAAAAGATCCCACAGAGTTTTCTCTTCAATGTGACAATCATAAAAAGAAAGGATAAACTTTAACATTTATCCTAAATATGTAAACACTTTAAGCGATGGATAGGATTGCAGACTCGGGTGGAATTAGAGGCGTATTTCAAGATATACACTTCATTCAAAATGACACAGAGGAACTGGAAGATTTTTCAGCAGAATTTTCTATCTCTTTTATATATATAAAATTTGATTTAAACATTTTTCTCACTTCATATACATACATACAATCGACGACAAAATTACTCGTACATCCATGAATATTGAATATTTTTGACCAATTAATACCCGTATTATGCCATACATTTTAAAAATAATATTAGGTACAAAAAAGGAATATAAAACTCAATTTTGAGAAGGATAGGATAATTTACTAGATTTACTGAGAATAAATCTATTAGACTTACCGAGAAGAAAAAAAAAAAAAGACAAAATCATTCGTACAGTATGAAAAATTGAAAAATTCAACAATTTTCCTAATAATAATAGTAAACAGCACATCTCATCTGCAATCATGTCCTAAATTTGTTGATGAGATTTGAACAAGTCTTTTCTAGGATTTTCTTTCATTCTTCAATGGTTACACGTTCTAATTCCTGAAGGTTTATCAGTGACCGACGATTTATTTGAACTTTCAATTCTTGCCATAGATTTTCAATAGGCTTCAAGTCAGAACTCATTGAAGACCAATCTTCTTTTTCTGAAGCAATGCAGTCACTAATTTAGACGTATTTATGGGATCATTATCTTGCTGGAAAGTAAATTGCCGACCTAGATCAAGATTTTGTGCTGATAGTTGTAGAATTTGGATATTGTCTTCAGATTTCATTGTTCCTCTTATTACAATTAATTGTCCAGTCTCCATTGAGCGAAAACAACACCAAAATATCATCCAGCCGCCTCCAAGTTTTAATGTTGGCACTGTTTTCTTTTGGAGAAAAGCCTCATCTTTCTTGCGCCAAATCTTCTGTACATCATTATGTCCAAGAATCTCAATTTTTGTTTCATCACTCCATAGCACTTGTCCCCAAAAGCAATTCTCTTTGTCCAAGAAAGTTTGGGCAAAATTAAAACGAGCAACAATATGACATGGTTTTTGAAGAAGGTTTCGTAGAGGTTGTTTTCCATACAACCTATTTCTATTTAAACAAATTTGTATTGTATGAGTACTTATGCTGATATCCATCGTATCTACCCTTTTGGCGATGTATTTCAAAACAACTCTTGGTTTTATATTAACCATGCGACACAGTTTTCGTGCAGTTCTCGGTGATAATTTGGATTTTCTCCCATGCCCAGTCGAATTTTCTGTCGTGCCAAACTGTTTAAACTTTTTTTTTATAACGGACATTACCGCAGATCTGGGGATAACTAACAGGTTTAAAATAGTGCTTTAACAATTTTTAGACTTGTGAAAGTTAATAATTATCTCAAGTCAACGCTAAACTCCTTTGTCTTCCTCCTCGTGTTGTTAACATAACAATAACATTGTTGACACTCTATGCACCACGTGATGTTCTTTGCTGGAATTATCACAAATATTCTACTGAATAAATAGTCTAGAAAGCGTCACCGATAAAATAATTATTTGTACTTATACGAACCAATAAATTTAAAAGAATTCTTTTCTACAGTACGAATAATTTTGTATTTTCCTATTTTGCATAATTCGCCTGTCAATTTTTTTTCGTATTCAAGTTATTGTTCTGAAAATTGAGTTTTATATTCCTTATTTGAACTTATTAACATATTAAAAATGCTGGCATAATACTGCGAAATTGATAAAAATATTCTAAATTGATGGGTGTATGAATAATTTCGGCGTTGATTGTACATACTTACAGACATACACACACACTGAAACATATATATATATATATATATATATATATATATGTGTGTGTGTTGTGTGTGTGTGTGTGTGTGTTTGAGTGTGTGTGCGTGAGAGAGAGAGAGAGAGAGAGAGAGAGAGAGAGAGAGAGAGAGACAGACAGACAGACAGACAGACAGAGAGAGAGAGAGACAGACAGACAGACAGACAGACAGCAGAGAGAGAGAGAGACAGAGAAGGGGGGGAGGGAAAAACAAACAAAAAACAAAAAGACATAGAAATGAACACCATTGGCTATTGGGTTACTTGACTATTTAAAAGATCTTGCATGATTTTGAATTTTAGCTCCAAAATGAATTCTGCTACTTTATATAATGTTACCATATTTAAAAGAATCTAAACGCCTTTAAGTAAAAGACAAGTGAATCATTACCCGTCATACATGCCCAAGGTAGGACATTAAACTGTATCGAGGCTTCTGTTTTAGAGCTCTGGGGAGTTCCACTATAGAGGTGAAGTGCAGATGAATATATGTATGGGGTAGGGAAATAGGAGTGACGTGTAGAATGAGCCTCATGATAAAAGCTCTCCTTAAGATCGGGTGTTGACTTTTTGCTATATAAGGTGTGTGCTAGACGCCTGCTTTTACTTATAGACTCGGCAAGAACCATATGATCTCTCTTGGCCAATCACTGGCAGTACTCTGCTGCTGATGCAATACTTAATCCAACAGTACTGACCATAATTAATTTGAACCTTCATGGACGATGGACATATGATTAAATCACTGGACCTTTAACAATACGCAGGATAGAACTTATACGCAAGATAGGACTTATTCGCTTACCAAAGGATTCCATAACTCAGGACTTACTTACTTTAAGCTCTTTTCAACTGGCCAAAGATTGCATTTAAAAACTTAACATGGGGGACGTGGAACTCAAAGTCACAAGTGATTTTACCCGGTTTTATTTGATTTTATAGTTGAAATATCGTGATATATTGTTCGTCATAATTATGCATTCCTTTATTGGTATTACTTCGAAATCCACTTTGACTCGGAGAGGTAGTAACTGTTAGGGTCCCGACTAAGGGTCAAATAGATCTATTTGAAAATTATTCATATTATATAGAAATACTTGATATCATATAACTGTGTGCTAATTATTTGTTGATTGATTGATTATTTTAAAAGGCATGTCAACTCTTCTGTGGGTACTTTATGTCTAAATTTTTGGAAAATGCGTACATTGTAAGTTTATAGTTATATTTTTGTGTAATTTCTTAAGTTTTTGGAACTTACACATCTATTTGATCCACAGATGGGACCCTAAAAAGTAAATTCGTCGGGGCGGCCTAATGTCGGTATCAGCCAATCAGCGAGGAAGTCTATCCCCTTTTCACTAGCGCTAGGCCAAGGAGATTGTTTTTGCGTCTAATGTGGAGCGCCACACCTACCATCAGCTCCTTACTTTACCGCACAGATCCCTGTGCTACTCATACGCTGAGTTGGAGAGGGCCAGTATCGAACTAGGAACTTTGTGGTTTCTAGCCGAACGCTCTACCGACTGAGCTAACCTGGCCCTTCCAACCCTAACAGGTACTATTAATTCTACTCAGAGTAAGCATGGGGCCAATGACAAGAAGGAGTATTTCATAGCGCACAGAGCTCCAGAACTGTAGCCCCACCATTAGATGCAGTTTAATGTCCTACCCAGGACACTCCTTTTTGGAGTACTCTGCTGGAAATACAGTATTCGAAGCCCGGTTGACAGTACATCAAATTATATAGATTAAAAATACTTATTTGAAGCTATAATTGTTTACTAAGGATTATTAGATTATTTGAAACCATATAGTTACTTTAAAAATATTGGTGTCAGACAGGAATGCTTAAAACCATATAACGGTGTTCAAACAAATGATTATTGTAAAATAGGAATACTTATTTTAACAAAATAATTGTATACAAATTATTAGTAAGTAAGAATAGTTACTTCATGTCATATTTTTTTTACATCTTCTTCTTCTTCTTCTTCTTCTTCTTCTTCTTATTATTATTATTATTATTATTATTATTATTATTATTATTATTATTATTATTATTTACTTGAACTCTGCATTGACAGACATCTGCATTAAACAACCCAACAAGATTTGTCATGCCGTAAAACTAATCAACCATCCCTGAAATATCGGGATTACAGTGTATAGTAAAATGGTACCCATCCTGAAATATCAGAATTCCAATTTATAGTAAAATAGTGGCCATCCTGAAATATAGGGATTATAATGTATAGTAAAATAGTGGCCATCCTGAAATGTACAGTGTATAGTAAAAGAGTGCCCACTCTAAATACTGGGTTTACAGTGTATTTTAAGAGAGTGGACACTCTAACATAGAGGGAACACAGAGTAGAGTAAAATAGTGGTCAGTTCAAAATAACAGGGTTGCTGTTCACTTTGAAATATATACGTTTTCAGAAGTTAGACAGAAAGTATGCTGTAATACACTAGTCATTGATTTGGGTCCGCCTTCTTGAATATACTGACCGAATATACAATTACCACACCTTGAATGTTTTTCTATTTACTTAAAATTAAATGTACAGGTAATATATCAAGATTTCGGTAAATGGTTACAGATAAAGATCACCACGTGCATAAGTTGGTTGGTTGGTTGGTTGATAGGTGGGTTGGATTTTATGGCATGTCAAGCTGCCGAAGACGTTTCTCTTCTATTAATAATTGTTGGATATTCAATTTTTTTTAAAACTCATTTTTTTAACACATTCTTTTAAAACTTCTTGTTTTATTTAATCCATAAGTGGGACCTTAAGAGGTACAACTCCGGGTTCGAGTGAACCTGGGAGTAATGGCGATGAAGGGGTACTCCACACTCTTCAGAGCTCCAAAATTGGAACCTCACCATTAGATGTAGTTTAACATCATACCCAGGACACACGTGCTGTGATGGTTACCAAGCTAGTCTCGTAGATCCATTTCTACTTAATAGTTATGTCACACCCTACCCTGGATGTCACACCCTACCCTTGACAAACGGGTTGGGTAAATACCGACTGTATCCAGGTCAAAATCGGCAATGCCCTTTTGGGTGTTGCTATTTAATTTCACGTCAGTATGTATTCTAAAAAAACCCAGAGAAATATCGTTTAGAAATATTTTTCACCTCACCGTTGTTTTTATTTTGTTTTGAGAAACGCTATTTGTCAAGATTAAATATACCTAATATACATATTTACCAACCCCTCCACACGAGTAGGATGTGACACAAGGTCTATTTCTTAAGCGGAGTTTAACAAGTTTAAATTCAGATCAAAGTGGATCAAAATGCATGTATGTCAGAAAAATATTTAGAAATATGAATGTATAGTAGGAAAATGTTTTAATTTTTATAATCATTATTCTTATCCATTGTCAATCTTAATATTATTCTCACAGATTACAATATTTGCTCAATTGGGTGAAATATATGTAATGTATTTATAATGATTGAAATTTTTTTACCGAAATCTTTTTAGAGGCAGGCTTTAAATTCCAAAAAGCTTAAGGCTTCAGCAGATAAAAATCTAGCTCTGCTTGCTGTGCCTCTCCCCCCCCCCCCAAGATTTATTTGCCCTGTTCTGTTTGGGACCCCTGCCCCAGTATTCACATACTGTCCCCAGGTTAAAATCTCTTTCCTCCTCTCTACTTTTTCTTTCGTTCAGAAACGACGTTTGTTATCAAAAATTGGTGCGCTACCATAAAATATGGCTTAACACTATTTTAGTTCTCTTTTGGCAAATTTATGTAACGCAGTCACTAGAATTGTGACTACTACGCGTTCTGAGTATTCTTACGCAAAATTGATTTGTGTTGGAAAATAGCTGAAGACATAACTGGTATTAGTTTTGGCTACTGCATTTAAAATTTTTTTTTTTTTTTACTGTAAAAAGTGAATAGTCAACTGGTAGTTTAAACTGTCTAATGTTTAGACTACACTTTATATTTTATCACTTATTTAAAAAAAATTTCAAATTCTCCCGTGAACCCATTCTCGAAATGCACAAAGTGTCAATGCGGTACACCGTTTGCATGTCAGTTTTTAAAACCACCGAATCTTACTTCTCTGCTAGTGTTACTTTTTGCTCGATCGATTTTCGCATTTTTCTGTGTGTAGCGCATCGGTCGTCATCTAGTCTCAAGAAAGTTCTTCCCATAGAAACTATTGCTTCATTTTAATATTTCTTTACTTTAGAGTTGAATTCTTATCACTGCAGTCGATAACCAGGAATTCGACCTCAAATTCTGGTTTTTATTTTTTTTCTCTTTTCCTCTATTTATCAGTCACTCATATAAAGAATTATTTTTTCATTTTGTTTTGTTTTATTTTTGCGAACCTTGGATGTGTTTTTAGTCTTATAAAAAAAAAAATTAAGAAAGGAAAAATAATAGCAAACATATACATAAATAGAACGAACTCTTTTTAAAAAAAATTTTTTTTACTTTTAGTGAGCTACAACTCAAGACTGCAAATGCAATGGACACAAGTTGCTCCGAAACTAATGCCTTCTATTTATTTCCTCTGGAATTACAACGGATACTGTAAACACAATAATACCGTTGGAATGTGCAAAGTTTCAGCTAAAAATCATTAGTTTTTCGACTAGTTACCAACATTGGTTATGTATTTTTACCACCGATGAAACGTTTGCAAGAGGGTTGATCTAATAGCATTTCTTTCATCCTGAGCTACAACGGAAACAAGAAACACAGTAACAACGATGGATCGAGTAAGTTTTCAGTTACAAATTATAAGTTTTCACATTTAAAACAAAAGTGTTTGTTACAAACTAATTAGTTTGAACCATTGATATAACTTACTCTAAATCATGTCGTTATGGTAACATACAAGAGCGAAAAAAAGTTAATATTTAGTTATCGTATATAATATTCAACCTTATATTGTTGGCCAGAATGAGACCACTACGAACGAGGGGTTCGCTATTTATAGGATCGCCCGAGTTACCGGTGCTTTGCTACCGGTGTCCCTCTAAACGGACGTCCTCTATCTCCACAAACCTTAGCTTTTAAGCCTGAAAATTGGGGAAAGTGCGCATTATACACGTATTATACACGAACAATTTGTCAAAAATTCCATGTGAATTATCTTCCCCTGCCATTAGGGGGACAAATCGCCAATGGGATATTGGCACCAGAATCAAAACCCCAGCACTTGTCTGTGGGCCCTCGTCCGGGACGGACGGACTTATCACAGAGCACGCACTAAAGGTAGTCGCGGTATCACCGTTCCCTAAAAAACTTCAACAAACTTTTAAGGCTTTATTTCAGCAAACTGTCACTGGCTGTTATAATAGCATACTGAGAACTGAATAATCTACTTGAACAGGGCCCACATAACCAGCTCACTTCTAAGGCATTATACTAGCAAACGTTATCCCAGGCTGGTATAATAGCATACTGACTGAAGAACGAGAAACGACCAGAAAAGCTTCTTAGAGCCATTTTCCTATCAACGACAGAACACCTTTATCACCATGACATCAAGAACTCTCCTTAAATAGATAAGTCATGGTCGCGAATTCCATTTAATTTGCAAACCCTTTTGTTGTTAAATCCTCTTGTTGTTAAACCTTTGTTGTAAACCCTTGTAATTTTGTAAACCTTGTAAATTTTTGTTTTGTAATACAAGTGTCTGCATTTTACTTTTGTGTTCTTCTTTGTCCGACAATTTTGCCAACAACTACGGGGAAATAAAAGCCCCGTCGAATACCGTAAATACTTTTAAATTACGGTATATGGATTCATATTTTATAATAGTTATTACTATTCGTAACCGTTCAGTGTAAAATGTTTTAATAGACAATAGAGATTGTAAAATAACCATCTGCAAATCAATAACTTTGGTAATTAATACTAATGTCCGACATAGGGCGTCCTATCGTGGTATAATGGTTAGCAAGCTAGTGTTGCAGATCCATTACTACTGAATAAAAAGTTCTATCCTCGCTGGATGTCCCATACTTGTGACTTTCTATCACATCTTACTCGTGGCGAAAAGGTTGGGTAGATACCTAGGACGCCCTATCGTGGTGTAATCTAGTATATTTGACTAATTTCTATTCCATAACTAACTATTACTAATTATTTGACAAATTAACTAACAACAGGTGAGTAACAGCAGGACCTGACCTTTTGGTTCCTGGAACTAGACTACCTCCATGTTCTAAGGCGAATTCTTTACATTTGCAGGGTGGTTTTTGGACCACCCTGCAAATGTAAAGAATTCGTCACCCAAAATATAAAAAATCAACTATAATTACATGAAATAAGCCGCTGGAAATTAAATAGAAAATTATTATTATTATTATTATTATTATTATTATTATTATATTATTATTATTATTATTACAACTAATGATACATCATAGTATGAAAATAAAAAGATAATGAAAGTTAATACAACTAGCAAATATATGCACCCTTCGGGTGCAAGTATTTAGGTTTTGATGTTATAAAATATTGTATCAAATTATAAACTATTTAGAAAATGATAAACTGAGGGGGTATAATCGAAAAATAGAACAGCTTTAGATTTAACTCTTCTATCATTTTCTTTCACTCCCGTCTTTCATTTTTCCTAATTTATCTATTTAGTTAGATTATGAAGTATTTAATAAAATTACAGTTCTTTCGTCTTGTTTATGGATTTCTTTTAAGATGTATCCCCGAGATCTTTGCTCAGATTCGTTAAGAGAAAACCAAACAATTAGAAATCAATAATACTAAGCATATATTTATTAAAATCAAATTTTAAATATCAATATGCAAATTAGCCTTCTCGTTCACACTGTAAACCGCTATTTTGTTGTATATATAAATACAATTACATGCTATTAGTAGGTAGATATGGTCAACAGTATTAATAAGGTATAACCATTTTATCAATAATTGAGGTTTAAATAAAAATAAATTCATGGTAAATGTGACGTCAATAACTAAGGGAATTATGACTTGAATAGTGATTTAGTTTCGGTTACAGACAGACAAACACACAATCTCCATTATAATAAGATATGTAGAAATTGTGATGACAAGACTTTCGGACCACCCTGTACAATCCCTTATCATTGTTGCATGAATATCCAACAGTTTCTTATATTTGGGTGTCCCGTTATTGTGTAATGTTTAGCGAGTGAATCTCGCTGAGCTATTACTACTGAATTTGCGAGTTCGATCCTCGTTGGATGCCCCCTATTTTCGACTTTGTATCGCATCCTACCCGTGGGTAACGGGTGAGGTAAATGCCTACTGAAGGCCAATCTAAGCGCTCTTTTCATCCTCTACACCCACGACCTTATGAAATTTATAAATCAATCGCAATATTGTCGAGTTTCTGGGAATTATAGGTTGGGTGAATTTCACACTAAATTCGTCTCTCACACGTTTGCAAGATTACACACAAAATACATCAAGACTTGAAATGGCATCCCATGGTGTAATGGGTAGCAAGCTAACCTTGCAGATCCATTACTACTGAATAGCGATTTTGATTCTTGCTGGATGCCCCATACTTGCGATCTTCCACCATATCCTACTCATTGCAAACGGGTTGGGTGAATACCTATTCACATATATTTAAATTAAATGCTATCGTGTTAGTGATGATTTTCAAATAAAGTTTGTTGTGTGATTTATTTTTCTTTGAAAGCAATTCTACTGAGAAAGTGCCATGCTGAAATCAAGTCAGAGTTCACTTCTCCTTGTGTTTTTTTTTGTCAATTTTTAATTCTTTGACTACCGGTCTACCAAACCCGTTGAAGCTTATTTGAATTCGAGGCTTTTCCTTCTCCCAATCCCTGTTTTCCTACCAAGAATAAGATTACTCGCAAAATACACTAATCCTTGGAAAGTAACATAGCTAATACGACGCAAAGAAATGAATTCTGGAATAAAGCTAGTGCAATCATTTTCACTGTTAAATTATTTTGTATTTCCTAACAATACAAATAATTTACGTTCACGTAAATTCTAGGCTTATATCTTTAGGCTTGTAACCTTCATTAAGTACCCTGTGTTGATAGATATTGAAATAAATACTCAGATCTTTGTGCAGAAAGAAAAATAACCCTACTCTTTTGTTACCTTTTAGAAAACCGGTAGCGAAAAAATCAATATCAAATCTCAATTAAAATTCAACCGTTAGGTAAGGCCTAACGCATCCTCACACTACTGTTGAGTTTACAGAAGAGAACACAGAAGAGTTGTTAAGAAAACAGACAACGTCTTCTATGCATAAGAACTTAGTGGTTAAGCGAACCTTGAGGGAACAGACAGCGTATCATATGCATAAGAACTTAGTGGTTGAGTGTTGCTGGGAAGACAACGTCTCATGCATAAGAGAATAGTGGTTAAGTGCAACCAAACAAATAGACATCCCACAAGTAAAAGAGCATATAATTTCAGTATAGTTTGAAGAACAGACAACGTCTTAAGCATAAGAGCATAGTTGTTAAGTGCTGCCGAGGGAAAAGTCAACGTTTCACATAGATAAGACCATAGATGTTGAGTATAGCTAAACGAACAGACAATATCTTATGCATAACAGCATATTGGTTAAGCGAACCCGAGGTAATAGACAACGTCTCACACGCACAAGAGAATAGAGATTGAGTGTAGTTGAAAGAACAGACAACGTTTTATATAGTAGTTAAGTGCTGCCGAGGGAACAGACAAGGTATCTTATACATAAGAGCATTGAAGTTAAGTATAATTTGGAGAACATGGTTGATTGGTTGGTTGGTTGGATTAAACAGCATATCAGCCCTTGCCAAAGATGTTTTTCTTTATTCATTCTTGTTGGTTATTCAATTTTAAAAAACTAATTTTCTTTTAAAACACATTTTTTGAAAGTCAATTTATATCAATACAAAAACATTGAGGAAGGAATTTTGGCCCCTTCTAGCAGTAAATACCCGATACGGGATACACACTATACATTTTCTATCAAATCATCACTCGGCTAATCGGTACCTTGTGAAGTTGGATTCGAGTACTAAGCTTTTGCTTGGGAAAATTTCTTACGGTTCTTTAATCTCATTCTTATATGGAAACTTCGGGTTCTGCAACAGATAGGCGAGAAACCTTGCAGGCTCTTTTTCAGTAATTCCAATCTATGGCGGATATTACGGTCAGGATCCTTCTAGCCATGTACTTCAAATGAAGACTACGTCTCACGGAGACAGACCGCGAGACGTAGCCTTTATTTGAAGGACATGGCTTTTAAGAATAAAGCCACAGAAAATAAGCTGTTACGTTTGTCGGGTTTAGGCCCGAAATTATTTTTGGGGAAATTCTTTGATGTTTTTCACAGCAGTGCTGAAAACCTGAGAAATGCGAAAGAGACTCAACATGTCAGTAGTAATTTTTTTGGAGTGAGCAGACAGATTTTAAGAAGTCTAGGTTTCAGAAATCGTTGAAGTTTCGTTCCCAACAACAATAATCGGGGCTGGTAGGGGAGCAACTAGCAAGATACTTGGAGGGTTGGAAGAAGATCACTTACGACCGTTGGATCTTGAGCATAGTCCGGGAGGGACTAAAGCTTCATTTTGCTTCAACGCCAGAACAATGCGGTGTAAAAAGGAACCGTATTCAGTTCGTTTTGCCAGTGCGACGTTATTTCAGAAGAAATAAAACGCTTGTTTGGAAAACAAGCCATAGAATGAGTTTCACAGAGCCCAAGAAGGGCGGGGGTGTTACAACACCTTCCTTTTAGTTCTCAAGAAGGACGTGAGGGTTCCGCCCGATTCTAAATTTGAGAGGTATAAATGCCCATCTCGTGGCTCTTCATTTCAAGATGAAAACTTTCAGACTTATTCGTCAGGTCTTGGGGAAGGGCGATTGGGTAATTACTGTGGACCTGAAGGATGCTTACTTCTATGTTCCTATTTTCCCAAGTCACAGACAGTTTCTACGGTTTCATTTTAAGAGGAGACATTACTAACTCAAAGCTATGCCCTTTGGGCTTTCAAAAGCCCCCAGGGTATTCACAATGATGTTGGCACTGGGGTGATTTCTCAGGTCCCGCCAAGTACATATTTTCAGGTATCTAGTTGACTGGATAGTCAGAAATCAGGATCAAAGTATTCTCAGTAGTTTTGATAGAGGACATTCTCCAGGATTTGAGATTTTTCCTAAATTTTCAGAAATCTCACTTGATTCCATCTCAGGAGACAATGTACCTGGGAGCTCTCTTCAATTTGGACGTGGGAATAATTTATCCTTCAGAGGAGATTCCAAAATCTGGTACAACAGATAGATCGCTTCCTACTTGTTTCTCCAACAGTGTCAAATGTGTATTGTTCGTCTAACCCGAATGGTTTGTGTGATAGGAGGTGAGTGGACGTACTGTTGCTCTTTTCTGGGGTGCCACTTTCAAGACAGTGCTCAGCATCTTTGTACAGTTCCCATCTAGCTTTTCTCTAATCGTTTCTTTAGAATCCAAGTGCAGCCGTATAGTAGCACTGACACGGCTGCAGCTTGGAATAAGTTCTGCTTTATTTTATTTGAGGGATTAGATTTCCAAATGATCGATAATCTGTCTATGGTAGACCATGCTCTTTTTATGCGTATATGGACATTGCATCCTGTCCGTTATGGACCCCATCAGCCATCAGCGAATTCACACGAGAGCTTGATCGACTTCTTAGATTATTATTCCCGAAACTGATAATAATAATAATAATAATAATAATAATAATAATAATAATAAAACAAGCTTTTCTTTTTTAAAATTACGATGAAGTCACATTGAAAGCATAGATTTCTGCTTGTTAAACAGCGATGAGCCTGTTCAATACCTAAGTTGAGTCCTTAGGAACAGCAGGTACCATAAGCAATCTGAAGCCTGTGTGTTAGTTTAAGCAAACCTTAGTAAATAACAAGAAATGGAAAGAAAGGAAGACATAAGCCTTTTTATTGACTCCACAGACTTTTCTTCAAACGACTGTAGACCAGTCAATCTTTCACGACAATTAAGACAGGCTGAAATTTCCCTCGATTTTCGCGTCAAAAGGCGAGTAGATTATGTCTTATAAATCAAATAAATGAGATGAGGGTAGAGCGATTAATCCAAATGAGTAGAAGATCAGCCGATATCGTTTTTGTGAAAGTGAAGAAAAAATGTTTAAGGGGAAACTACCGGAAAATGTCTATATTGATTCATTAATTGTCTGTAAGTGAAAGAATCGCTTGGGTGTGCTCAAATAAATCAGAACGAATCCATTAATTTAAGCGATAAAATAGTCGCAAACAACTCCTACTAGATTAAAACTCCAACCCATTGAAGACCTAAGAAAAAAAAAAGAAAAAAACAACAAACAAAAACGGATTTTTGAAAGCTGAGATGATCTAAGACAGGTAGAAGAACGCCTCCTACTGGGACATAAGCGAACTCTTCTGATCACCATTTAGTCTTGTTTCAAACTAAGTAAAGATAAATATGTTGGCCGGGAGACAAAAAGTCATTTTTTTTTCAAAACAAACATTTATTTTGACTTTAAAAAGTTTTAACGAAATCTCTAAAAGTATTAATATAAACAATGTATCTCTGCATTAGTATTTATTAAATTGTCAGTGAACTGTTTTTGGATACTTTTGTATTTGCAGTCTATGATACCAGTTCCATTAATCTAGTTTGTTACTTATTCCCATTGTATTATTGGAGCCAACATTAAAACGTTCCAGTTTCTATTATCAAGGCATCTTTAATATTCAGTGGTTATTAAGCTTTTTAGTATGATGTGGCTTCTTAATAAGGTAATTTTAAAGATAATTTCGAAAAAGTACGTCACAATGTTTGAAATGGAATGTTAACAGGGGTCAGCTCCACACACAATAAAGAATAAACAAAGCCGAGAATTCAGTTGTCATTTATTTCTTCACCCTTCAAGAATATTCTGAATGGGTAATTATTCATGTGACATTTCGCTTTGCAGTCTGAGTTGAATCTAACTTTAATTTCGAACTGATTTTTTTTGTGACCAACTGCCCTTTGCTGCTACTTGTCTGTTCATCGCTTGACTGCTAACTTAAATATATAGATTCCCAACTTCCGGAAAACAATCCCACTTTTTATACGTGGACCCCACAAGACTAAAGTACCTTAAAATAATATCCTTGTCTACTGACCTTTGGTCGTACTGGTGCCGAATACTTGAATTTATAATGGACATTTAAAAAACTAACCCTTTCATTTCCATTGAGAAAGCCTTCTATCTTATTATCTATTAAGATTAGCTATTGTAGAGGCAAGTGTTGCGTGTTCCAACTTCACAAATAATATTTAAAATGACGATAAAATAACAAGACACAATTTAGGCAGAAAATACGGAGAAATAACAAACACAAGGCATATATTTAACAAATAACAAATAAATTTATTCTGAGGTTGTTTGTCAATAGAATGAATTTGTATAAATGAAAAAAAAATCTGTAATGTTCACAACATAAATATGAATGTCAAATTGTAGGTAAAAATAGCAAAGTTCGATAGGAATTTGTTCGATAGAAAAGTGGACAAATAAAAATATTTTTGGTGTTTACAACCTGAGAAATGAACGTCTGATGTTTATCGCAGTGGCACGACGACGAGGTAGGTAGTACACAGTAGTAAACATGAAAACTGTCGTTGACTTAGACGGTTGAAGTTTGTTTTTCTAATCAGCAAGTCGAATCGTTTGCTCGAAGTTAAGTCTCGGACATCTGTTTTTTCAATGACAGGCTGGTGACTGCGAACGTCGTAGCGTCGTCTCGGAGCAGAATGGAATCTGAATCTTTGTTGATTTGTTCTCTGTTAAATATCTAACAATTTGCTCCGATTTAGATATTTTTTATTTTGGCGGTAAAGCGCGGACGTGTCTGTAAACACCACTCATGATTAGCTTTATCCAATCGAATTCTGACAGTTGTATAATTATTTTTTAAAAATCTATTTTCCTTAAGTTTGGAAAAAGAATCGTGCTTGACGCAACTTTTATGTTTTTCCTTATTTAGATATAAAATATAGGGTATAATCCTATACTATCCTTTTGATACTACTATACCCACATCCATATATATGCATACAGATACGCTACCTATGCCCCCCCAACCATACAGACTTCATTGCATACACATGCATATACATGCATATACGCTACGCCTATACGTATTTATAGTCATATAGCCATGCTTACATCTACACGAATATGAATTATTGCACCTAAATATGTGCAACTAAGGATACAAGAGCTTATTGTCATAATCATCATGTCGCGCAGAGAACACGGGTACCAATGACTCTCTCTCGCCAACGGTCCCTAGCGGTCATCACCTCTGGCAGGTGAGAATCCTCTGGCATTGAGAATACGCACAGAGCTGATTGATGTAGGTTTATGATGGTCGTCCAACACTGATGTGTCCATGTGTAAGTGTCCACAGGAGAACGTCACTTATAAGTTTGTTCTTGCTTCTCCAGCAGTATCCATCATGTCTCGTTAACTTGTATTAAATGTATTCTTGTGGGGTGCTGCTTCGAAGATTTATCCAAGACAACATGCTGCATCCTTGTACACTTCCTATTTAGCTTTTTCTGTAAGCGTTTTATTAGAGTCCAAGTGGTGCAGCCACACAGTAGCACTGACATGGCTATAGCCTGGAAGTATTGTCGCTTTATCTTATCAGATAGATCAGAATCCCCCCAATAAAACAAGAGCTTATAGCATCACGCCAATAGCACAAACTGAGTTGATATATACTCAAGGGCATTACTGCAAAATTAACGCGAACAGTTCAGGCTATGTTTGCCGATACCGCTTTCCGCACCGACAACCACCACACCACTCTCATCTACTAGTTTTTGTCTACAATGTGGCATATAAGTATATTCCTGTGTCTCTGAAAAGGACTTTTAATAATATTTCCCATGATTAACTACAGTGCTATATTCGCTTAATTCAATGTCTGCTTGGATGAAGTGTCTTTATTTACATACTTTGGAATCAGGAATTTGAATATCGTTGTTTTGGGGAGATGGGGGGGGGGGGCTCTTAGGATGATGGAAAATACCCTCTGACATCTACACGGGATTGCATAGGAAATCTATATTTACAATGTCGTTCACAATTTTTTTGGTCAGCAATATTGATTCTAAATGACTGGCGAACGTGATTGGAATATAGCATGGGTATAAAAAAATGTGTATATCCCTATACGTATTACACACACACACACACACACACACACACACACACACACACAGAGAGAGAGAGGAGAGAGAGAGAGAGAGAGAGAGAGAGAGAGAGAGAGAGAGAGAGAGAGTAGTATTTTATACATATACTTTTATGTGAGAACACATATTTTTAGGATATTGTACGCCTGAAATGTTCCTGTGTGTAGATACATGAATGATTTAAGAGAAATAATTAGAGGTAGGTATAGTGGATTTGTGAAGAAAAGAAGACAAATAAAACGAGAAGAAACTATACACACACATAATTCCTCTAGGGAACAGAGGAAGGCAATAGGTTTACTTGGGTCAGATTCTTTGGCACTATCCACACTAGGGGTCAATTTAGTTTGACTGTATATATTTTTCGTCTGGAGTTTGACTCTACAACAGACGAGGGAGTGGTCTGAATCGCAGTCTGCGTTGTGAAAGATACGGGCGTGGAGGACTCTTCTGGGGGGTCAGAGTGCCGTCTTATGATCAGGTCAAACTGGTTCCAGTGGCCAGATAGCCGGGGGTCGGTGATGCATAGGTTGTGGTATGTGCAGAACTCAAGGACGCGTTGCCCGTTCTCATTTATTCTATCAATGCCATGGTAACCCAAGCAAGATGGCCAGGAGTCGTGGTTTGCACCAACTCATATATTAAAGTCACCAAGCAGGTAAAGCTGATCTTGTTTGGAGATGTTTTTTTTTACAGTTAACTCAAGCTCATAAAATTGGTCTTTATTTCTTGAGGGCGCTAAGTGTTGGTACGTATACACTCACCAGTTGGCAGGTCCAATGGTAGAGCTCAGGCGGAGGGTTAAGATTATCTCTGAGTCACCTTTGGGTGGTACTATTGCTCACAGTAGAGTGTTCTTGACTGCAAAGTCAACTCCATGTTCTCTGGTTTCACCAGTAGGCTTCCCTTGCTAGAAAAAGGTGTAGTCTCTTATTTTCAGTGAGCCTGATGAGAGAACCCTGGTGTTCTGAAGGGTATGTCGATTTGTCGCTTTAAGAGTTCGTTGTTAATAACCGCAGTTTTGCGGACATCTCTTATGTCCAGTACGTCTCGATTTATCCGGGCTACATGGTCCTAACCTTCCAGCATCCGAAGCGTAATACTAGAGTCTTTGTTTTATTTGGTGCATATGTTTACAACCCGCCTGTTAGGATGAATTCTTTAGCTTCATGCACCCAATGAAGCATGCAGGTTGTGGCCGGACATCACCTAATTGACTGTGGGCTTCCCATCTAGAGACGGGCAGTAGCTGTCTAGTGAAATAAAGACATCCCTGCCATTGACGGAGGTCGCCCCTGGCACCCATCTCTACGCCAAACGAGAAAGGGCTCATAACCGGTAACTTGTGCCGAAGATATAACATTCATATAATATCATGCATGGACATTTTTTACATGTTCATTTATTTACATCGTAATGAGATAAACATTTATTTTTTTAAAGGTGATGTGTAATGGTTATTGTAATAGGAAATGGAATCGTCGATCAGAATTCAAATCTTTGACGAGCCTGTTCGCGTTTCACTTCATGCTAATGCTATATCACCCCAGTGAATAGATAGAAGATAAATTGGGTTCTTTAGCTTTGGTTAGACAACCATTCTAGAATAAGAAAACTGAATTGAAACTAGCCGTAAGTAAAGTCGGCGGAGTGGCCTATTGTCGGTATCAGCCGGACAATTAGGGAATCTATCCCCTTTTCATTTGCGCTAAATCAGGGAGATTGTTTTTGTGTCTGAGGTGGAGCGCCACACCTGCTATGAGCTTCCCACTTTACTGCACAGATCCAAACTGTGCTACTCATACGCTGAGTTGGCAAGTGCGGATATCGAAACCGGAACCGGAACCGGTTCCTAGGTGTATGCTCTACCGACCGAGCTAAACCTGGCCTTATAAACTCATCTTGTGTCGTATCCAGGGCATGGCGGAAGGGTTGAGTAAAAACTTACATCAGTAAGCCTAAAGTATTTAAACTTAGTAACCAAAAAATGAATTTTACGAATCTTATAATGTAGATTCGGTGTTTGTCTGTAACCAAAATTACGTCACTGCTTTCGTCACATTACCCCCAGGAATTGTGAGACTTTATAAATGAGTATTTAATTTATAGTCTAAATCATTAATACATAAAATAAAGAAGAACCCTGTATCATATATACTCAGAAATTAAGTATTCAACATTAAACTGTCCATATTGTCTGTTAAAACAAGTTTTAATAATACACACCCGGTATTATTGATATATACTTTGGTTTATATATATACTTTGGTTTATTTTAATATATATTTAAACGTATGGTGTTTTACGAGAAAAGTATTTACAAACAAGAAATAGTCACATAATCTTCTTCTACATTGAATTTGAAGATGTTTGTGTATTTAACTGTATCCGGTTTAGGTTTGCTTTTCATTAAGAGAAGATTTATCGAAAGTTTCATCAATCATGCTTACCCAGTCTGCTTAAAAATAAACTCGGTAACCAAAAATATACTTATTGCCTCTAATGACAGTTTTATCAATCATGCTTACCCCCACTAGAGTAGAGTACTGAGAACGCACGCTTTGCAGACGCGCAGTTTGGTTCTCTTTGTAATGCAAGCATTGTCCCAGACTCTCTGGTTCAGTTTGGCGATAACTGCCGCCGCTCTCGCGATTCTGCTGTTGACTTCATTGTTAGTGGAGACTGAATTGACAATGGTGGATCCAAGGTAATTGAAGCTCACCACGGTTTCCAGGCTGTACCCGTTGATGACAATGTTCGAAGGGGTGTCTACACTTTGTGTCATGACTTTTATCTTATTTAGACTCATGGTAAGCATGTGTGAGTCGGTTGACAGCTGGCTGTGCTCAGTGTGTGACGTCATCGGCGAATAGCATTTCCCGAATGAGGAGCTTCGTGACTTTGGTCAACTTGCCAACAACTTGCCGTCAGCTCTGGTGTGTATGTAGACTCTCTCGCTGCACTCCTTGAAGGCGTACTGGAGAAGCAAGGAGAAAAATATCCCGAACAGCGTAGGTGCAAGGATACAGCCCTGATTCACTCCACTGCTGACTGGAAATGCCTCGGATGTTGCACTATTAAAACAAATTGTGCTGTGCATATTTTCGTGGAAGGAGATGATGATTCTAAGGAGTCTGGGCGGGCAGCCTATCTTCTGTAACAATTTAAAGAGTCCGCTTTGGCTGACCAGGTTGAATGCCTTTGTTAAGTCTATGAATGCAGTGTAGTGGCATTTGCTGCTCCTGGCACTTTTCCTGTAACTGGCGTAGTGAGAAAATCATGTCCACAGTAGACCGGTTTGCTCGAAAGCCACACTGTGACTCTGGATAGATGCGATATGCAAAAGTATTGTATAAGTTGACGATGGTGGCATCTTTCATGCCTTGAGGGATGTGTCCTTGTTCCCAGCAGCTGCAGAGTAATTCGTGTAGTGGTTGGAGCAGCGCTGCCTTCCAGCTTTTCAAGACCTCTGCTGGTATGCTGTCACTCCCGGTTGCTTTCCTATGAGCAAGGCGATCAATGGCTTTGCTGAGCTCTTCCCCCGTTGGTAATGTATCCAGCTCGCCCGGCAAATCAGAGATGGCACCTAGGGTGTTTTCTGTCACTTCGTTTTGGGTTGCATACAGTTCCAGGTAATGCTCAACCCAATGTTGCAGCTGCTTCCCTTGGTCAGTGATGACTCCTCCTGTTTTATCTTTTAGCGGTGCAGTCTTTGTTATGGGTGGGCCTGTAGCTCTTTTGATGCCCTCGTACATGCCCCTTACATCTTCCGTGTTGGCAGCTGTCTCTATGCCGCGGCACAAATTCAGCCAGTAGGTATTGGCGCAGTGTCGAGCAACCTTTCTGGCGCTCCTCGAGGCCTCAAGTGTGTTTTGGCTAGGTGCTTCCTTGTGTGCCAGGAGGGCTGTCCTCTTAGCTTCAACCGCAGGCTTCATTTTTTCCCAGTGGTCCTCAAATCATTCCTCATTTGATGTTCCTTTTTCCCATAGGCGGTGATAGCAGAGTTGCAGACGGCATCTCTGAGGTGAGACAACTTGGCGTCAATGGAGGCTTCATCTTCAGGCGGTGTCTTGTTTGTGAGAACTTGGAGACTGCCTAGGAGGTGCTGTGTCTTTTCCGTGTTGCCTACACAGCACGTGTTGATGCGTGATCGACCCTTTGTTCTTGCGCGGTGGATCTTTCTGGGTGTCATTCGTACTCTACTGGCCAGGGAGTGATCCGAGTCGCAGTCTGCACTATGGTATGTGCGGGCGAGAAGAATGTTTGCAAAATTCGCACGCCTGGTGATGACAAGGTCTAGCCGGTGCCAGAGGTGGGAGCGCGGGTGTCTCCATGACACCTAGTGGATGTCCTTGCACCTAAAGTAGGTATTGGTCCCGCATAGGCCTTGGTAGCAGCACAAATCTAGCAATCTGTGGCCGTTCTCGTTCATCTTGCCCCGCCCATAAGGCAAGTGGGTCAGCTCCTACTCTGGTGTTCCCGGGCAGGTAAAGGTCCTCGGTAGACGGGACCCCGCACTCAGGTTCTCCAAGAACTCGTCTTTTTCCTCGGGAATAGCGTAGAGGTATGCACTGATGATATTTGCTGGTGCTGCAAGCGTTCCCATCTGGAGGGTGATGATTCTCTCGCTACCAGTTGATGGGGGCTCGATGCAAGGGATAAGAATATTTTTTACAGTGAAACCGACGCCTTGCTGTCGGGTTTCACTTGAGGACTTTCCCTGCCAGAAGAAGGTAAATTTTGCTTCCTTGATTTGGCCATTTTCAGCCATGCGTGTCTCCTGAAGGCAAGCCACGTCAATGTTGAACCCGGCGTTCCTAGTCAATGATGACCGTCTTGTGGGCATCATCAACCTGCTGTAGATATGTTAATCCAGGAGGCATGGTCCTGAAGTTCCAACTTGCGAGCCGACGTTTTTTACGTTTTGTGTTGTTTAATGTACACTTTTTAGTCCGCCTGTCGAGACAATTCTCTAAGCTCCATACACCCAGTGGAGCAAGCAGGTCATGGCGGAATAGCACCTAACTGGCTGGGGGATGCCCAGTTTAAGGCGGGCGGTAGCTGTCCAGTGAGGTACGATGACCTCTCCCACCGTCGGAAGTGACCCATAACGCTCGTTTCCTTCGCTAATCAGATGAGCTTATCACTGGTAACTGCCACTCCCCGTGTTGTGTCGGCACATACATTGGAGTGCTCTCTCCATTCTTTTAGTGGAAAACTACGTAGCCTGGGCAGGTTGTTATGGAGGATGTGATGTCGCCCAAGCAGCAGATCCTCCTTCTCCACACAGCCGTTGTGGTCCAAAGGAAAGGTAAGAACCAATGCAGTTTGGCAACGGCGGTGCCGAAGGAGTTGCTGGGAAGTACTGAGATACAGCATCACCCACCTTAGGGATTCCAGCTCCAGATTTGTTTTCGGGGTTTACTCCCTTAGCCTTTCCTTGGGATAAGGTAGAGCCGCAAGGCAACGGTGGTTTTATAAGACTTTTCTTGGATGAGTTGCTGAACAAGGCTAAAGAGTCCCATCTAACCCGTTTTGTGATTTGTTGAGTGGTAAGTACCCTAATCTTGCTACTGCCGGTGTGGTCGGCCATTGGTTACCCGAGAGCTCATCCGCTCTTTGCTAACATATTGCGTATGTATATCTCTCAGCTTGCACATACATGCGTACATATGTACGCGCTTAAACGTATATGCATGGGCATGGTTACCGGCACCTTTGAATTTTCTAAGTTATGACTTAGTATAAGTCCATGTGTCTTGTACTTACTAAACCCGTGCTAGAATGTAAAGATTCTACCTATTCTAATATATATCAGCACAGAGGTGGGGAAAAGACAGTCTTGGAAAGAAGATAAGTTTAGTGACAGAACAGAGCAGCGATCTTTTTTTCACGTGTCATATGCTGGACAAAATGAATAACTTTATTCTGGCTTTTAGTCCAACTTTAATTCTTTCTCTTTTCTTTTTATTCTATATAATATTTATATTCATTTTAATTTTTTAGTTTTAGTTTTTATATTGACCATGTACGTTATGTCTGCCTTTCCCTCACCTCGGTACTGATATATATTAGTAATAGGTTAGAATCTATACATTTCATTATACGGTGAAAAAACGTTTTGATTATCGTCTGTCGTAAAATTTTGTTTTACGACTGGCGATAATCAAAACAGAACGGTTTTGACGCCCCCACCAAAAACAGAAACTGAAGTTTATATTTTAAAGATATTAACAGTTTTAAGATAAGTAAATATTGTTAAAAAAATAAATGCGTTTTGCTGATGAACTTATATAATAATGTGATCATGTCTACACATCTAGAAATCTAGTTGCAGTTTAAATTTAAAAAAAAATTGAAACCAGTTTCGATAGTTTTTGAACAGCACTATTTGGCGAAATATAGGTTTGCGAAAGTGCTGCACTCACCATGTTAACCAGACCTCAATATATGAAAGTTATTCTTGTTTCTTAAACTGATAATTAATCTCTGTGCTAAGATTTGATGTCGTGGAAGACACTGAAAGAAATGAAATGGTGCACATCACAACATATCAAAAGAGAAAATTCAGAGGTGCGTCGACCAACGGAAAACTCGCTGGAAAGGTCTGCTGAATGTTAAGGAAACTATTTTTTGAAAATAAATTTTTTATTCTAAATATTTTTAATTTTTTTTACTGATGACTTTTTGTCTTGGTAAATAAAATTTCAGATACTTTTTGAACCCTCCGGATATAATGTAATATTTGGGATGGGATGTGAGTTATTCTATGCTTCCGCCGTCTGCTCTTCTTCGTCTGTCTGTTTCGCTGTCAATTCTTTCAAGTAAAAACTCCTTTTACAGCTCAACTAACTTTTTATATTTAAAAAAATCGAATTAATATATACGTCACCCTACATGAGGTGATTTACATTATGGTTTATTATTAACTGTCAGTTTCACTGTTTTGACATCTCTCGACTTTACAATACAGCCTCCTCAACCCCGACCAACATCTCGCCATACAAAACAGACTTGCTTTATATAAACAATTATTTCTGAAACCTTTCTAATAAAATAGTAGCAAATGTATTCAAAACTGTAGTTCTAAAATCTACGCTACTCTGTTATATAACAACTAGCAGGACCTGTGTAATGCCACAGTATGATAATTTAATTATTGCAACGTGTAATATTGTAGTGATAGAGGAGACCTACCTCGTGCAACACGGTGTGACAGAGAGAGTGGCGGGCGCGAAGACTTGTCTTATTCTCGAAGGAAGCGGGCTAGGCTTTGCCTGGCGTGTAGGACTAACCTAGAGACGAACCCACTTCCTTCAGAATGTGAGCTGTGGACGATCAGTGAAATAAGAAATAGCATAGTGGCCCGGATGTAGGTGGTCGCGCCGTGCTGACGAGTGTCGCACGTGCTGCACGGACAATTATGAGTGAGGAGCCCGGATGTGGTGAAATTGAGGTCTATTTAAAGGACTTATTCTCACAGACCGGAGAAAACGACTGCAGTAGTATTTTGTTGTCGAGACGAGCGGGACAAAGAAATAATTTTGGATTTTGGATATTGGATTTTGGAGCATGATACAGTTGGGAGTGTTTAGACTGTCGATTGGAACCTTGCATCAGACTTGACTGTGACCCCCCCCCAATACTGATTAGAAATATGTTTACTTAAGATCTATTGCTATATTGTTCAATATGTAAAAAGTATAATAATCTTTAATTCTCTCACATTCTTTTCTTATTCTTTTCTTCTATTCATATTTTCATTATGTTCGATTGAAACAGGTTAATGTTATTGCTTCCGTGCGCTCACCGCATCTGTCTATCTTTCCCCTTTTTACTTTAAAATTTGTTTCTTCTGTGTAGCATGTCCACAAGGTCAGAGGTTTTCAGCCAGTGAAAAACCAACTTATCGAATAATCGATTCACCATGCGAAACATCTTAAAATTAAACGTTGCTTACTTTGGTTTGGTTTGGTTTCTTTGTTTAATGGCATTAAATAAAACACGGTCGTGTTATTTAATGCCAGAATCATTATTGTAGAAGAAGTAGTAGTGGTACTCCTTAACACATATCTGGGGGATGGAGGGTAGTTCATACTTTTCCCAATGGTATTAGTCAGAAAGCGAACGTAATAGCAGGACTGGAGTTCGAACTCACTTACTACAATGTCGCAGTCCAGCACATCAGCCAGTACACCACACCCCTGTTTAAATTTTGTACAAGACCAGAAGTATGAGACACTTAATGAAACCCGAACTCACTACTTAATAATAATGGCCATGTAGACAATTTCTATCACTATTACATCATAACGAGGCATCTAGCTTGAGGGCCAGTTGATTAAAGGAAATGCTCATATTATTGAATGAATGACTTTATAATGTGGTGATATTTTTAAGACGTGTGAAGTCGGCGTGCATCAAAGATTTTATTACCTCTGATAATTCTAAATTTCCATTGTATTCACTAAATTTTGTGACACGGATATTCTTCCAGAAACATTTGATTGATTACGTTCTTCTTAGATGTCTTTAGTTGTTTCAAAACCCAGGAAAAGCACTTGTGGATATACCACGATGTGATAATTTAACTATTACAACATTTAATATATGTAATATCATATGCAAATGAGGTAATGCTATAAAAACAGTCAGTCTCAGTAGTAAGTCAGACAGCTACTACCATTGACTGAAGACAACGTATGTTCTAGAGACTGATTTATTTCATAACAATATGGCATCGCCGATAGGATCATCAATTTCTTTAGAGAACCCAGAATATGTCAAAACTTGGATTAGATGTTCCGCAGCGTTGGATAAGGTGAACAAATTGAGACCCGAAAGCCTCCGAAGGGGAGAAAAAAATTACGGATTTATTTTTGTTTCAGCAGTGTGTGATAAAAAATATTAATTATGGTATACCCTAAAATACTGGAGAATTTAACGTATGAAGAAATATCAAATGTTATGAAAAGGAACATGCACCCGAAACATAAATTTGTTATTGCAGAACGAACGAAGTTTCCGGAAATAGACAGAACCAAAATGAAACGGTGAGGTAATATTTGCTCAGGTGAAAGAAACAAAAAGATAATGCGAATTTGAAAAACTGGGTTCAAAAGAAATGTCTAAAGAAGATGAATTAATCCTTCTAAGATTAATTTAAGGCATGTATATTGCATATAAGCATAAAACCTTAGAAAAGCTTCAAATAAATGAAATGGATCTTGAAGCAAGTGTTGAATCTTTGCAGCAATTAGAATTAATTAACGAATTCAATAATTCTAAAAATAATGTGAAAGCTAACAGCGAACTTGATAGCCTAATAAAATGCAAATATTGCGACTGAGAACACGAGAAAGACGTAGAAAAATGTCCGACCAGAGGAAAATTAGGTTTGAATTATAAAAAAATAATAGAAGGGGTTCGAGGAAAGAATCTTGAGGCAACGCTGCTTTTTGTAGATTTCTCCAATCTATTTGACTCCACACACAGAGGGAAAATGGAGCAAAATACTATTTGCTCCCCAAAGAAACAGTTACCGCTATGTTCTACCAAAACACTAAAGCAATGGTACGCTCACCTGATGGCGACGCAGGTTTCTTTGACATAGTCGCTGAAGACCTACAATGAGATACCTTAACACCCTATATATTTATGATATGCCTAGTCTATTTACTTTGAACATCATTAGATCCTTATAAAAGAAAAAAAAAAGTCAAGAAACAGGCGATACCCGGCAGAGTTTATTACGGACGCGGACTACATAGATGATCTGGCATTGCTTGAAAATATACATGCGCATGCTGAATGTCTGCTACATTGGCTGTAGAATGCAGCACGGAATATCGGCCACTACGTGAACACCAATAAAACCGAGTTCATGTATTTTAAAAAGGAAGGAGGCATCTCCACACTCGACGGTAAGCCTCTAAAGCCGGTAGAACAATTTACGTATCTAGGTGGTAATATCTCATCCACAGAAAGTGATGTTAATTCACGCATAGGGATGGTATGGCCTGCTATAAACATATTATCAGCCATATGGAAATCCCATCTTACTGACCAGTTAAAATTCTTCCAAGCCGTGGTATCAGTGCTACTGTATGGCTGCACCTCCTAGACCCTAACGAAACGCCTAAAGATGGGAGATGCACAAGAATTCTGCGTGCGATTTTAAACTCACACAAGAAAACAGCTGTACGGCCACTTGTCTCCTATCACACAAACCATCCGAGTGAGACGGACTAGACATGCTGGACACTACAAGAGAAGCAACGACGAAATCATAAGTGAAATTCTCCAGTGGAAGCCAGCACATGGGAACATCAGTGCGGGCCGTCCAGCTTAGTCTTACATTAATCAGATCTACACGGATACTGGATGCTGCGCAGAGGACTTGCCGGGGCAATGAATGATAGGGACGTTGGCGAGAGATTGTCATGGATATCCGTGATGCTAGCACGACATGATGATGATGATGATGATGATCTTAACGTCATAGGAGATAAGTGGCCGTATAGCTCCTTTTTTGTGGGATGCTGCATCTAGATTTTCTCTAAGCGTTTCGTTAGAATCCCAGTGGTGCAGCCATACAATAGCACTGAAACGGCTACAGCTTGGAATGCTTTTCGCTTTATCTTATCAGTAAAGAATAATATAGAATAAGGATCTCTAAGTTTCTTTCTTGTTCTTCTTTTTTTAAATTTTATTTATTCCACCCTGTCGACAGGCTTTAGAATACGTCGACTGTATCCATTGCAGAGAGGTACCCTAGGCATGACACTAAAAAGTATCTGATGGTGAGGTTCTAATTCTAGAGCTCTGGGGAGTGTGGAATACCCTTTATTGGCATTACTCCAAGGTCCAGTCTGACACGAAGTAGGTAGTACCTGTTAGGGTAAGATCTCTAGGTCAAGTAGATCTGTTAAAAAGTACTAGTATTCGATGGGAATACTTAATACCATATAACTGTAAATTATTTGTATTAAGAATAGTGATTTGAAGCAATAATTGTTTACTAAGAATTATTATTACTTATTTGAAACCATATAACTGTGTGCAAACAGATGACTATTATAAAGTAGAAACAATTATTTGAAATCCTGTAATTATTAGTATTAGATAGTAATACTTGAAACCATGCTCCATATAAATGTATGATGAATGCAATTCCCTAACATATATGCATAAAATAACTGTAGAGGAGTTGACAGAACATTAAAATCAATCAGTAAATCAATTAATCTTTTTAATTTTCAACATCCAAAACATCTGGTTTTGATATTTTCCTTTGGTTTCTTTGTTTAATGGCTTTCTACAATGCTGGGTTTGACATTAAATAATGACAAAGCCAGACTTGTAAAAGAACAGTAATGGTACTATTTAACATATAGTTGGAAGAATGAGTGGTTCATAACTTTCCCAAGTGAATTATTCTGATAGTGAATTTAATAGCACGACTGGAGTTTGAACTCGCTTACTACGATGTCGCAGTCCAGCATGTTATCCCATACGACACCAGGATTTTCATCTCTGGTCTTGATAAAAGCCGGTTTTTACCTCAGAGACTCGTGTCTTTGAATTACACCTCGTCTTTATAAAGGATTAATCTCAAGAGTTTTATGACAGTAAAAAAGTTTCATTGTTTTGTATTAACATATTTCACTTCAGTTATAATTTCTTTGGCAAAAAATACAAATCAAAATATAATGTATGTAAAGTAGAATATGAAATATACCGCAACGTAGGATATAGGAAAACACACAGTTTTATCTCAAGAATTCAATCATGAATTTTTTTCTTCCATCAGCTTTAAAGCAGGTTGAAATGTTTCTGTGCGCCTGACCCACATGTGACAATATGTCGTCTGGCATGGGTTTTATCACATGCAACTATTGTGGGATGCGATAACCTGGAAATGACTCCTATGTTGTTGGGTGCAGAGCAAAGGAAGTGCTATTGTCAGGAAAAACATCTGCAAAATTTTAAAGTAAATAGGATGTTCGACACCCGGGAGGTGAGCATAATAAATACAATTTAACGAGATAAAGACTCCGGAGAAGAGGGAGACAGATACCCAAGAGAATGAAGGTAGACGAAAGCAACCATAAACGTTCTATACAATTAAGAAAACTTGGTGTCTGTTTCTTTCCCATGGGGAGAGGAAAGGTCAACGATCATCCATTGTATCCCGTATCATCTCCAACTCAACACATGCAATGGATGCACAATATCTGAACAAGCTATCCCTGCTTTTTTGCAACCATAGGCATTTACGTACCCTGAATTCAGGATCAGCTTTTTGGTCTGATTTCCAATCCCCACTCATACGTATTCTTATCAAATCTGCTATATTCACGGATAGATTGGTTGGTTGGTTTTACGGCATGCTGACCCTTGGGTTATTTTTTGCCGAAGACGTTTTTGTTTTATTCATTCTTTAAAGCTTATTTTTAAAACATATTTTTAAAAATCTATTTGACCCATGGATGAAATCCTAACAGGTACTACCACTCTGGGTCAGAATTGACCGGGGAGTAACGGCAATGAAGAGGTACTCCACACTACATAGAGCTTCATAACTAAAGCCTCAACCATTAGTTACATTTTAACGTCATACCCAGGACACTAAGAATCCCAGCCACCGCCTTGTAGCACATATATTCACGGGGTATAGACATCTATATTCAGTCTAATTTAGGTTGGTATGAAATAAGAAGATTAACATACAATTTTTTGAATTTTATTTTGTGGCTCGATAATCTTTTGTCGAAATACAAAACTCTGCAATAATCCCACTTAGGTTATTTTGGATACCGACCGGAGAATTATGGTCTTAGAGGTTAGACGGACTACTTAATCCTTATCCAGATATTTTGAACTCGGCGTTAAACAAATATGATGAATCTTTTTTACAAAGATCAAATAAAAAACAAAACGGCAAAGGAAATCTTACAAATGTAAGATTTCTAAAAATATGAGAATGTTATGAATATGTGAATGTATGTTTAAAAAAAATACCAGTTCATTTTATACGCACTTATGTATTTACTTAAAGGCATCCATATATACGAATCACTAAAAGCCGCAGTCAGTTAACTGCCTATATATATATATATATATATATATATATATATATATATATATATATATATATATGTATAAACAAATATAGAAATAATCACAGAAAAAACAACAATAACTCATACAATTAACAATGGTAATATGTTTTTTTCTATTTTTATTTCAGAACAAATTGTTTATAGCAATTTTAGGCCAAAATAAAATGCCTGTTGTTTTTTTAGTTAAAATGTGTAAAATAATTCGACTTTATAACTAGAGGACGTTAAAATGTATACCATATATATAGTATGTAATTTGATTATATATATATTATATATATATATATATATATATATATATATATATATATATATATTATATATATATACGAGGGTCATTAAATAAATAAGGGAGATTTTTTTAAAAAGCAAAATAATTTTTCTCCATAATTTCTTTCCATAAATGTGAAACCCTACATTGTTTGGAACTAGTGAAATTTAATTAATCTCACAAAAATTGTTCTGAGGCTATTCAAAATGCCGGCAAATCAAACAGAACGCTCCAGACTTGAACAGTGATCTGTCATCAAATGTTTGGTCGCCGAGAATTGCAAACCATCTGAAATTTACAGAATGTGTGATGTGTATTGAGAAGAAAATATTAGTAAAAAATGTTTACAAATGGGCTAAACATAGGTTTGTCACAACGAGTCTAAGTTGAAAAGACAATCTATAGAGTGGAAATACACTGACTCTTCGGTGAAGAAAAAAATCTGGGTGCAGCGTAAAGTAGATCATGCTCTGAGTCTTCTGGAAGTTAAAAGGACTCATCACTATCGATTTCATTGAAAAAGGTGAAACTGTAAACTATTCATCCTATACCAACTCCTCAGGCAAATTTCACTTTATTTTGGTGGTTTTGTTTTACGGCATATTAAACCTTTTCGGGTCATTTAATTCCGAATAAAGTTATTTTTATAAAAAAGGACTAGGATTGCTTACAGTACCCGCTGTTACTTAATTAGTCAGCCAATTAAGTATTGAACAGGCTCATCGCTGCTTAACTTCGGTGATCTAGCGGGAATCGGTGCTTCCATCAGGACTTACCGTAATTCACCTTATTTATTGAATGACTCGCACACACACACACACACACACACACACACACACACACATATATATATATATATATATATATATATATATATATATATATATACAGGGTGTCCCAGAAGTCATGTATTATCCAGGTTTTGAAAAACAACACCTTTAGTTATTTCTAAAAACATATTCATTGATAGTGATTGTCGCAATTAATTTTCTATCTCTCAATTTGAGAATTTATTATAATTATTCTCAATAACAGTGATTTGAAATCAACAAAGGTGTATTTTTGAAAACCAGGATGGTGTGTAACTTCTGGGACACCCTATATATATATATATATATATATATATATATATATATATACATATATATATATATATATATATAAGTTGTTTTTTGAAGGCAGCGAAAAAATGCGTTGTATGTTAGAAAAACATTTTTTTTTCTTTTCTTAAACATACTTAATATTCTTAAACATACTTAATATTTTCGGACAAAGTCCATCATCAGAGTAGTAAGAAGTTTTCATCCCATTCATGTTTGGTAAAAATTCAACATTTGATATTAATACGTTGATGAACACTGAAATTGAAATTTGATAGTTCGGCTAAGTTCGTGAATTTTCGTGTTGTTAAAGTTCCGACCATGTGTTCAGCGCGAAAACTGATTTCGGCATTTCAGTGCCTCTTCAGTCTGATTTTTACTAATTTGAAGACGTCACACCCGGTCTTATCGGTATGATCTTTTCGTTTCACTGATTTTTTCTCTCCAATTTTCCTTTCACGTTTGTTAAATACGCCAGCTCACGTGCATGCACACGCTTGCAATTTAAAGAAATTTTATGGATTGTGCGTGTTCATATTCTTTTCTTTGTGACGTGTCAGTTTTTAAATTTGCTTTCTTTACTTGTGAATATGCACGTTCTAACTTCATATATTTTATGTATTTCATGTTCCGTTCTAAAAAGACCGAGAAATTGTTAGCAGTCCTTCGGTTTCTTCATTTTTCCAGTCCACATTTCTTAGAGATGCTAATGCTTTTCTTCAATCATGATTTGTTTTATTAACTATACAGCGTTGCTTTCATTTTGTGTTTTTGTTTCAACTAGTTTAGCGGTATCTTTTTGATCATTTTTGTCGACTTACCTGTCCTCATATTTCCATTTTCTCAGAAAACCAACCTTTCTTTAAAATCATCAGAAATTCTTTAGATTGTTGTATTGAAATTAGCTTCTTGCCAAATTGTTTTATCTTCCTTTTCCAAGAAACCCCTTCTATTAGGTTTCTTTTATAATAATACTAGATTAAAATTATATTGTCTTATGTAGTCATTGTTTCTTTAAGGTATCTTAGATATATAATTGTTTTGGTCTTTGTTTATGACCCTGAAATCAGCACAGCCAATATATATATATATATATATATATATATATATATATATATATATATATATATGTGTGTGTGTGTGTGTGTGTGTGTGTGTTTGTGTGTGTTTTATAAAAATAAATAAAAAGAGTTTTCATTTTTAAACATGAATAAATGTGAGTGTAGGTGTACAAAATAGACTTATAGTTAAAAAATACAGATGACTTACCAGTTGTGGTCGAATTGATATGGTAAATGTACTGGACTCAAGAGATATTTATACTAATCGTTATGTTGCTGGTTAAAGAAGTAGGGTCACCTGATGTAAATATTTTCGGAAGTTAATGGATTTTTATTGGAAGATGGTTTATGTATTGAAAAATATCTAGAAAATTATTTACTAAGGAGGATAACTAAGAGGTTTTGTAATATTTTAACTAAAAAGAAATAGGATAATTCTTGAATTGTGGCGAGTCGTAGGTAAATTGAATTTTTAATTTTTTGTATGTAGAGTATTGAGGGGCTTAGGTATTGGTGTAAATGTACTCAAGTGGTTTGGGGTTTAATTTGTTTTTTTTCGGGGGGGGGGGGGAGTGACAGGGTGATTGGGGCAGTTTACGTCATTTCAATTTTGTTCCCCTTGAACGTTTTAGGTAATTAGATATAGTATATGGTATAAGATGTGTGCTTTATGTAGAGCCTTTATGCTTCCAATAGAGCCTTCACCCTTGGGGTCTAAACGTGATTTCGGGGCCTTAGCATGATTACCACTACCTAAAGTGCCCCAGCAGTATCCAGACTTATTGAATTGGTGAGGGATGATACTACATAAAACTTACTTGTTAGCGAATATGAGGATATAAAATGAAAGTAAGAAAAAGTGACATAACAATTGCTCGGTGCTATTATAGCAGATCGAGTTCATAACAAATCGGGTATCAAACCTAAAATATCAAATGTTCTCGTTGAATCCGAGTTTCATGTGTAATACACAATAGTCAGACTGGAAGAAGGGAAAAAGTGGATTATCAAACATAAGCTAAGGCACTAGCAAAAAAACAAAAACAAAAATAACAACAACAAAAACCCCAAAAAACCAAAAACAAACACACGAAAAAAACAAAAACAAAAACCACCCTCCGGCAGGTGTAAAATTTAATTTTAAAAAGATATTTCCTATTCTGACAATATTGCAATTCTGTAGAAAAACAAATTCTTTAAAAATTCTCTTCGATGAATAAAATTCATTAAAAAATGTTTGTACAATCAATGAATGAATGTGATATATTTTGTTACAACTCTTAATTCATTTTCCTAGAGATTTAATAAATTTCCAATTTATTAAAGTAAACATTGAATTAATTGAATAACTTTATTTTTTTAATTTTTAAAGATCAAAACAAAATTTTTATAAATTAATAAACCTAATATTGAAAAAAATATATAAAAAAGAAATGTGCCAATGTTTGTACCATTTGTTTATTGTTACTCGCTTTTCTTAAACCAAATGACTTGAAAAGAAGAAACTGAGATATTGTCGCTAGTTCATTGAGACATTGCGACTTAGCTGGACCGATACAACCCCTTGGCAAAGGCAATTACAGGTATGTACTGAATTTTATTGACGATTTTTCTGGTCTTATGATGTTATACTTTTTAGCCCATAAATCTGATACACTGCTAGCAACCAAACAATATCTAGCAGACGTCAGTCCATGTGGTAAAGTCAAGCGCATACGAAGCGACAATGAAAGTCAAAGTAGTTATGGTCAGTATGCTCCGTTTAAGTATTGTATCAACAGCAGAGTACTGCCAGTGATGGCAAGAGTTTGATCACATAGTTCTCGCCGAGTCTATAAGTAGGAGCGGGTATCTAGCACACACCTTATATGTAAAAAATTTCAACAGTGCCAAATCCACCCCCCCCCCAAAAAAAGAAAAAAAAGAAAAACATCCTTTCTTTTATTTTTTAACAAATAAAACACTGAATAATAAAGAATATAGTTCTTAAACAAACTCTACCAGTTCCAGAGTAAAAAATATAAACAAAAAATAAGAGGGCGGGAAAGAAAAATGAACTCACTCAGCACATTTTAAATTTTTTACAAAATTTAATATTTTGATATTCTAATATTACAATTTTCATATCATAATTTTAGTGTAAAAATATATATTTATCGAAGTCCAAAATTACGTAAAAGGATTTTTTGCAGACACGCGCAAAACTAAATCCGATTTAGTTTACAATTGAATACAAAAACGCACACGCAGACGTACACACACATACATATCGCATAGCGGATTACTGTCAAGTCACGTTGAAAGCACCGGTTTCCGCTAGGTCACCGAAGTCAAGCAGCAATAAGCCTGTTCAATAATTAATTAGGTGACCACTTAAGGTCTAGGTGGTACTGTAAGCAACCCTAGTCACTTGTTCATTAAAATGGCTTGATTCGGCATTAAATGACCCGAAAAGGCTTGATATGCCATAACAAAAACTAACTCACCAGCCAACCAACCATAAGCTCTCAGGTGGTAATCAGTTTTTGTTTTACTAATGATACTTATTCTTTACAAGAATATCTGAATATTTATGATGATATTTAATCACAGCGGCCTTTCTGAAGACAGTTTCATCGCAGACAAATACCTTCTATGAATACAATCCTCTTATTCTGAAATTTGTTGAAACTGGAACTCAGTCAACTGTGCATGTGCAACGGCGTATGGAGAATTAACTATTGATAGAGAGATATTGCATGCAGTAATGGACAATATGCTGATCTATTGTTATGAAGGCAAGGATTCAAACGGAGCCCATTTCCCTGAAAAAAAATAAAAATAAAAACGAATAAGAATTATATGTCAGTCAGATCTTGTATTTGTCTGCCTCCCTGATAAGTACCGTTTATCGTAGCAATCTTTTTTATTAACGCTATTTGAAATCATAGAGATAATATGGTTTGATTAATATATACAAATGACACACACACACACACACACACACACACACACACACACACACACATATATATATATATATATATATATATATGGTGATTGCCACTTCTTCACAGAAGAAGGCAATTTCTACAAAGTTCGGTTGTGAGCACGCAAATGACTCAGAGGTCCAGCTTTGCTTTTACACGTCCGGTCGCATAAAATACTTTTAAAAAGTATTTTAAAAGACACCCAACTTTCACTCGTACACACACATGTTTTTCACGTGGTCATCTGTCACCATAGGACCGCATATGACTCAATAGTCTAGCCCGTGACAGGCAAGCACTGCCACACATACTACATATATGGTCTGGCTTGAATGTAGGAAATGTATCCAGGACCTCCGTCTTGTGCCGCTTTCGTAGAATCTCGCTTCAGGATGGAGTTCTCGAATCACATTGTCTCAAACCTTCTACATCCACTCTAAATTTAAGTGATAATTATCTTCTGGTTAAATTATTTTCAATTGCATTTTATATACATATGTCTCTGTAGTGAAGTTACCTGGCTAATGAGTTTTTTTTACCAGGTTTTGGAGTGGTTCATTTCAAGTTGGATATGAGTAACCAGAGGCTGAAATCTTTGTTTTTGTTGATGTGACACCTAATCTTTATTACCCGGCCGGGTAATTAAATTTCATATTCAGTGCAAATCGATTATGGGATTTTAAATTGTTCATCCATTTATTTTTCCGCTTTTCCATTACCAGTTTTATGTTGATATCTTTTTCAATTCTTTCTATGATGGCGAATTCAGCATTTATGTTAAAATCATGACCGTTTGAGAAGAAGCGTTGTTCTACAGGTATTAATTTGCTGTGATCCACATATTTGATTCGGTTTACTTTAAAATAAAAGGGTCATTCTGATTTTCCAACATATTTTGTGCAGTCCAGTAAATACATTACATTCTTGCTTCTGCAATTTGATTCGTGGTAAATTAAAAAAAATCTTTTTATTTTATTTTTGAAGCTCGTGAATGAATTGGTTGATTTTTAAGTGATTGCAGCATAGATCTTTCTTAATATTACATGGTTGGCAAAATGTTATGGATCTTCTTATGGGCTTATTAATTACTTCATTATTTTGTATGTTGTTGCTTCCTATCATCTATTTGATCGATATGTCAGTATGCCTAGTTCTTGAAAAATATACCTAGGTTTGGGTTTACTTTTAAAATATCCCAGAGGTTCTTGATTATTTGAGTTAGTGGTAGAAGAGTATTTTTAAATGTTGTCATAAGGAGGAAGCTATTTAACTTCTCTTTTGGTTTTAGTTTTATTAAAATTTTAAAATTGATTATTTGATAAGCGACAAAAGAAGGGACAGAAAATGTTCTGGTGAAGTGGCATATCCATTTTCTTAGCACCAAATTGTTAAAAAAAATAATAAGATTTCTTATTTTTTAAAATTTAATGTATATATGAATATCATTGCACATTATAAGTATGTAAGTAATAAAAGAGTTATATGTTTATCCAACCGCCAGCAAGAGTAGAATTTGACATATGATGATTTCTTCAGCGGAATTTAACATATTTGAATTCAGAGTTAAATTGTTAAAAAAAATAATAAGATTTCTTATTTTTTTAAATTATCAAAAAATGGCATTTCATTTTATGTATGGGAAATACTCGTGCTGAGAATTGCTGTTATACTTTGCAGTTTTGTATTTTACGTTTATTGTTGTCTGAGCAGATTCTTCTTAGTCTAATTGCTAGTAAACAGGGGGGGGGGGCTGTTTATGAGATGTTTAGGGTGAGAGGATCTATAAATGCAGACAGTTGTATCTGCCTGTGGATTTTGAATGTAAGTAAAAAATTAAAGTCGTCGGGGCGGCCTAATGTCGGTATCAGCCATGTAGCGAGGGAGTCTATCGCCTAATAGAGTTATATGTTTATCCAACCACCAGCAAGAGTAGAATTTGACATATGATGATTTCTTCAGCGGAATTTAACATATTTGAATTCAGAGTTTTCCTTCTGTGCGGCTTGTTGCCTAACCAACGATAAAGAGCACCATATGCTCTACTATTCCCCCACCACGCGCCTCCATACTGCTATCTGAAAATCCCTGTTTGTTGCAAATGAGATTATCCCATTCCCCATAGATTCTGAGTAACACAACTGACTTCAGACGGTGAACAAGGCAAAAGAAACACATAGGGATAATACAACAGTCCAATCTGGTCGTCAAATATCAGGCTTATGGGATTTTCAGTTCTCACAAAAATATAATTGATGGTAGTAATTGATCAGTCCATGGGGGGGGGGGGCTTAGAATATGCCAACTGCATCCTTTGCAGAGGGCAAGACCCCCCACCCCACCGAAAAATGGTGTCCTGGGTAAGGCGCTAACTGGTATCCGGTGGTGAAGCCCCACTTCTGGATCTCTTTGGGAGTATGAAATAACTCCTTCAAAGCCATTACAGGAGTCAAATAGACCAGTTTGAAAATTATTAGTATTAGATAGTTAATACTTATAACCATATGAATGAAAATTATTTGCATTAAGGATAGTTACTTGAAGATATACCGTATATACCAGTTCTGAAGATCTGAAGATCTGAGGAATGTGGAATTCCCTTTCATTGTCATTACTTTTAGGTCCACTCTGAGCCAGAATGATAGTACCTGTTAAGGTCCCATATTTGGGTCAAATAGATCTCTTTAAAAATTATTCGTATTCAACAGGATCACCCCCCCCCCAAAAAAAAACATTCTTAAGAAACAAATACACAAGTATGGGGGGGGGGGCGTGAAGTAGTGGCAAACATGCTGGACTGGGAAATCGTAGTAAGTGAGTTCGAACTCTAGTCGTGCTATAACGTCCACTTTCGGACAAATACTCTTGGGAAGATATGGGTTCGCCTCATCACCCACATATGGAGGAAATAGTACCACTACTGTGGTGAAAGGATGGTTTTGGAGTTAAATAACCACGAAGGTTTATGTCACTAAACAAAGAAATCAAAACAAAACCAAACCAAACTAAAAAATCTACACAAAAATGTAAATATGAACCCAATTTCTTAAAATCTTGTCACAAAAGAATCCTAAACAGGTTGACATGCCGCTAAAGTCAATCAAATAATTGTCTAGTCGTAGAGACTTTTATTTTAATTTCAGTTAATTTTCTTGAAGATTTTAAGATTTCTATTATATAAACAAACTTGTTTATTCTAGCCAAGTTCGCACAGCTTAAAAAAAGGTCTCTGCATTTCGTTTCCACACCCACACTCATACCCACGGGCCAGCACTGACCAACAGATGATAGTGTACACAATAGTATTAGTGCAGACAAACTGTAATCGGTAGAACAAAGGATAATCAATATTCTTTGCCTGATGCATAGTTAATCAACTGTCCATTTGTCTCCATTCTTTTCAAGAAACACATCTTTTAAAATTTAATGTCATCCGAATCATTACATCCCTCTTCTCTTATGGTTACGAAGTTTTCTTTACTATAAAGGTATTATTATTATTATTATTATTATTATTATTATTATTATTATTATTATTATTATTATTATAATACTTGCTGTGTAAATGCTATTTTGAAGTCATAGTTTTTCGTCAGTATCAATAACAAATCTCATGAGTTCAATGAATGAACAGCTTGTGTCTTTTAACTCTCATCTGTCCTTACACTGAATAAGTATTTTTTATATATAAAACGAGATAGCTAATCATATTCATCAAAGCAAATACTCTTCCCCAGATGTACTGAGACGTGTTTACAGTTCATAGTAGATATTCTGCTCAAAGGTGTTTCATTACAATTGTTTGGCTTCTTTCAGTAAACAATTTTGAGTAAACTAACTCTTTAGAGGTGATCAAAGTTAAGCGTAAAAGTCCCCCCGGTCAGCCATAGATATCAGGTGTGTTAAGATATTCACTGTTTGTGTTTCTGGATTAATCTTATCAATTGCCGGAGTTGAATAAGTCTTTAAAAGCGGGAGTGGATGTATAGAAGATGGGTAAGAGACGAAATGGCTCTTTTCTACATAGAATAAAGTAAACTATTGTTTTATATTAAAATAGCTGAAATACACGCGTAATAATCCATGAATGTCTAATGAATAACATTCTGCGATAAATCGTTGCTTATATATATTTCTATTTTTAATATTTGTTGAATTAATAACGAACATATATATACATATATATATGTATACACTCGTTTAATAAACGGCATTTTAAGACCAATATTTCATTAAAAAAAGGAGTCATTCATGATAAGAGATATTTTTTGAACACGACGAAACTTACTGTCGTTCATTACACTCAATATTTCATTAAAAAACATCATTTTATTGTTAAAAATCAAAGGCTCATATATAGATCCATCTTTTACTCCACTTTTCCTCCCACTCTATAATCCTCTTCAATCACACTGATCCACTAACCCCCCAGAAAAATAGCTATATATGTCCAAAAATATTCGAAAAATCAGTACTACCCATGTTTTGCTTTGTCTGAAGATGCTTATAACTTGAAAACAGATGTTATTCAGATTCGAAATCTTGCATACACATTAAATCTTATAACTAAGAAATGCACCAAATCTAGTTATTGGTTTTTACCGATTAAGGGATATAATTAATTGATTAAACAAGAATCAAACGATTTGCGGAAAGTATCATATGCCCACTTCTGCCACAAACATTAAACTTTGGCTGGTTGTTGGCTATATCAGCAGTGATTCAAAATGGCCGCTACAACTATTACTTCGATTTTAACCTTCCTAAAATAGTAAACATAGCTCTTTTCTACTAAAACTAAAAGCCAATATTATTGCCAGTGCATGATTGAAAATCGGTCTGATTTGATAGGCAAAATTTTAATCAAATGCGTTTTCGAAAATTGTTCTGTAATTTAGAACGAACTGTTAAAAATTTTGGAGAACTAAAAAAAAAAAAAATTTTCAAGCCAAGAGTATCTTTTTAAATGTAAAAAAATAAAAAAAAACTATAAAAAAAAACAAACAAGCAAAAAAAAAACGAAATTGTAATACAAAAAAATTTACATATACGAACAAACAAAAATTAAATGAAACATTTTTTACGAATACTTTCATATTTCATAGAATAGAATATATCCATTTTTAATCAGTAAAACTAAAAACTTAAAAAAAAAAAACTATTCCTAAAATCAAGAAATTTGAATTAATATGCAAAATAATCCACCTACAAATAAGCTAATGTTTAGTTACTAGCTTCTTTGTTAATTTTAGGGGTCAAAAAAGAAAGAAATTATACTGATACATTTTTATCACTAACTCAACAAGCAATTCAAAACTGAATTTAAAATTGTCTTATGTACAAAAAAGTCTTCGGCATAACATGACCAATGGGTTAACATGTCGCAAAACCCAATCAACCAACCGACCAATAAATACCAACTCTGCCTTCAGTAGAGTTCGATAAATCTTAGTTGTAAGTCAATTCTGTTAAGGACAATATTATTACACCCGCTATGTTTAAATATCACACATATTCCAAAGACGAAAATTTGAATATAATGCTTTTTCGAAATTTTCCTAATTTAGCATGTATTGTAAAAATTGTTATTTTTTTGAGAGCTAAAAAAAATCAAAGAAAAATGAGGATTTCTTAGAACAAAATATACGAAATTTTAGCACAGGCTAAGGTGGACACCATTTTTATGAAGATCCCGAATGAGATTTTTGTGAGATTCTTACTTGCTACTAGAAAATAACCCTAGCGAAAATCTGGATGACTTTGCTGGGGACTCAAAAAACTAAGACGATGTTGCAGTTTCTAAGACCGGAAGGTAAACAATGTAGGGACGAAGAGGAGCTTTTATTTGTTGAATTGTAACAATACGACAATGAAGGCTAGAATATATGAAGGCTTGAATTTACAGACCGGTTATGCTACTAGTATATATATATATATATATATATATATATATATATATATATATATATATATATATAGAATGTACAGACTGCAAAAAACCTACATAGGATGCACTTCATCATTAAATAAAAGAATCTCGTTACACAAAAGCAACATTAAACTAGCTAGCAACAGAAACCTTCATGTGCCAAAGCATATTCATAAATGCACTAATGGTTATTTTAAAGTGGTGCAAATCTACCAAACAGATGACTATGCACTACTCCAAATAAAAGAAAGATTTTTCATAGTAAAATACAGACCGCCACTAAACCGAAATTAAGCGCACGCACGCACGCACGCACGCACGCAATTGATTAAACAACATTACTACATACACATATATGATTTGCATAATAGAATGCTCAAACTATGCAATAAGTGTGTATGTACACATACATACATACACATTACTTCTAGAGAAATAATTGAAACCCGATTTTATTCAGATACCTTTATCTGGGTGGTTTAAAGCATTCCATCAGCATAGGGAAGGGTCAATTGGCGACTTATTGTCTGCTCTGAGATCACGAAAATATTTATAAAATGAACCTCAGAATTTATCTGTATACCATTTTCAATAAAGTTAGTGGTCTGATGGAGCCCATGGGTATATTCAGATAACTATGAGTAGAAATGGTGCCATAACCGTAAAATAGCCGATTTTTAAGCCTTTTTCATTACTAATTATATTGCTCTGTTAACAAAAAAATAAACATCGAGCTCTTAATTTGGGCCTGAACATTTTACCGTTGGAAGAAAGGACCAGATTAGAATCATCCTAATACCAACTTACCTGATAACCCACATACGGTATATATATATATATATATATATATATATATATATATATTGTAACGTTGTGTCTTTTCAATTAGGGATATGTTATGTAGCGGCCTTAATTCTTAATATGCAACGTTATGTTGTGGGGCTCACCGCGTCTTCAAAACACACGGTACTGTTAAGACTCGTACAGCCGTGTATTAGGGGTTGGCACGTTGATCAGCACACACAGAATTCCAGCAGTCCCCAAAGTTCTTCCACACTCCTTTCGTTTATGGTCAAGGGAAGATCTCACTTTACGTACGCCGCGTGCTCCTCGTTACGGCCAATTTGACGTGTTGACAAGTTTACACTTTACTGACTTTCATTCATGAGTACGATTTGTTTGCGATAGTGACTTTACTATCTTGTTTGCGTCGTGAGCCCATTCATAAAAAGATTTCTTTCGTTGTAAATAGAGCAGACTAATAACACCGGGTTTACTTCTCAGAAGTTTATTATGTTCCAAACTTCCTATAACTTTTGAGAGAGAGAGAGTCCCTAATAATCTCTGTCTTAACAAGAGGTGTTTTTTAACTGGATTCAACTTCGAGTTTTTAGTCCTTAGTAAACTTCTCGGTGAAAAGCTTTTCTTAGCCTTTCCTTATCGTCCTCAGCGACAACAGCTTAACTCGTACGATCTCTGCCTGACTCTCCTTCTCGGATCGCAGACCCTAACTAACTGCTCTGCTCGCGGACTCCAACTCCAACTGCCTCTCGTGATTCTATTCGCGGGTCTTAAATAGCATTTCTAAATAATATTCCAGAAGATTCTTTCTCTAGAATTTTCGACTTCTTCCTGGACTGGACATATTTGGTGCACATTCAATGCAAAGATTTGAAGCATAAGTTGTTCTGATAAAACCAATCGTGTCAAGTGGATCAAAATATATATGAAAAAAAAAAAAAAAGAAATAGAAAGGAGTTCAATTTTACTTCATATTGAAATTGTCACACCGAGAAAAAGTTATTTGCATAAACTGATTGACAAGTAATAAAAAAATAAAAAAACAAAACAACAAAAAACAATAAAAAAATAGTTAACTGTATTGCGCACACATTGATTAAGAATAATTGGCGATATATAACTTAAAAGAGAAGTGTGGAAGAGAGAGATGAGAGAGAGAGAGAGAGAGAGAGAGAGAGAGAGAGAGAGAGAGAGAGAGAGAGAGAGAGAGAGAGAGAGAGAGAGAGAGACAGAAATAAATAAATAAAGAAAGAGGTGGAAATAAGATCGAAAATGTATAGAAATAATAGTTGTAGAGAAAACTGAGGCTAATGATATATTTTATAATCAACATCACGTTCGATGTTTTGGGTTATCGATTCATATAACAACATTATTTTTTTTTCAATTATATGAGAAAAAAAGGGAAAATTCGAAAGATTAAAAACTAAAAAAAAGAAAGAAATAAAACTAAAACCGGGGAAAATATTTACAATTGAAACAATTGAATAAACTAGACTAGGTGTGAATCCATTGGTCTCCCGTATTACACCCAGGGCGAACGTAGAGTTCACAAAATTATAATTCAATTGCAAATTGAACTGGAAATGGTTTTATTCCACAATGTAGACCAAGTGCATTGCTCCAATATTTTAGGAATAGGTTATTTTTGTGGTTCACATTTAAAATAATAAAGATGTCCCATCGTGGTGAAATGGTTAGCAAGCTAGTCTGATTGATCATTACTACTGAATAGCGAGTTCGATCCTCGATAATTGCCCCATATTCACAGCCTTGTGTCACATCATGCGCGTGAAAAACGCGTTGGATAAATCAAGAAGTCATTGCATTGTGGTGTAATGGTTAGCATGCTAGTGTCGCAGATCCATTACTATTGAATAGCGAATTGATCCTCGATGGGTGCCCCATACTTGCGACCTTGAGACACATCCTACCTGTAGCGAAACGGGCTGGGTAAATACCTCCATTTAGAACATTATTTAAAAAAAATGTAACCCTTAACTTGTGAGTAGTTTGAAACAAATTTATTTTTCAAATGGTTACTTCTTCCTTGCCGGTTGAGTTACAATGATAAGAAATATATTCGTTTAATTTATTCTCTTTTTGCCCTATAAAAATGTAACAATAAAAGGAACTAAGAATTACAAATATAACATTTTTTGTATTCAAATTTCTTTTCGGTTTACATTTAAAATAGCATTTTTTAATATAGGTACCACTTGGTTTGAAACATTTTCATGGCTTTTGTGTCCTCATCTTGTATTCCATTTGGCTTTGTGGAGAAACAAATACCCAATCAAATATCCTTTAAAATTGAATACTGATTTTAATTGTTGCATAATTCCCAATACTTGAGAAACCTCCTACCATAGGTTGGGTAAATACCAACTCTAGCCTTATCGGCTGCGACTTTAACATACACGGACCGCACCTCTACAGAGGGGTAATACACCCGCAATGGGATCACCTGTTGACCGTGGGTGGCGACCCGTGATGCTTAAGGATGGAACCCTGATGGTTGAGCAGTCCATGACGTGCAACACCCCACTTTGGCCCTTACTTGGGCTATTTGAGGAGTCGGAGAGCGCCTCGACCAATCGGCTGGTTAGGTCAAACCTACCACCTATATGATTATCCCAATCCTATTGCCCTTATGGCAACCCCCCAACCCTTTTTATCATATATGTGCTAGAAGGCAGTAGCTGAGGGTCTTAATATCCTTGGTATGACGTTAAATTCTATCGGATGATGAAATTCCAATTCTGAAGCTCTGGGAAATGTGGAGTATCCCTTCATCAACATTACTTCCAGGTCCACTCTGACCCGGAGTGGTATTACCTGTCAGGGTCCCATCTATGGGTTAAATAGACAAACATGAGTTTAAAAATGTGTTTGAAAGTAATTAAATACCCATTAAGAATGAATAAATTAAAAGTGTCTTCAGCATAACATGACCAAATGGGTTAACATGCCGTAAAACCCAATCAACCAACCGACCAATAAATACCAACTCTGCTTTCAGTAGAATTCGATAAATTTTAGTCGTAAGTCAAAAATGTTAAGGACAATATTATTACACCCACTATGCTTAATTATGAAGTTATGAGAGACGCTTACATTTGTTTAATTGTAACTGTACAACAATGACGTCAAGCCTTAGCACCTATATGATTTTCCCAACCCTATTGCCCTTATGGCAAGCCCCAAGCCCTTTTTATCATATGGGTGCTAGAAGGCGGTGGCTGCGGGTCTACATGTCCTGGGAATGACGTTAAACTCTATCTAATGGTGAGGTTCCTGTTTTGGAGGTTTGGGGAATGTGGAGCACCCCTTCATCACCATTGCTCCCTGGTCCACTCTGACCCGGAGTGGTAGTACCTGTTAGGGTCCCATCTATAGATTAAATAGAAAAATGTATTTATAAAAAAATTGTATTATCCATTAAGAATTGATTTATTTCAAAACTTTATCGGCATTAAATGACCCACTGAGGTTGATATGCCGTAAAACAAAACAAACCAAACCAATATACAACAATGAAGGCTAGAATATATAATGGCTTGAATTTACAGACCGCTTTCAACCAATTTTCAGACGTGGATTTAGCACAGAATAAAAATTAAACATATATATAGTTGCACTGTAACTCTTAACTCCCCTCAAATAGTTACGAATTATCTATGTAACCCAAATGTGGCAAATGTTCCGAGGATCTGAAGTAACACGTTTTATAAGTCTACTGTTAATCAAATATGGCGATATTTTCTTTATTTTGCCTATGGAATCAGAGTAATATTTAAACATACACTGGCAATAATGTTGGCTTTTAGTTTTAGTAGAAATATAGGTATGTTTATTATTTTAGAAAGATTAAAATCAAAGTAATAGTTGTAGCGGCCATTTTGAATCACTGTTAATATAGCCTGCAGCCAAAATTAATGTTAGCAACAGCAGCGGCCTTACAACACTTTCCACAAATCGTTTGATTTTTGTTTAATCAATTATATCCCTTAATCAGTAACCCCCCCCCAAAAAAAAAAATCCTTATGTCATCGTGTAACTAACATCTTACTTCACCTGTAAAATCATGGGAATGATTGATTTTCCGTTTGTACTGCAGTAATAATTTGCAAGGTGAAGGTTGTTTTTGTGATGCCATAGAAAAGAAATTTGTTACTAATGATTTCAGATCCGTAAAGAAGGAAGGATTGCTTTTTTGAATGGTTCTTATTTCTACCAGCTTGGCATATTTATCGATAGAAAAGCAGAAATGATGCATTTTATTTGTCTTTTATTTCTTGTCATCACCTTGGTAAATTAACCAACTCGTTAAAGCTTAGGCTCACTGTGTTGTAACGGTAAATGATGTGTGATGTTTATATTCACTTAATAATCCGTGATTGGAGAACAATCGGCTGGGTGGAATTATGTTACATGTTCAAAAGATTAATTTTACCTTTTCTTCTTTTTTTTCTAGCTTTTTCGTTTCCTTTTTTGGTGGGTGAAGGGTACTTATTCATTAGAATGGCGTTGCACGTCATTATCGGGATTTGTTTCTTTATATATATATATATATATATATATATATATATATATATATATATATATAAGTACATACTTCCTCCAAAATGACCGAAATAGTCGAAAAGACCCGTACTCGAACCCCCCACAAACGGACATTTTGGACGGTTTTTAAACTGCCTATGTTGCAGATTGACTGTTTGTTTTGCACGGGAAGTCGAAAAGACAAAGGAAAATTGAACTGAGAAGACAATGTCTAAAGGTAGACAGAGGGTCTGGTGTGACAAAGAACTCATCTGGACAAACGCGAATTTGAACAAAGAGAAAGGACTTCCGGTCAAGGAACAAAAGGATGTGTGGGCGGTCATCGGTACTTAAGCGGTTATCAGGCCAGCCCAGGGCAGACCCCAGAGAGACGGCGAAGAAAGCACAAGGTGTCTGACCGTCGATACGGTCGAGCGCTGCTGCGAGCAGTGAGGCTCGCCCACCACCTTCCACCACACCATTAAGACTATTGGTTTTCTTAAAAAAAGAATTTAAAAGAAAGAACTTGGACTTCCGAGAAATTTTGTCGGACCTTCCAGTTTCCTGTCAAAAAAAGTCTCAGAGTTTTGAGTCTCAGAGAGACTCAGTTTTTATTGAAGAAAAAGGAATAAAAAGAATTTTGGTCTTCTAAGAGTTTTCCATTTTCCTGTAAAAAATAGTCTCTTCCACAAAATAGCAGAGTTTTGAGTCTAAGAGAGACTCAGTTTTTATTGAAGAAAAAAGAAGAAAAAGAATTTTGGTCTTCTAAGAGTTTTCCTGTGAACGGGTTGCTGTAGGAAGACTTTGTCCCTCAGAATGATCAATCTCTTCCAATAACTTTTTGGTAGTAAATACAGTCAGGTGACTGGACAAATTGTAAAAAGAAAAAGGGTGTAAAAGAGAAAAAATTAAGAAAGGAAAAAGTAATTTATATTTTTTACTTCTATTTTTTGTGTTTTCCTTTTAATTACTTTGTTTTTAAGTTTTTGTCTTTAATTTATTTGTAATTTTGTTATTTTGTTAATTAGAAGTCTTTGAACTTCTGCAAGAGGAAATTATCTTGCAAGGGCTCCCTTAGCCAATAAATTGTTTCATTCTTTTAGGCATACAGCAGAATTATTTTTTTTTGAGTGACTATCTATTTTATTTTATTTTGTTATTTTGTTATAAGTCGGGGCCCTGTTACTATTTAGGGTCACTTATTTTATTCCGAGAAGTTTCGGGGTAAAATTCCGATACTACACACCAAATCCTTGTCTGTCATTTTTAACATAAGGATCGCTCTCACAAATATCTAACCACACTGAAGAGACTTGATAAGTCGAAACATAGTCTGTGGATGACTATACATGCTCCCCATCCCCCTGGGGTTGATCACTTTGGAGGGGATTTCGCTGACGACCGCCAACTAAAGCGTAAACGCAACGCTCTCCTATAAAAGGGATGGAACACTTTATGGCGGTCTTTACATACATACAGATGTGTGTATTAAACACTTAAAATCCCCCTCGCATTCTGTGGGTGACGATAGCCGAGCGGTTAAGCTGTCTGATTGATGCTGAATCGATCGGATTTCTATCCCGGCTGTAGCTCACAAATGTCTAGCCACAATGAAGAGACTTGATAAGTCGAAACACGTGTCTGTGGATGACTATATATATATATATATATATATATATATATATATATGCATGCGTTAAATAAATATTTCTTGAGTTTTATTTTAACAATTTTTCGGATTTTATATAATTTGATGGTTTAATTAAAACCGAAACTCTATAGCGTTGGCTAACGCGACGCTCTCCTGTATATAAGGGATGGAGCACTCTATGACGGTCTTTACATACAAAGAATTGTGTGTATTAAAACAGTTAAAATCCCCATTCGCATTCTGTAAGTGAAGACAGCCTAATGGTTAAGGTGTCGGACCCAACCGATCGGATTTCAATTCCGGCTGTAGGTAGCTTACAAATGTCTAGCCACCCTGAAGAGACTTGATAAGTCGAAACACGTGTCTGTGGATGACTCTCTCTCTCTCTCTCTCTCTCTCTCTCTCTCTCTATATATATATATATATATATATATATATATATATATATATACTGACAGTGACCCCTAGAATTGACCCTTGATACAAATATATTGACATTTTTCTTCTTATTTTAGATATCACTCAAAATATATCTTTATCAATAAATAGTTATCATAATATATAATTCATTTCTAAAATCTTAAGTCCACTTAAGGTTACGGCCAGTCTAGTTTAAGATTAATATTATTATTACTAATGATAATACAATCAACTCTATTTCTCTAATCACTCATTAGTTTAAATTTAGATATATAACCAAAATCCCTTTTTAATTAATAATTAATGATAATTTCTTTTATTTTATAATTCTATAAATTCTGAAACATTCATGATGACCTATTCATCTCTAATTCATATGTAACTTAAATCATTTCAAATCTTAATTGTTCTTTTAAACCGGAAACACAACAAACAAAATTAGATACAATATATTTGAATCACTCCTAAATAGAATCTCAAAGAGGAAGGTAAGCAAACTTGTTAACCACAGGTTATTTGAATTTTTGAATTTTTGATACTTTATATATATATATATAAAGGGGGCCGATGTGCAGTTAAAACCGTTGAGAGGAAGGCCCCGAAACGGTGCACATTCTCTCCTGATGATCCTAAGCATTTGTAAACATCATTTGTTTTTTCAATATATCAAATTCACACTGTCGAATTAATTTCCTTTTATTTCACATACTTGTCTACAAAAAAACAATACATATGGATGTTTGCTCCTCTGAAGATAATTATCCACAAACACCACGGATTTACCAACACCATAAACTTTCTGGAACCTTACATCTTTTTCAGTTCTGCTGTGGACTTATTGGTTACTTATTTAATAGTTGGAGTGTATTATGAACAATTTTGATACTTAATATACACTGTTTATACAATTATACACTTTTTAAAACAATTTTACATCAGGCTCTTTTGAGTCTCATTATAAACTGTAATGCTACTGATTTTAAAAAATTAAAAATGAAATTCATTTTATTTTTAAATAAAATTTTTTGAAAAATTCCAACTTTGGCTAACAGCGTTCTGTTTGCGCATTCTTCTTCTAACGGTCATTTCATCCCGTTCTTGTTGAAGACCGATCTATTACATACGGTCGATACAGATATTCCGAGGGACCTCACAATAGTGAGGGGGGGGCGGTGTGCAGTTAAAACCGTTGAGAGGAAGGCCCCGAAACGGTGCACATTCTCTCCTGATGATCCTAAGCATTTGTAAACATCATTTGTTTTTTCAACATATCAAATTCACACTGTCGGATTAATTTCCTTTTATTTCACACACACACACACACACACACACACACACACACACACACACACATATATATATATATATATATATATATATTTATATATATGAGGTAAAATAAGGAATGAAAAAAAAAACTCAGACAAAAATGTGTAGTATATTTCGCTGGAATGATAAATTCCGCTTCTTCAGCCTTTATTGAATCATTAAGATCATACAAGTGTTTTATAGAAGGGGGAAGTAGTTGGGTGGGTAAGTTTTGTGGTGAGGAAAAGATTTTGATGTGTTTATATGTGTATATGTGTATATTCACATGTGTGCTTTGCTGTTTGCGTATGTATCTGAGTATTTATGTTTATATCGATGCTTACGCATATGCTTACGCATATGCATGTACGTGTGTGTCTGTGTGTGTGTGTTTATATATTTATATATACTTTTATATCCTTCCCCTTTCCCACCCCCAACTAACCTATCCTCTCCTGTTGACCCTCACTTGCTGACCTATTTGAGCCAATACCCACTCACTAATTAACTTTGATTTTGATTTTATGGTCATCTAACCACCCCCCTTTTATTAGTCTCATTTACTATTTCCTTTACTCAAATCTCTTTCCAAGAAATGGCTACTTCCCCTCCCCTCTATATATATATATATATATATATATATATATATATATATAAGTAATCTGCAGACGCGCGTTTCGGGTTTCACCCCTCATCAGTACATATATATATATATATATATATATATATATATATATATATATATATTAGAGAGAGAGAGAGAGAGAGAGATGGAGAGATGGGTGAGGTAAATAGTAAAAGACTACAAAGTCGAGAAAGAGTGAAAGAGATAGTAAGAAAAATATGAGAAAAAGACAGAAACAAAGAAACTGTCAAACATATTTGACGATGATAGACTGCCTCGAATTGAGTTTGAAATCACAGAAATTATTTTTTGATTATTTCTGAAATAGCAACTCTGACATCTCAAGATTTCTTTTCTTTCCAACGAAGAGAAATAAGAAACGATAAAAAACTTGACAAAATACACTATATACTAAAGATGTTACTTAAGGCGAAAATTGTTTCTTCTTCTTCTTCTTCTTCTTCTTCTTCTTCTTCTTCTTCTTCTTCTTCTTCTTCTTCTTCTTCTTCTTCTTCTTCTACCAGTAGTAGTAGTAGTAATGCGCATTTCTTTTATAGACTATCGTCTCCAAATATGATTTATATGAAATCCAAATACTGATATATATATATATAATATATATATATATATATATATATATATATATATATATATATATATATATATATATTTGAATACTCTATTAATTCACCCAAACTATCAATGACGAATACCTGATACAAGAATCATCGCCTGGTAAGAAATAAGAGTTTCTCTTTTTCCTAATTATTCATATAGATATATTTCAGAATATTTAATCTATATCATTTAGTTCCCTTTGTTCTTTCTTTCTTTGGTTTTTATGCAATTGGGTAGACTGCTTTAATTAACTGAGAAAACTTACGTCGCAAGCAAATTATTGTGATAATTATTTCAGTATGATGAAACTTTAGAAACTTGTGTTTAACTAACTAGTGAATTAGCATCGTTAACAACTTTGTTAGAGAATGGAAGAGCGTCGGTCTAAATAATGATGGCCTTGCAACAAATGGAAATGGCAGTCGTCTTTTTGACATTATGTGACAATAATAATCTCTTCATTATGAATTCAATGTTTCTAGTAGAAACTATACTCATCGCCTCGTGATACGTGAAGAAATGAATCGATTATATCCTGACTGAAGAGTACATTAAGAAAAGATCAAGCCAGTGTCGTGTTGATCGCCGGATCAGTATCCAGTTTGAAACTTATTCGTGAATGTTTGGAATCTTTTTGTAAACTATCGACCAAAAGCTGACAGAACTCAGAGAAATGTCGTAAATTTGTATGGACAGAAAATTCGTACCGAAAAGTGTTTTATGAACATTATTGACTACCTTAAAACACTAAACTGCATCTAGTAGTGAGGTTATATTTTTGGAGCTTTGTAGAGTGTTGCCATTACCACCAGGTTCACCCAGACTCGGGGTAGTAGTACCTGTTACGGTCCCATCTATTTGTTAAATAGATGAAAAATGAGTGTAAAAATGTGTTTAAAATGAGTGAATATTTGAATAGCCAGCAAGAATAAATAAAACAAAAACTTTTATGGCATAAAATAACCCAAATGCTGACACGCCGTAAAATCCAACCAATCAACGTACATAAAATATAAAACTACACGAATTGAACTTTCATATGTTTTTTATTAAATGATTCTATCATTTTTACAACGTGAGTTATTAAGTTTGAACATTTAAAACTACTGCATGACTTTATGAACACCCTGTATATTAGATTTAATACATTTCCTCTCTAAACCTTTCTCTTGTTAAAATAATTATTCAAGTAACATTCTACAATATCTTTAATAATTCATGATTGCTAATATAAATGTAACGGCACAGCTCATAAGATATTGAACATATCCATTGCATTCCAAGTTTTATCTTCTTCACTGCCCTGGGCATGACACTAAACTGTATCTGATGGTGAGGCTCAAGTTGAGTATCCTAAATGTTGAGAAATACAGTAATTCCGATTCTCAATGATTTTTCCAAACAAATGTGAAATGAACGATCATCAACAAATAGAATTATGCCACACTCAAATCATCCAGTTTCTCTTGGTATATTAAATGCTATTAACTGTGTAGTTTTATTTATTTGTAATTGATTATAATAGGAATTATATAAATAGGAAACGACTGGGCAAACTTTAAGCAAAATCTTCACAAGGATAAACTTTCACTAAATATTACAGTTTTACTTTTCTAAAAAGCAGACAAAATTCCACAATTACGACAATTCAAACATCATGAAGATTTCAATAACCTTAAACTAATCAGTGCAAACACTAAGTTTGTTTAAACATCACGGTGATTGTAACAGAATATTCTTTAGTTGAGATTGAAGAAGATCCATTTCCAGTGAAGCATATTATTCCAGATTTTAAATTTGGTTGGTTGGATTTTACGGCAAGTCAACCCTTGTTGGGTTATCTTGTGCTAAAGATGTTTTCTTTTATTCATTCTTGTTGGGTATACATTAAAAATTTTTTTTTCAAACTCATTTAAAAAAATCTATTTAACCCATAGATGTGACTCTCACAGGTATTAACAATTCGAATCAGAGTGGACCCGGAAGTAATGGCAAAAAAGAGCTACACACAGAATTGGAACCTCACTACTAGATGCAGTTTAACGTCAAACCCAGGGCACTAAGGCCATCAGCCACCGCCTTCTAGCATATACATGATGAAAAGGGTTGTGGCTTTGTCAAGAGTAATTCTGTAGGGTTTGACTTGACCAGCCGATTGATCGGAAGGAGACTCTCTAAGTAAGGGCCAAAGTGGAGTGTTGCATGATATGGACTGCTCAACCTCCAGGATTCTGCTCTTATGTCTCACAGGTCGCCACTCTTGGCCAACAGGTGGTCCCGTTGTGAGGGAGTCTTACCCCTCTGCAGTCGGCGTATTCTACAGTCCCAGCCGACAGGGTTTAAGACTGTAAAGTTTAGAAAATGGGAAATGTGTAGGATCTGATTGACTTGTTTCTGAGAAAAGTGAATGGATCTCCTCAGTAAGGTTGGTCTCTTTGTTGTGCACTATAATGTCTCTCGCTAGATTAACTACATAGTGTTATTTTGGTATTATACACACCAAGAAGATAAATTCCACCTACCTCTTTTCGTTTATTGATTTATGGATATTTATTTGTTACCTATTGAATGGTTAGCCTATTTATTATGTAATGTAAGTGTAGAATTCAAATGTTAACTGTTTATTCATTAGAAGAATAGTCAGGGTAAATAACTAGTAATATGATAGGCAAGAATTAACCCCTAGCTAACTTGTTGGAAGTTCCCTGATTGGTTGGTTTGGTCATGTAACCACCCGAACGTGAGAATGGGTTAGTTAAAGATTCAGAGGGAATTAGGTAATCGCTTGGGACAGATGTAGATGTCGACTGTCCGCAGAATTCATCTCAGCACGGGATGGTTATCTTTGGGAATTTGGGAAATAAATACATCAAAATTAAACCAATAAGATAAGTATATAAAGAGAAGAAGCGTTATGCAACATATTACTATATGTGTATACAGGACAGATTTTTGTTTAAGATTGGCGATTATCCTACCTCTGGTAAAAAAATTATGGTATTAGTACACTTAGAGAATGTTCCTTTCTTTTTTAATTAGCAGTAAATAAACTAATAACAACGTAGAACATTGTTTTTGATAGCCATGTTCAATAATGGCTTCATAAAATATTCCTTAAACAAACTAGATTAAATTAGTTTGGTTTCTTTGTTTAACGGCATATCAACCTTCGTGTGTTATGTAATGCCAAATCCATCGTTGTAGAAGAACAGTAATCGTACTATTTTACACATAATTGTGGTGTGATGGGGTTCATACATTTCCGAAAGTGAACGTAACTGTGTAACTCACTTACTACGATGTCACAGTCCAATACGTTAGCCATTACGTTATGGATACTCCCCTTCGATTAAATTAATAGAATACTTTTTTCCAAGCCATTCCGAGGAAAATATTATATATATATATATATATATATATATATATATATATATATATATATATAATCATATATGATATATATTATACGTATATAACATGTTATATACTCATATGTCTATATAAGAGTAAAGGAGATGATATAGATAATCATTAAGCGCTTAATACCATTAAATGAAACATTAATTCCGCCAACTCAGTTTGATTTCAGAGTAAACAAGTCCACCAATGATGCCGTCTTTGTCGCTCAGAACTTTTTCGATGACCACCAAGGTGAACTATTCTGCTGTTTCATTGATTTGAAATAAGCGTACGATAAAATAGATTGATATACTATTTTTGATATATACGTACTGTAGCTAAAATGCTGGTCAAATTGCTAAAATACATCTACATGGGACAACCAATGCATTTAAACACTGAACACCAGCTGTCGAAACCATCATGCTAGTCCAAGTAAAGCTTAGTGAATGATAATGACATTTTCGACTCACTCATTCTGAACAGAGTCGAAACTTAGCTCAATCGCGACACTCGAAGTTCATTGCACAAGTCAGGAGACTTTCAAATTCAAATCCTGCAGAAACAGATTCATTTTTAATTACTTTACTAGAAAGAATAAATGAGAGGTAATATAATTGAAACTTTCAAAATGATTAATGGAAGTTTTAATTATGGTAGACATTGTTTTACTATTTCTCCTTTAACTGAAAATTTACTGTCAAGGCAGATTAAAAAAAAGTCTATTAACCAATTTTGTTTTTTTTAGAGTAATATATTTTTGGAAAAAATTTGCCAAATCAGATCAAAGACAGCAATTGTGTAAAAAATTAAAATTGAATTGGACATTTTTTTAAATAATGGTAAGAAATTGATTTAAGAGTACATTTTTGGAAACTACCAGATGAATTACTCAACAGAATTTGATCTGTATATATATGTATTATTAGTATTGTATATGTTCTGTGCAAAGATTATCTTCTGTTTTAAAAATTTTCTTTTTAATGATTGATGTGAGAAGATAGTAAAAAAGGGAGATGTCCAAGGAAGCATAACAAACAACGACAACAAAAACTACTACTGCTGCTACAACAACAACAACAACAAACAAAAATAAAAATAATAATAATAATAATAATAATAATAATAATGATAATACGAAATCGTATAGATTTACAAATTAGTTATAAAGATAAAGATGGATTCCTGGATGATTCTCTGTAGACAGTCTGTTGCAACAATGGATGGGGAAAAGCATTGATGTAAAGAAATTGCCATTATGGATGAGTTATTTGAAATGATAAGGAGAAATGAACATAAACAAAACAGAATATTAGTGACATGGGAAATCATGATGATAAATCTGAAGGCAAATAAAACAATATTGTATACAAACATTCAACAATTTATATTTAAACGTAGATCCGTATCGATCTGACAATTTCTTTCTGAATCTGAGAAATTATCATTATTATTCACTTATATGCTTTGACTAGTGTTCTCATCTGTGGTGTCTTTAAAGTCACAACGTTTTGGCCATTGTAATCCCTGGCCCTTTTTCAGGTGCTTATCGTAATCGGTAACCATCTGGGAATTTTAAACCTTTAGTCACACCACGGGCGTAGATTGTTCATAATCAGTTGTCTATATTTAAAAGATATCTCATATCAGTTATTTCTTCCTGGCTAACAGTCCTTGACATTTCGCTAGTTTGTCCCTTCCACTGAACCAGAGCAGGCGACTTTTGATGGGAAATCCAAACCAAGGATTGAACTCACGACCGTCCATTAAATAGTGTTGAAGTAAGACCCTTTAATGGAGCTACCTGTTGACTGAGGGTTGCGATCCGTGAGGCTTTATGACGGAATCCAGGTGGCTGAGCAGTCTATGACATGCAGTACTCCACTTTGGCTCTTACCTGGGCTAGAGGGGCGGTCAGAGAAGCCTCTTCCGATCAATCGACTAGTCAAGTCAAGCCCTAGCGCCTACATGAATGTCCCGACTTTATTGCCCTTATGGAAAGACCCCAACTTTTTTTTATCATATATGTGCCAGAAGACGGTGGCTGAGGGTCTTAGTGTCCTAGGTTTGACGTTAAACTGCATCTAGTGGTGACGTTCAAATTCTGGAACACTGGAGAGTTTGGAATACCCCAATATTGCCATTATTCCCAGGTCTACTCAGACCTGTAGTGGTAGTACCTGTTAGGGTCCCATAAACGGGTTAAATAGATCTGATTGCACCAGCACAAATAAGAACCGTAAAAAATAATGAATAAAACAAAAAGTCTTCTGCATAAAATAACCCAACGGTTGACATGCCGTAAAATCAAACTAACCAACCAATCAACAAGCAAAACGTTATTATTATCTATATATAAAGCAGCTTATTCCACCAGGAGACATTTTGCAACATTTTTTTATTGGCCTAGTCATCTACAAAGAATTCATAAATAAAAATGGATGAATAAAAAAGTAAAATGTGAAAGGTATTGTGCGATGTGTAAAATATATTAGATACCAGGTATAAGGTAAAAGATACCAGGTATAAGGTAAAAGATACCAGGTATAAGGTAAAAAATACCAGGTATAAAGTAAAAGATACCAGGTATAAAGTAAAAATGCAAGGTAAACGATAATAAGTAAGAGTTATTCATGGTAATATGTATAACGCAGTATATAATGTGAATCATAATAATAATTAAATAACATAATAGTTAGTATGTATTTGAAAGCTCTACGTTGCTCTTAGTAGATGTGGGGACAATATTCAATTCAAAGTTCTTAAAAGAAGCATGATTGGAGAAACAGTTAAAACTGTAAGAAATATTGTTTGTAGATTTGTGCAAAGTTAAACCATTATTTAATATGGATTGAATATAGAAAATATTGAAACAAAAATAATTTTTGAGACTAAAGATTGAGGAAACAATGTCTATGAAATTCCAATCCTCTTTTCGACCTTTCGGTTCGGGAAGCACATAAAAGGATTAGCAACTTAGTTTCAGGGGGAATTCCCCATGTCAGCATCTTCCCCTTCATCTAAAAGAGCGATGGGCTAGGTTTATTACCCGGCGCCTGGGGTACCCTTTGGGTCTTTCGTCTAGGTCTGTATCTCGGGCTGTATATATCCGCGTCCACCCTTTTTAGTTCTTATTAATGAACACAAAGATTGTTTTTTTTTATGTATTATTTTTATTTCTTGAGGTCCAACATTCATTCAAGAGTTTCTTGATTCAATTCGACAGCTTTCGCACCGATTTCAGTCACGTGACTTTCTATCAATCAAAATATCACGTTACAGGTCAACCAGTCCGTCTTCATATCTATCTCAACCTAATGTAATTTTCCATGGTTTCTTCTAAATAAAATGATAACTTTTAGAATTTAAATATTCTTCACTACATTACAAAATGAATAGGCTACTCCATTCATTATGTAACCCCCTGAAGGATGGAACAAAGCATTTTTTTGTACATCCCCTCGAGAGGCATGCTTTTTGTGGGGTCCCCATATTAAACCGAAATTGTGTCACATTCCAGCACTGTGGGGGTGGTTAAATAATCGTTTCCAATCCTCTTGTATTTCATATATGCGACAAATCCGCTAGTTAGCTTTGTTGCTTCTCCTACTTTACTTTCCAATATTTATTTTCCATAATTTCTATGATTTCCACTCATAATCTTGAAATAAAATTTTTCCTTCGTTATTGATCATCTATGAACTAAGGAAGAGATTATATTCTTCAGCAAGTAATTGAACCGAGGAATCCCTTAGTAGATGCAATTTTCTTTTTTGGAGAATTAAGTACTTCTATATTAGCAATAAAGAAGACTAGTCGGATGTTTAGAAATGTTCTCGTGTTCGCTAATCCATGTCGAGGATTAATTTCAGTCTTAAAATACGTCATTGGACAACTGGGCTTAAAATCTACGTTAACCATCAAAGAAAACGTAAACAAAGGAATATGTTAGGTTGAGTGAAAAGTTTTGTAATATTTTGATACGTACGAGTTTGCCGTACGTATATAACGTGATCGAAGCAGTTCAAGCCGCGGTCAATGTGTCAGAGCATCAGTGTTTGAAGTGATGCACATCATGACAGCGCACCAACCATTATGACACTACCAGCGACAGTGGATACACCCCGCATCTTGAACTGCTTCGATTAAATGATGTACATTGCTTCACCCCTAGTGTTATTTAAGAGCCACACAGATGAACGTGCAATGTAGTCTAATTTAGAAACTTATCCTTTACGAGTTCGAACTGAGCCATAAAACCGCCGTGGAAGCAGCCAAAAACATTTATTGTGTAAAAGATGAAGGCGCAGTTGATTACAGTACTGTAACCAGGTGTTTCAAAAAACTTTCACTTCGGTTGCAAGAACCTTAACTATCAGGTAAGACCAGGTGGGCCTAAAATCGTGGATTCCGAGGCTGTACTCAAAGCCACTGAGTTAAATCCGACAAACTCGGCATTTCACAGTCCTGTGGGGTTTGTCGCCTTCATGACCTCGACAAAAGCATATAAACTACCAAAATATTGCGAGACTTTTAACTGTTATTCTTATTTTTATCCCTTGGTAGGAATAGGGTTACGGGTCAGGGTGAGTTTGGCACACGGGATACGACATTGAGTTGGATCAATAAATTAAACTCGATGATTAATCACCACATGGCATAATGTAACAACCTTTATTCGACCGTTTATCCTGATCTTGCCACCTTGACTGAACACCGTCAAATTAGCTTGTGTTTTCAGTTGGACAAGAAGCCGATTTATCGAACCGAAGAAACAACACAAACGTTACAATCGAACTTGAGAAACAAAAATAACATATTTTTGCATAAATACTATTTCCATCAAATAATTCCCGCTGACTGGCACTTTCACTCATAAAGCATTGTATAGGTTGCTTTGCATGTCACACAAGCCATTAATAGTGGATATTCATGAATCCTAGTCAGTATATGTATTAACCAACCACTTCGCACGGGTAGGATGGGACACAAGATCAATTTCTTATCCGGTGTTTAAAAGATTTGAGTTCAGTTTTCCATCTTCTTGACTGGTTGCCTAAACAAGTTTAAAGATTCCAGTCTGCTCTACTATTTACCTATAGCTAGAGCGAGAATAGTTGAATGCATACCTTTCCCAAGGGTATTAACGCTATGAGAAATTCAAACAGCTTCAACCAGGATTTAAACTCAGGGCACCGAGTCTATTTCCTTCGCCGATAAACATTACACACCGCACATCCTTAGTCAATATACTTGAGTTTGTTTTAAAAAATGTATCGAGAGTGAAGCTGTGTTTACCAAGACGGGAATATTATTTTTCTCAATAATGTTCTATTGTTTTTAACATATTTTTCCACAGGGTCTTTCATTAGTCGTGGCATAATATGTAACCCGTCTTTAGATAAGATGCAAACTGGAGCAGTTTTATTAGTTTTAATGTCCTCTGCATTCTCAGATCTTATCTTTGGCTTTGATATTCAGTTACGGAAACAAGAAAAATCGTTGAGAGTGAAATTTTTAATGAAGTAATATACTTCATCATCATCGGGTTGCGTTGACAGCAGGGATACCCTTAACTCTCTCGCCAAACATCTCTATCGGTCATCACCCCTGGCAGATCCTACACTCAGCATTCAGAATCTGCACCGAGCTGATTGATGTAGGTTTTTGCTAATCGCCCTACACTGGTATGTCCATATGAAAGTGTCCACCGGAGATCGTCACTTATGAATTAGTACTTGCTTCTCCAGCAGTGTCCAGTATGTTTTGTTCATCTTACTTGGATGGTTTGTGTCATAGGAAGCAAGTGGTCATACAGCTGTTTCTTTGAGGGGTGTTGCTTCTAAGATTTTTTCAAGACAGCACGCAGTATCCTTGGGTTGTTCCCATATAGTTTTTTCTCTAAGCGATTCATTATAGTCAAAGCTGTAGCTGTGTCAGTGTTGCAGTACGGCTGCACCACGGACTAACGAAATGCAATTCATGAGAGTAATCACAAAAGTAAAGTTTCCAAAGCACTAGGGACGCAGAGAACTGTTTGTGTGGCTATCAACAACTCTATTGTACTTATTATGCATGCGCATGTATCTGTCCCTGTGCGCACCTCACTCCTACGCTCAGTCTTGGCTTGGCAAGTGATTTGATGCTACCACCAAGTGTAAGATACCCGCAGTTACTCACTTTTTGAACACAAAAGGCATTAACTCGATTGACATTTCATCACCAATTAATGTAAGTAGATAGTGAAATCGTGCATGGAATGTCAAACACGTCCGCAAGTGATGTAGAGGATTTGCAACGATTACGAGGTTCAACACTTCCTCAACGACATGGCGGCAAGCTGGTATGACATGGTCATACAAAAACTGCCACAGTGCCTAGAAATTTAGAAAAAAGATACATATACATGTAAAACGATGCAAACATCATTAACAATGAACAATAAACGTTTTTGGGATTTCTAAATATTTTGGAGACTTTACCATTGGGATTATCCTTGTACTTAAAATAATCTAATTTAGTGAGTAAAATGATTTCTTGTCTAAATTGCAACTGTTAATTCTGGATTGTCTACATTAGTGCGGAACATCATCTTTTAACTATCTTAATTTTTGGTATATGAAACGCTTAGAATTATTCATTCGTTTTTGAATGGGAGTACCAATATCATCAGTATCACTGTTACAACCGGAAACACGCGGATTCATGGGTCGTCTAGTACTTATTACTGGTTATAAGTGGTCGTACAATGACGTTCGTATGGAGACTTCTAGGCGTAGTGAGTAACGTGCTGGACTCTGATATCGTAGTAAGCGAGTTCGACTTCCAGTCGCGCTATTACGTTCAATTTTTGACTAATAACTAATACCATTGGGAAAAGTATGAATCTACACATCCCCACAGCTATATGTTAAGTAGTACCACTACTGATCTTCTACAAGGGTGGCTTAGCATTAAATAACCCAAGAAAGTTGATATGCCATCAAACCAAACCAAATCAAACAATGACATTTTGGGTAGTTGTCATGAATAACAAATGAAAGGAATATTAGTAACAAATGATTAATGGTAATGTTTTCATGTTTTTCAATTTGATATTGTTTAGAATTTTTGATACGATATATACGCGTTCATTGTGTAATGGTTATCGTCATATGGAAATGGAACAGAGCGACCAGAGATCAAATCCAGGATGAGGCTGTTTGCATTTGACATAGTGCTAGAAAGGTATGAATCCAACTATTCTCCCTCCAGGTTTAAGTAAAATAGTAGGACAGACTGTGCTCTTTAACCTTGTTATGGCAACCGATCTTGGAAAGGGAACACTTTGAATTCAAAAGCTTAAAAAAGGACCTTGCGTTGCATCATGCTCGTCAGGAGGAGTTAGGTAAATACATATATAATCATTTTTGTAAGTCATATTTAATTTATAAGTTGCCCGTTGATTTATGGTGAAGAAAATATTAATTAATCGAATTAATTTTTATTTTCTTCTATTATTCCTTCCTAACATACATTTCACACCAATGCCATGAGGACTTCTTCAGTACTACACTGAGCTATGGATTTATCCCAATGAGTTAGGCTTTACCGAGAAATTGACTCAAGTAGCAAGTCTATCGGTAGAAAACGAATGGCCGTTTTTGCGGTCTTTTACAATGATTTGAATTACCAATTCTGCGCATAAATCTCTACTCGCAACTAAATAAGGAACAATGCTCACACCAATGCCATGAGGACTTCTTCAGTAGTTCAGTGAGCTATAGATTTTACCCAATGAGTTAGGTCTTACCGAGAAATTGACTCACGAAGCAACTGTATCGGTCGAAACGGAAGGGCCGTTTTGCGGTCTTTTACAATGATTTGAATTACCAATTCTGCGCATACATCTCTACTCGCAACTAAATAAGGAACAATGCTCACACCACTGCCATGAGGACTTCTTCAGTAGTACATTGAGCTATGAATTTGTCCCAATGAGTTAGGCCTTACTGGAAAATTGACTCAAGAAACAAGTCTATCGGTCGAAACGGAAGGGCCGTTTTGCGGTCTTTTACAATGATTTGAATTACCAATTCTGCGCATACATATCTACTCGCAACTAAATAAGGAACAATGCTCACACCACTGCCATGAGGACTTCTTCAGTAGTACATTGAGCTATGAATTTGTCCCAATGACTTAGGCCATACCGGGAAATTGACTCTAGAAGCAAGTCTAACGATAGAAACGGAATGGCCGTTTTTGCGGTCTTTTACAATGATTTGAATTACCAATTCTGCGCATAAATCTCTACTCGCAACTAAATAAGAAACAATGCTCACACCACTGTTATGAGGACTTCTTCAGTACTACACTGAGCTATAGATTTGTCCCAAAGAGTTAGGTCTTACCGAGAAATTGACTCACGAAGCAACTCTATCGGTCGAAACGGAATGGCCGTTTTGCGGTCTTTTACAATGATTTGAATTACCAATTCTGCGCATACATCTCTACTCGCAACTAAATAAGGAACAATGCTCACACCACTGCCATGAGGACTTCTTCAGTAGTACATTGAGCTATGAATTTGTCCCAATGAGTTAGGCCTTACTGGAAAATTGACTCAAGAAACAAGTCTATCGGTCGAAACGGAAGGGCCGTTTTGCGGTCTTTTACAATGATTTGAATTACCAATTCTGCGCATACATATCTACTCGCAACTAAATAAGGAACAATGCTCACACCACTGCCATGAGGACTTCTTCAGTACTACACTGAGCTATAGATTTGTCCCAAAGAGTTAGGTCTCACCGAGAAATTGACTCACGAAGCAAGTCTATCGGTAGAAACGGAATGGGCGTTTTGCGGTCTTTTACAATGATTTGAATTACCAATTCTGCGCATACATATCTACTCGCAACTAAATAAGGAACAATGCTCACACCACTGCCATGAGGACTTCTTCAGTAGTACATTGAGCTATGAATTTGTCCCAATGACTTAGGCCTTACCGATTGGATTTGACTTCCATGACACAAAGAAGATTAAGGGTCGGGGAGAGAGAGAGAGAGAGAGAGAGAGAGAGAGAGAGAGAGAGAGAGAGAGAGAGAGAGAGAGAGAGTGAGTGAAAGAGAGAGAAAGAAAGAAAGAAAGAGAAAGAAAGAAAGAAAGAAAGAGAAACAAACAAACAAACCAAAAGAGAGAGAGAGAGAGAGAGAGAAAGAAAAAAGAAAGAAAGAATGAGAGAGAGAGAGAGAGAAAGAAAGAGACAGAGAAAAAAAAGTAAGAGAGAAAGAAAGAATAAAGAAAGAAAGAAAGAGAAAGAAAGAAAGAGAACAAGAAAGAAAGAGGGATAGAGAAAAAAGATAGAGAGAAAGAAAGGTTAAAAGAAAGAGAGAGAGTGAAAGAGAGAAAGAAAGAGAGAGAAACAAGGAATGAAAGAAAGAGAGAGAAACAAAGAAAGAAATAAAGAGAAAGAAAGAAAGAAAAAGTGAGAAAGAAAGAAAGAAAGAGAGAGAGAAAGGAAGAGAAAAAGAAAGAAAGAGAGAGAGAGAAAGAAAGAGAAAAAGAAAGAAAGAGAGACAGAGAAAATTGAAAGAGAGAGAGACAGAAAGAAAGAGAAAGAGAAAGAGAAAGAAAGAAGCGAGTAAGAAAGGAAGAGAGAGAAAGAGAGAGAAAGAAAGAGAGAGAGAGAGAGAGAGAGAGAGAGAGATAAAAAGAAAGAAAGAGATAGAGAGAAAGAAAGAAGAAAATGAGAGAGAGAGAGAGAGAGAGAGAGAGCGAGCGAAAGCGAGATAAAAGAAGAGAAAAAGGAAGAAAGAGAGAAAGAATGAAAAAGAATGAGAGAGAGATTAAAAAAGAAAGAAAAAAAGAGAGAGAGAGAGAGAGAGAGAGAGAGAGAGAGAGAGAGAGAGAGAGAGAGAGTGTGTGTGTGTGTGATCTGACCTGATGACATTGATAAGTGATTTACTAATAAATGCTAGAAATTCCGAATTCCCCTTTGGTCTACATCCGGGTATATTGATCAAAAGCACGTGTCAATCCGAAGTTTTCCCCCGTTCCGATGAAGACGAATTTGATCCGTACAGAGAAGACACATCTGACTCTTCTTACGCATTAGTCTTACACATAAACATGTTCGGAAAATGTAAGTTCAAATCTTTCAGAATTTATTTTTTATTTATTTTTTAATTATTTTATCAATTTTTTTAACAAAAGAGTTGTCGTCTGTTTTCTTCAAATTATGAACATAAATGTTGAAATTTTACAATTTTTTTATGTATCTAACAAACTGAAATTCTAGAAAAATTCCATTCCATTAAAAAGTAATATTGACATTATCAGTAAATTAGTCAGTAAACAGAATCATTATTATAATTTCTTATTTTATTCTCTGTAGAGTGAATATGACACATAAACTGGAAACAGAAAGAGAAAATAAAGATCTTCAAAAATTTTTTTTTTTAGTTTTTATTCTAAATTTATTTTCTAACTTATATTACGGTACTTATTCGGTAATGAGTTTCAACTTTATAACCCCACCGATATTATGAACCCCCAAAATATTTGTGACCTGAAAAAAATCAGAAAGTTTTGAAATAAAATAACAGATGCATTATAAAATTCATTCATTGATAAAACATCACTGAAAATTTCATTAAAATCGATTTTTGGTCATTTTTTTCAATGTTGGAGTCTTATATGAATTATTACTCATGTATAGATCGAGCTTCGATTTTGGGTTTGAAATTAGGTTTTCTTTATTCGACCTATACACGGGTTTGTATGATACTTTTATCCTTTATAATTCCATACAGGTGTTCGTATTTTCACTCTTACAAAAGTATTACTCATGTATAGTTCGACCTCTACCCCCCCTCCCCCAAAAAAAATTAGGTCTTCATTATTCTGTTACATAATGAATAGGGCAGCCTATTTATTTTGTAATGTAGTGTAATATTTAAATTTAACTGGTAATTCGTTAGAAGAGTATTGGAAAAAACCCATAGATTTCACAGGAAGTTTCTGACCCTAATTGACATGTAGCGTCATATTCTCATTGATGGGAAAAGTTTAGCAGTTTAGTGAGTTAGGCATAATCGCTCCAAAGAGCCGGATGTTACAAATGAGGTTCGCCGAGTTCTTTCCGTGCATGGAATGTTGGGTCTGGAGAAATAAAGACGTCAAAATTGAAATGAATCTTCTTGTTTATCATTAAAACAAGAAATGGATGCTGAGAGATTCAACAATCCGAAAAATACCCAGACGACACCAGACCCAGATGATGAAGAAGAGGAAACTCTGGCTAATCCCGTCGGGATAGAATATCTAGAAAGAAGATAGAAGATATACCTAAGTTAAAAAGATAATAAGAATGATAAATTGGCTATTTAAAAATTCGACCAATACACGAGTATATACGTTTTTATCTTTCATGATTCGATACTTTTGTATATATCTTCAACCTTACCAAATTATTACTGATGAATGGGTGGACCTCCAACCAATGAATTGGGTCTTCTCTAATCGACCTATACACGAGTATATACGGCACTTGCATTTATCATTCCATACATGCATACATATTTTCATTCTTACAAATTTATTACTCATAAATAGGGCTATCTACATCCCCTCAGATTAGCTCTTTGTTATTCGATCTATACACGAATATATACGTTACTTTCGTATTTTATAATTCGATACTTTTGTATATATTCTCAAGCTTACCAAATCATTACTCATGTATAGATCGAACTTGATCTCCTAAATTGGTTTTCATTCGAGTTATACACGAGTATATACGGCACTTGCATTATTTATAATTCCATACTTGCATAATGATTATCAAGTATGTAAAATTATTAGTCAGTATAAGCCGATTCCCAATTTTCAAGATTCGACGTATATATAAGTATGTACAATACTTTCATTCTTTACGAGTCCATATACACGTACATATCTTTTTTTAAACCTAAGTTACTGTTTCATTTATACTTTTTCTTTAAATCTAACCTTGGATTATTCATTGTCATATCTGTCATTTATAGAAAATTATTCCATTTATCGGAAATCATTCTATTCGCACGGAGAGGCAAATACACGATCATACACATATAAATAAAAAACAGAAATGTCGAAACCTTCCCAATAATTGACAGTCAACAAATGCATTTTTCTTCCCCCCCCCTACTCATCGAGAGGGTAGATATTATTTCCAAGACGAACAATTAACCATGTTCTCATTTACCTAAATTCATTATGGCCGGCACAACACGAATCTCCGCCTTAGAACTGTCTGGAATTCTTTCTTCCTTCTTTTGAGCATTTTATTACACTATTTCTTCCTTCCTTCCTTGTCTAGATTATTCCAGTATTCCACGTTCGTCCACTTTAAGCACATGATGCATCAAATGAGCTGGCATGTATTAGAATGCATTCTGTTCAGAATGCTTATCGTGATACAATGCCTTTCCCGTGGAGTCTTTTTTGTGTACATATAATGCTGAGTACGAAATTGAAAAATGAAAGAGTATTACAAATTTGTCAGAGGAAAGTCAAACATGTTTTGCTCTTCATTCAAGCTATGAACTGAAAGAGGGTCAAGTATTTTCAGTGAAATGCGTTATTTATTGAAATATAGTGTTCTTTTTTAGATTTGGTCGAGTCATCTGAACAGGTGACTGGTACCAAAACCTATTCTAAGCACAAGTCTTCTTACTTAAGAAGTCTCGTGCTTAGAATAGAATTGATATATATATATATATATATATATATATATATAATATATATATACAAACTTGTTGGTAATTCCTCGCGGTGAGAAAAAACCCAGAAAATAGTTTGATTGTAAAAATATACTACCAAACATCACCCGGGGAGAAACATTTTTTTGGGAAAAAAAGAATATACCAAGATAATCGTACCAACCAAAAATAATCTATTGGTACAATATTTGGCCCCAAAAAACACCAAACAATTTATATGTATATGTATATATAAGATATATATATTCATACAAAACCGCCAGGAAACTAAAGCTAATAAGTAAAAAGTGCTCAATACCTAAGTGGAGCAAATAATAAAGATAAACCCAACGAGTCAGATAAACCTACTAAAAATTTCGCTTAATGCTCTTCAGGGCTAAGATCCGACTCTTAGCCCTGAGGAACATTAAGCGAAACTTTTAGTAGGTTTATCTGACTCATTAGGTTTATCTTTATATATAATATATATATATATATATATATATATATATATATATATTATGTGTGTGTGTGTGTGTGTGTGTGTGTGTGTGTGGCCCAATGGCACCGTTGGTATCTCGGCATTTTCACGTTGATTTTCCAGCATGTCAACCCTTGAGTTATTTTATGCCAAAGTTTTTGTTGGCTATTCAAAATGTTAAAAACTCATTTTATTTTTAAATACATCTTTAAACTCATTTTTTAAAATCTATTCATAGACGGAGCCCTGACAAATTCTAGCAGTCCGGGTCAGAGTGGACCTGAGGGTAATAGAAATGAAGAACTCACACTTCCCAGAACTCCAGAACTGGAACCTCACCACTAGATGCAATTTAACATCATGTCCAGTACACTAAGACCATCAGCCACCGCCTTCCAGCAAATATAGGATAAAAAAGAGTCAGGGGTTTGCCATAGCAGCAATAGGGTCAGGACAATCATATAGGAGCTAGGGCTTGACGTGACCAGTCGATTGATCGGAGGGGGCTTCCCCGACCACCCATCGAGCCCAAGTAAAATTTAAAGTTGAGTGTTGCATCTCATGAACTGCTCATCTTCCAAGATTCCATCCTTAAGCATCACGAGTCACCACCAACATCCATCAGGTGCTGAGGTGCAGTCGGTGTATTTTGCATCACCCAGACAACAGGGCTCTTCGTTTAATAAATAACGACACTGATTTGTTTGAAAAATACATTTTTATTTTTCAAGTTTGCCTCTCGGATCAGTGTTAATTAATCACCAGTCATTCGTTGATAAAATCTTTTGATGAGAGGCTTCAGTTTTTTTTGTCGCATTGTTATTACCATACAAAGAAGGCCCTTGACAATGACGTCACTACTAGACTAATTCGGGAGATTGGTACTGATTTGTCTGCTGAACTAAATATCATTCCATCTTAATCTGAGAAAAGATTAAATTATTGAAAAACTGGGCTGTGGTGTTTTTATGTTTCATCGACGTGACACGTCTAAAACACAAGTTGAAAAACAAAAACAAAGAATATTGTAAACATTCGGAGCATAACAGAGTGATAATAAAATGTAAAGTTTTATAGAATTAGAATTTACTTGATTCGTCTGATTTGATATTTCTAATCTTGGAAGGTACCATATTATATACAATATACAATCTCTCATAATAAATACGAATGTCAGAGTGTCAGTGTTTAAATTTACTTCTAGAGGCCGTCGCCCAACATATCATAGCATTTTGGAATCAGGTCGATTCTGTGAGTAAATTAAAAACGTTCCGGGCCTAATCAGGACCCACAAACCTGAATTAACACAGGGAACCCCAGCAATATTTTACAATGCCATCAATATTTGTTGACTTTCCTTCACATCGTGGGAATGTCAGATCAATATACAGCCTCTTCGAATAATCCTTTGCTCTAACCACAACTTTCCAGGGGCGAAGCGTTAAGATTTGAATTAACTGACTTGGTGACACGTCATTACACTGAAAACAAAAGATAGTTTTCATGAAATTTACGTGCAAAATCAAATGTACAAAATCTCATTAATGAATGGTTAACAAACGAAATAAAACGATGAAAGTAAACTCGGTGGGGGTGGGGGGGGACAGTCAAATCCGACTGACAAAGTCCTTAGTCTGCAACTATCTCTCACAAAAGTACGACTCTCTTAACAGAAAATCTCCTACTATCGTTCTCACTCGGTCTGGGAGAACAGGCTCTTAAATATACAGTTAATAAGTACATCCGGGCTTCTTACTCTGGTCTGGCATTGCCCGTTTAGAACTTCAATATTCACCAGCATTTTGAGTACGCCTCAATACTGTTTACATCCGGGTTACTGCCAACAGCATTTCAGCGACGAGGAGGTAGCGAGTTCAAATATCCGTGGCCACTCGCCACACTCCTCCCCCTCGCACAGACCAAACATATCCGGACGCGCTTTGTTCGTGGGGGTTGGGAATCTGCTCGTCCACAGTTCTGCCTTTTAATTTCGCTACAGAATGGTTAAGTCAATTATCCTAATTTTAATTATATGAAGAGATGATAGCATCAAATTCATTGGTAAGTCGAATATACAATAAACGTTTCCGTGATTTCTAAATATTTTGGAGACCTTACTTTAGGGAATATATTTATATCTTTGAAAACTAGTTCAAAATTACATCGTTAGTCTTAGCTGAGAGGCTCTGGAGAAATTTCAAGATCTCAGTTTGTCTGAAAACAAGAGCATCAATGTCTCCATATTCTTGGTAATAGTCAGATACTAGTTTAAAGCGGCTGGATCCCAAAGAAAAGACTATGCGGAGTTCTTACACTCCTTGAATCCTTATATACGTTCCCTTTTTAGAAAGCAACAAAAGTGAATAGAAAATAATATAACTGTTAAATAGTAGCCACCTTTCACCACCAGTGATCCTGATTTCAAGCTGTGTGACTGACAACAAAAGATCAATTACGAAAACTTTCGTTGTAGGTGTGAGAGATAGTCAGACACGAGACTTGGGGATTTTTTAAAATGGGGCAGTCATTTTGTTACCAGGAGAGCCACAAGCCACGAACTAAGTTTCAGGACTAAGCGAAACATCCCCCGCCACATTGAGGGTGGGCTACGATTTGTGATAAAATAGACTATTTTTCTTCATTGACTTGAAAATAATTCATGTGTACCATTTTTTGAAATCGATTCGGAGGGAAGTTGTAACATCGCCAATAAAGTAAGTGGATTTTTCTGTGGCTACGTGTCTGACATTTTTCTAATATAAAACAACCCAATCTTGTCATCGTCTCTTTATCTCGTCTTTGTCTCTTCGTCTCCGCCAACAGACACCTGCAACATTACATAGCGTTTTTTTTGTCTGTTACATTCAGTAAAACTTTTTCACCCTCATATATATATATATATATATATAATATATATATATATATATATCCGTCTGATGTTTGTGCACAACACATGAAACTTCAAAAACTTAAATTCTTGTGTTCATAATTATAATATTTTCTTTAGGTTTTATACCCGCTCTGCCATAAGGGCATCACGTGCTTTTTATACAAACCTTTCTCATTCTTTTAGCATCTTAATTCTTGTGTTTTTCACACCAGCTATAATTGATGTTTTTTTCACTGGAGTCCAAGTGACAACAAGCACCCACAGGTCTACAGGACTCCTCTAAGTATCCTAGCCGATTTAAGATGTTACGTTTGCTAGATGGTTTCAATTCTTCCTCTAATTTCCAGTTCATCAAGTCTCTTTCCCAGGTTCTTGGGGACCGTTTCAGGGGCTCCAACTCCGATTGATATTACTGTCACGTTCCTCTTCTACTTTTTCTGTTCTATGGCAGGATCCAGGTATTTTTCCAGTCTTTCCACTGTCTGTCTGTCTGTCTGTCTGTCTGTCTGTTTCTCTCTCTCTCTCTCTCTTTCTGTATAATATATATATATATATATATATATATATATATATATATATATAACTGGAAAAAGTTATGCAACTTGGTCTCATGATGGTGTAACGAGAAATCCCATTTTTTATATTGACTTGAGGAGTTATGAGAGGAAACAAAAAAGAAAAAAAAAAAAAAAAAAAGAAAAAACAGAAAGAAAGAAAGGAAAAAAACTTATGAAGACAAAATGAAGTTGGAAGAAAGATACATTGTAAAATAGAGAAATAATACGAAATTATTTAGAGAAAGTAGAAGACTGTAGTATAGAGTTATAGTGAGAGAGAGAAAGAAGAAAAAGTGAAAGAGTGAGTGTGTGTGTGTGTGAGTGTGTGTGTGTGTGTGTGTGTGTGTGTGAGAGAGAGAGAGAGAGAGAGAGAGAGAGAGAGAGAGAGAGAGAGAGAGAGAGAGAGGGAAAGATTAGGTATTACTTCATATATAAAACACTTTGGCATTCATGACGGGAACTATGCAAGTTTTCTAACATAATTCTTTAAAAAAGGATTCCAATTGATGTCCATGTCAAGATTTATATAACACTTTTTGGTGGTCACCGGCAAATTTTGATATTTTGCCAAAGCCGTTCAGTCAACTACAAAAGTATTGATAATGAGTTTGATTTTCAACAAGCGCTACATAAATCTAACCTTGTGACAGATTTAGTTCGATCCTCGTAAATCAATGCGCAACGAGCAAATAAACAACTCAGTAAGAAAATCGATTAAAATCATATCTTTCGAACGTAGAGACTCTGCTCAAATTATGAAGTCCAGTAGAATGTCGTAGGCAGAAAATAGTTGGTTCTTTAAAGCAGGTCAGTGCGCATGCGTACATGTACGCATGTAGTTGAGAAGGAAAGAAAGGCTTAGAAAAAGAGAGAAAGAATACACGGGGGAAATAGAATGAAATAAACAAAGAAATAAAGATGATTGAGAGAGAGAGAAGAGAGAGAGAGAGAGAGAGAGAGAGAGAGAGAGAGAGAGAGAGAGAGAGAGAGAGAGAGAGAGCAAAAAAGTAAAATGAGCAAGCGAGAGACAGAAAGTGAACAAGAGAGATAGAGAGGGAGTAGAAAAAGACGCGAACGTAGCCATCTCGCATCGTCTAATGTTTTTACGAGATGGGTTAGTAGACTATTACAAGTGTATTCGATTCTCTCTGAATGCCCCATACTTCGTGCGTTTTGCCAAACAAGCTAAGCTTAGTAAATTAGTACATACATACAGGCATGCACTATATAAACGAGAGAGAGAGAGAGAGAGAGAGAGAGAGAGAGAGAGAGAGAGAGAGAGAGAGAGAGAGAGAGAGAGAGAGCTCTAACAAAAACTTTCAAAGCAAGTTTTCAAAATAAAAGTTCATTTATTCTTTTGCTCATTTCTCTTAAAACTTGCAGTCAAGTCACGTTGAAAGCACTGGTTCCCGCTAGGTCACCGAAGTTAAGCAACGATGAGCCTGTTCAATACTCAATTGGGTGACAACATGAATCATTTGTTTATCAAAATGACTTGATTCGGCATTAAATGACGCGAAAAGGGTTGATATGTCACAAAACAAATAATCATAATTTTCTCTCTCTCTCTCTCTCTCTCTCTACTGTTTCTTTTTTTCTTATTTTCTCTCCTATTTTCTCTCCTATTTCCATTCTACAGAAGCAAGCGATAAGCGTTTGATGTATAATGTTATAGCTTCTCTCTATTCCGCCTGTTTGTTTGTTTCTTATTATATTTGCTTTTTATTTTCTGGTGTATAGAACGTTCTTTTTATTCTCTTACTTTCTACACAATCAAACGAAACGGTCCATTATTTATCTGAGGTGATGACAGGGCATAACATTCAAACACATGTCTTATTCTATTAATATTATAGATTAAACACATACAAGCAAACCGTCCTTCTTATATTTTACGAATCAAAGGTTTATACGGTTTAAAGAAACATTTTTAGCGTAAACGACTTGTACATCTGTTTTTTTTATAGTTGTCCTTAAAAAATGCAATTTTCGGCGATATGAAAAGAAAAAAAGCGTAAGCGAATACCAACAATATGTATTTGGGCACCGGACAATAAAGCTGGAAATATACCATGTTTGCAGTGAAAAATGTTATGAGAAAAACATTTTCACGAGTGGATTTCTATGGGAGAAAAAATGCAGAAAAATAGTCAGTCAATATTATTTGCCAGCTGTAACCAACACAGAAAAAAGTGTTTATAAAAAAAAATCTCGAATATACTTTAAAGCCGGTAAAAAACAACAAACTAAGAAACTAGGGCATACAAAAATCTACAAAGTGCAACGCGTTTGAGTAAGAAATCAAAATAACAAAGGAAATGCAGTAAAGAACACGAATTCGTGATCGCCTGTAACGGCATGGTTTAAAAATGATATCATGAAGACGAGGCACCTAAAATGTGCAAACACATTATTATTATTATTATTATTATTATTATTATTATTATTATTATTATTATTATTATTATTATTATTATTAATATTATTATTAAATATAATTAAAATGTTAGATAGGAATACTTGAAACTGTTTAATTGTAGGCAAATTATTTGTATTAAGAATAGTTTCTATAATTGTTTACAATGTATTATTATTGTAAGTTGCTTGCAAATTATTGGTGTTAGAAATATATGAAACCATATAACAGTGAAAACAAAGGCCATTATTAAATAGGAATAAACAATTTATATCATACCATTGTTTATAAATCATTAGTATTAGATAGGATTACTCGATTTCATACATGATATTGTAAGTTAGTATTAGATAGGAATACCTGAAACCTGTGCAAACAAACGATTATAGACAAAAAGCGCAATTCCCCCCCCCCTGAAAACAACAAAACCAAAAAAACAAACAAAAACAAACAAAACATAACAATGGAACATTGAAATTATATTAGGATTACAATCAAATGTTTGGAAATCAAACCAATTTCAGCGTTAGATAACCCATATGGAGTTGATATGTCGTTAAACAAATAAACCAAACCAAACCAAATATAAATAGTTATGATTACAATCAAACAATTATAAATGAATTAATTTTCAACAGTAAATAACCCATATGCCGTTAAGCAAATAGACCAAACTAAATCAAGCAACCTATTTGATCGCGCAGTTTTTTTCTTTGGTTTATTGCTGAATCAACCGAGCTTGTAAATTAGGATTTTTAGAGATCGTATTTATTTGTATGACTGGTTTTTGCTTGCGATGGATGAAGTAAGAGAAATCAGAAAGAGGCGGGAAGAAGAAATGATGCTTGTCAATTATTTTTCACAAATGAAAATAAAATAATCCAAAGATGAAAAACTGTTTTTTTTTGTTTAGTCATGCGTTGATATTTTAAAACGTAAAACATAAAACTAATCCGCTTGGTTGTTGGATCGTTGAGTCAATATTTTCAACTCATTCATTACGTCACAACTAATTCTCTTATTACCTTACAATCACAAAGTCAAAACTATATAAAATGTAGAATTAGAGCAATAACAAGAACATACGATTGATGGATTCTAACGGCATGTCAACCCATTTGGGGTTATTCTATGCCTAGAGGTAAGAGAAACGCTTACATTATACATTTATATTTACATTCATTTTGTAGTTGTTTTTTTTTTGTTTTCACATATTGCTATAAAATATCAAGTATTACTATCTAATAAAAATGATTTGCATGCAGTTGTATGGTTTCAAGTATTCCTATTTAATACTAATAATTTATACACAATTATATGTTTTAACTTATCCCTATCTGATACAAATCATTTTCAAACATATCTATTTGACCCATAGAAAAGACCCTAAGAGGGACTACAACTTCCGGCCAGAGTGGACATGAGATAAATGGCTATGAAAGGATGATTTCATATTTGCCAGGGTTCCAAAATGGTGTATCATCAGATGCAGTTTAGTATCATGTTCAGAATACATCATACGAAGTGTAATTCAAAAGTATCGAGACTAAAGGTTTAGATATTTCAAATTTTAAATATTAAAATTAAATATTAAAAATAAACTTATATAATAAAATGATGATAATGTCTAAACGAGCCAGTACCAATTTTTAAAAAGCCAGTATCGATTATTTTACCAGCAGATTTTGGTGATACACATAATTTTGCAAGTGCAGCGTCAGACTTAGGCCGAAGGAAGAGAGAGTCCCCTCGGTGTAATGGGTAACGCGCTGGACAGCGACATCATAGTAAGCGAGTTAAATCTCCAGTTACGCTATTTCGTTCACTTTCGGAATAATACCCTTGGGAAAGGTATGGACCCCCCCACCTTCCTAGTGCTAGTACCCATACTCTTCTATAAGCATGGAGTTGGTATTAAATAACATATGAAGGTTGATATGCCATTACATAAAGAAACTAAACCTAACGAGACCTAAGTTTATGTGACTTTTTTTTGCTTTCCTAAACTAAAAAAATCATCTCCGTGGTAAGATTTGAGGATGTTGAGGATATTAAAAGAAATACTGAGGTACATATTTATCCTATATCGAAGGAGGTGTTTCGGTGGTGCTTCGATTCATGGAAAACTCATTGGAATAAATGTAGAGGATGCTCAAGGGATTGTTTTGGAGAAAAATAACGTTTCATTTATTGATCATTTCTTTTCTAGTAACTCTAGTCTGAAAATACATCGTATTATACAGGTTGTTTAAAAAATTGACACAATTTGAGAAAAAACTTTTACAAAAAATAATATCATTTAGTAATTTATTAACTTGACCAATTCTCGTTAAATGATCTTAAATTTTAACAACACGTGTAGAAACAACTTAGAATACCATGTTTAATGTTTAAACGCATTTTCTTTTCCAGTGAATAACCAATTTAACTGAAATCTTTGTCTTTTTGCATTCCTTCAGTCTTTTTCTTTTCCAGTGAATAACCAATTTAACTGGAATCTTTGTCTTTTTGCATTCCTTCAGTCTTTTTCTTTCCAGTGAATAACCAATTTAACTGGACTCTTTGTCTTTTTGCATTCCTTCAGTCTTTTTCTTTTCCAGTGAATAACCAATTTAACTGGAATCTTTGTCTTTTTGCATTCCTTCAGTCTTTTTCTTTTCCAGTGAATAACCAATTTAACTGAAATCTTTCTTTTGCATTCCTTCAGTCTTTTCTTTTCCAGTGAATAACCAATTTAACTGGACTCTTTGTCTTTTGCATTCCTTCAGTCTATTTCTTTTCCAGTGAATAACCAATTTAACTGAAATCTTTGTCTTTTTGCATTTCTTCAGTCTTTTTCTTTTCCAGTGAATAACCAATTTAACTGGAATCTTTGTCTTTTTGCATTCCTTCAGTCTTTTCTTTTCCAGTGAATAACCAATTTAACTGGAATCTTTGTCTTTTTGCATTCCTTCAGTCTTTTTCTTTTCCAGTGAATAACCAATTTAACTGGAATCTTTGTCTTTTTGCATTCCTTCAGTCTTTTTCTTTTCCAGTGAATAACCAATTTAACTGAAATCTTTGTCTTTTTGCATTCCTTCAGTCTTTTTCTTTTCCAGTGAATAACCAATTTAACTGGAATCTTTGTCTTTTTGCATTCCTTCAGTCTTTTCTTTTCCAGTGAATAACCAATTTAACTGAAATCTTTGTCTTTTTGCATTTCTTCAGTCTTTTTCTTTTCCAGTGAATAACCAATTTAACTGGAATCTTTGTCTTTTTGCATTCCTTCAGTCTTTTTCTTTTCCAGTGAATAACCAATTTAACTGAATCTTTGTCTTTTTGCATTTCTTTTCCAATTTAACTGAAATCTTTGTCTTTTTGCATTCCTTCAGTCTTTTTCTTTTCCAGTGAATAACCAATTTAACTGAATCTTTGTCTTTTTGCATTCCTTCAGTCTTTTCTTTTCCAGTGAATAACCAATTTAACTGGAAATCTTTGTCTTTTTGCATTCCTTCAGTCTTTTTCTTTTCCAGTGAATAACCAATTTAACTGAATCTTTGTCTTTTTGCATTCCTTCAGTCTTTTTCTTTTCCAGTGAATAACCAATTTAACTGAAATCTTTGTCTTTTTGCATTCCTTCAGTCTTTTCTTTTCCAGTGAATAACCAATTTAACTGGAATCTTTGTCTTTTTGCATTCCTTCAGTCTTTTTCTTTTCCAGTGAATAACCAATTTAACTGAAATCTTTGTCTTTTTGCATTCCTTCAGTCTTTTTCTTTTCCAGTGAATAACCAATTTAACTGAATCTTTGTCTTTTTGCATTCCTTCAGTCTTTTTCTTTTCCAGTGAATAACCAATTTAACTGAATCTTTGTCTTTTTGCATTCCTTCAGTCTTTTTCTTTCCAGTGAATAACCAATTTAAACTGAAATCTTTCTTTTTTGCATTCCTTCAGTCTTTTTCTTTTCCAGTGAATAACCAATTTAACTGAAATCTTTGTCTTTTTGCATTCCTTCAGTCTTTTCTTTTCCAGTGAATAACCAATTTAACTGGAATCTTTGTCTTTTTGCATTCCTTCAGTCTTTTTCTTTTCCAGTGAATAACCAATTTAACTGGAATCTTTGTCTTTTTGTATTCCTTCAGTCTTTTTCTTTCCGGTGAATAACCAATTTAACTGGAATCTTTGTCTTTTTGCATTCCTTCAGTCTTTTTCAGCCTGACGACCAACAAGAAGGAAGGATCACGTTATTGGGGTTAAAGAAAAAAACAAGTAACTACCCACCTAATAACCTAACACCATACTACCTTGCTAACTATTACATCACGATGAATGTGGATATGACACCAAACTGTATTTAATTCTGGAAATCTGGGCAGTGTGGGTTTCCCTTTCATTGTCATTATTCCATAGTAAAATTTGAGCCGGAGGGGTAGTACCTGTTAAGGTCAAATAGATCTGTTTAAAAATGACTCGTATTCGATAGGATCGTGTGCAAAAAAGAAGAATAAAGAAACAACTTACATTAATATAAATATGAACGTGGTTCCCTAACCTTTGGCATAAAATAAACATGGATGGATGTTGACTTTTTGTGTGCTGGATCCTCGCCCATACTTATAGACTCGCCCAGAACCATGTGACCTATCTCTTGGCCAATTACTGTCAGTACTCTGCTGCTGATACAATACTTAAACCGACTCTACTGGCCATAACTACGCGGACATTCATTGACGACGGACATAGGATTAAATCACTGGACATTTACCAATACGCAGGATAGGACTTCTACGCTCACCAAAGGATTCCATAACTCAGGACTTACTTTAAGCCCTTTTCAACTGGCCAAGGATGGCATTTAATTGGGAGACAAAGTTCCATGGGTATCTGAGAACCCTTCATGCACCTTGATGCACCATCGGACCAACCGGAGGACCCACTTTTCGTGGGCAAAAATGCAACAATATATGCAGAATTAATCCAGTGCTTGGATGACCGGAGTCTCTCACTCGTAATGCGCGAAGCGAAAGATGATGGCAGAAGGGCAATGGAGATATTAAGGACTCAATACTTGTCGAAAGGCAAGCCTAGAATTGTAGGTCTATATCGCCAATTAAGTTCGTTGAATAGAACAGATTATGAATCGATCACTGATTACATCATACAAACTGAGAGCATTGCAAGCTCATTAAGGGAGGCCGGGGAAATTGTTTGTGATGGTTTATTAATCGCCATGGTATTGAAGGGCTTGCCCTCAAATTTTAAACCCTTTCCGGCAGTAATAACCCAAAGGGATAAACCTATGACATTCACGGAATTCAAAGTAAGTCTACGTAGTTATGAAGAAACAGAAAGTATGTACTCTGGTGAATCCAAACATGGAACTATACAACTGAAGACCCAATTTAAAAAGGGTAAAACCTCCAATCCCCGCTATGAGGGGAGATCAACTAGATATACCAACTACCAGAATTATCAGGACATACTTTGGAAGGGTAACAAGAAGTTGCCATTAAAAACAAATATTACATGTTATATTTGTAATAAAAAAGGCCACATGTCCTACGACTAGAAATAAGAAAAAGGATTTTTGTCAAAATGTTAAGTGATATAAATATAAACGTACAATGAACGTGTTTCCCTAACCTTTGGCATAAAATAAACATGGATGGGTTGACATGCTGTTAAAATCAACCAATAAATTAATGAGATAGTGGAATTCATATTCCTACAACTCAGTGTTAGTAGAAGTGGTGAGAAGAAACAACAAAGGGATTTTAGTGTATCAACACAGAAAAAGACTATGTTGAAAATTTAAAGAAAAATAAAAGTTACATACCCTATATACTTGAGTAATGAATAACTTCATGAAATAAATGGCCCCTAATTTTTAGCTACAAAAATGTATTGTGTGTAATGAACGACTCCTAAATTTCGGGTAAAATTAACCAACAAAATATTTCTTCAAAATTCAAAGACAAAAAGGAAAAAAACAACAACATTCCAACACTTGTTAATACTTTCAAATCTATGTAAATACAATCAAAATCAATGCAATACCACTTAATAAATAATGTAGTCTGAACCTGGAAGCAGCCCACCGTATTTACAAAATTTTGTTTATTATTGATAATGTTTGTATATTATATGCACAGGTGTTATATATAGTTAATAATGTTATGTAAAAAAATGATTATCTTTTGATATAAGTTGTGATGGGATTAATTCATACCGGACTTTCAAGAAAAAGAGAATATTAAAAATTTTAAACAAAAATTCTCAGAGGGCATATTTCCCGTTCACAACCAGGTGTAACGGATTTTAGCAAGAAAGAGAAATATTAAAAAATTTTAAACAAAACTTCTCAAAGAGCATATTTCACGTTCACAACCAGGTGTAACGGATTTTGGCAAGAAAGAGAAATATTAAACAATTTTAAACAAAACTTCTCAAAGAGCATATTTCACGTTCACAACCAGGTGTAACGGATTTTGGCAAGAAAGAGAAATATTAAAAGATTTTAAACAAAACTTCTCAAAGAGCATATTTCAAGTTCACAACCAGGTGTAACGGATTTTGGCAAGAAAGAGAAATATTAAACAATTTTAAACAAAACTTCTCAAAGAGCATATTTCACGTTCACAACCAGGTGTAACGGATTTTGGCAAGAAAGAGAAATATTAAAAGATTTTAAACAAAACTTCTCAAAGAGCATATTTCACGTTCACAACCAGGTGTAACGGATTTTTAGCAAGAAAGAGAAATATTTGTAATTAATTTAGTAACCAATTTTTGTAAAAATATATGTTTGCTGCAAAGACAGTAACTCTTTGATCCTGAGTCAAACAATATGAAATTTAACAGGAATTGGGTAGGAAATGTTTGTCTGAATATGTTATTTAAACGGAATTTCATGATTTTTTAGAAGTAGTTTCGCTAGATATGGGGATATGTTAAAAGGCCTTGTCTCTGGGGAATGGTTTGATGTTTGGGAATAAAATGAAAATACTGCAATATCGGCATAATAGAAAGGTTTATTTGAATAACATATGTGTGAGTTATATATTATCATACCCTTATATACCGTCGGATTCAGTTCCTTACTTTTAATATATATACAGGCTGTTCAGGATAAATTTGACAGTTTAATATGGAAAAAGAAAAAGTGCTTGGTAACTACAAAATTTAATGGATTGTAAAGAAATTCAACTGGCACGGATATTACACTACTCTCAATAAGTTTAATTCAAAATAACTGCCATTAACGTCGATCACAGCCTCAATCCTACTCCGGAACCTGGAGTAAGCTGATGTTACAGTTTCCCTGGGAAGGGTATCAAAAACTACTCTAAACTAATTTCTCGACTAACTGGGCTTTTGTAGTACTGGCACGGTGATTTGTATCTTTCTCAACAGCGCCCCATACATAATAATCCATGGGGTTAAGATCTGGGGACTTCGGCCAAACATTGGGACTGGTGTAGTTGGAAAAATTCGCCGACAACGATTTTTGAATTTTCCAGAGGTGTGGCAGGGGGACGAACCTTGCTGCCATACATATGGCCTACCATTGGCTACCCTTGTTATCCAGGGCTTGATTACAGTGTTTAGCAACTCTACATAGGCATCTGAATTCAACCTGATACCCTATCTGAAAAAATGTGGAGGCATCACATCACCCTCAGAGGACACACATCTGAAAAACATCACAATTTGGGAAAATTTAGTCTGCATGTATGCAAAGCATCTGTTATTCTGGACTGTATGCAAGGCATCTGTTATTCTGCGTGTTATGCATTTGATCTTGGCAAAAGTGTTTCTCATCGGAAAAGAACCAGATTGTTTGTGGTTCAGCAGGATATTTCACTTTGCTTAGATGTTACTTCGCCTTTGTCAGACGATTTTCACGGGCCTTTTTTGGGAGCAGTTGACCTCTGCGACGCTTTTATGAGTAGTAGCGAAGGACTTCATTGGTGCAAGCTTCATGGTGGTGGCTGAAACATTCAATTCACGTGACAAAGCCCGAATTCCAATGCCAGTGTCATCCAAACCTTTTCCTGCAGATGTTCGAGAAATTCTGCTGTACGAACGCTATCAGATCGTCTGTTATGTTGCTTTCTTCTAGCCACAGCCCCGTAGTCTCCATTGCAATTCTCCAGTTTATGCCTGATTGTTTTTTACAGTGTTCAGGGAGCATTGGGCAGCACTCATAATCTCCTTATTTTTATGGCCGGTACAGATCATCATGATACAAGTTATTCTCTTCCATGACTCAGGTGGGTTCCAGTCATCCATTCTATCTGTCATCACGTATATAAATGAAGAAAGGTTCAAGCTTTTAAATGATGCGTAATTTGGGTCAATACCTCCAATGTACGGAGAAAAATAACTAAATATATGTATGTCAAATTTATCCCAAACACCCTATATATATATATATATATATATATATATATATATATATAGAGAGAGAGAGAGAGAGAGAGAGAGAGAGAGAGAGAGAGGGAGAGAGAGAGAAAGATAGATAGATAGATAAGGGATTGTTAGTGGTTAGGAGTTAATGCGAGATTTATTGGTAGAACGAAGTGAACCTTCATATTTAAAAGACAGAGAACATGCCTGTATCAGGCATGTTGTCCATCTTTTGGCCGATGTAATAATTGCCATTTCTTAGCCGACCAGAGTACGAAATGTATGTAAGGTTGTAGCTTTTATTTATCTACTGAGTGGGAGATTTTTGGTCGTTGAACAAATTCAATAGACACTTTTGATTAACTATTTTAGTAAGGAAGCCATAATCGGATTATGAATATATACTTATAAATTCTTCTTCGCTATCATCGGATTTAGCGGGTCCCGACGATTCGTTTTTGCGTCTCAGCATCACTACATATACAAACACTGGGTCCACTGATTTGTTTTTGTTTTCTATATTCGTTCAAAAGTATTTCAATTTTCTTCATGCATTCAAAATGATAGTGAATCAAAATGAATAAATAATAACAGAAAAAGAAAAAGAAAAAAAAAAGAAAAAGGAAAAGAAAAAGAAAAAGAAAAAAACGAAAAAGAAAAAGAAAAAGAAACATGTTTTCGTTGATAAACAAAATTTCTTAAATGAAACGATACGACCTGGTATTTGGCGTCAGAGATTTTCAGCTCACTTGAAGTAAAGAACATCGTCCAAAATAATACAATATTTGGATTTCTTTTTTTCTATATTTTGAAATATTGCTTGTTGAGTTATTAGCTTCTATTATTTCCAATGATTAAGCACAAACGTTGGATAGAACGATATTTTTAGATTACAATTACAATATATTACTCTCTCTCTCTCTCTCTCTCTCTCTCTCTCTCTATATATATATATATATATATATATATATATTATATATAGTTCTGTTAATATCTATCTATCCTTTACGCTTGTCGTAGTCATGGTAAACAATTATGTAATGTAAGTAAAAAGTCGACGGGGCGGCCTAAAGTCGGTATCAGCCAGTCAGCGAGGGAGTCTATCCCCTTTTCAATAGCGCTAGACCAAGGAGATTGTTTTAGCATCTGAGGTGGAGCGCCACACCTACCATCAGCTCCTTACTTTACCGCACAGATCCCTGTGCTACTCATACGCTGAGTTGGCGAGGACCGGTATCGAACTAGGAACCTTGTGGTTTCTAGCCGAATGCTCTACCGACTGAGCTCACGGTGCTATTATATGCCCAGACAATAATACTCAAAAGAAAATCTTTTGGAGATTGTGCTAAAAACATGCTAATAATAATAATAATGATAATAACAATAATAATAATAATAACAACAACAACAACAACAACAACAACAGCAACAATAATAATATAATAATAATAATAATAATAATAATAATAATAATGGTTTTACAAACTTGGATAATAGAATGTCTGAAAATATCCTAAAAACTTCATATCACGAAAGCCATGGCAAACTGGAAAGTGGAATTAACAGCAGGAGGAAAAAACTTAGCAGAGATGAAAATCCAAAGAGGCATCTTCTCGAGACTAACTATTGCCACTTCTATCTATTATTGCAGTGATGCCACTTAATTATGTTCTTGGGAAATGCACAAGGGGTTAAAATTTACAAAATCGCAAGAAAAAAAATGTATTTGTATATGGATGATATGAAGATATTTGCAAATAATAAAAATCCTCGAAAGCCTTGTACAAACTATACGAATATATATATGTATATATATATATATAAAGGCCATAGAAATTGAATTTGGGATTGAAACGTGTGTCTTGCTGATTATAAAAAAGGAGAACCAACGGATAGAATAGAAGTACCAAATCAGAAAAGCATAAACAGACATAGACAAAAAGAAAATTACAAGTACTTAAGACTATTAGAAGCGTACACCGTCAAACAGATTAAAGAAAAAGTAAGAAAAGAGTATCTCAGAAGAACAAGTAAACTTATAGAAACCAAAAGAATAAACACTTGGGCAGTCTCCCTTGTAAGATATTCTGGTCCATTCTTAAAATGAACAAGGGAAGGAAAAATAGAGCAAAGGATGAGGAAATTGATGACGATGCACAAGGCCTTACACTCAAGAGATGACATAGATATATCATATGTGTCAAAGATGGAGAAAGAAGACTCACCAGCATTCAAGGATTCGAAGAATACGCTAAGAAGAGCAAAGAAATACTAATTACAGCAGCCAGTAACAGCAATGGCAACAGAAAAACAACAAATACTAGAAAACAGAAATGTGAAGAAAAACAACTATATGGATACCTCAAGTGATAAACTGGGAAGATTACTCATGAAAAGACCAAGAAAGGGAAACCTCAAGAGTTAAACTGAATCTCTTTAAATGGCAGCACAAAATAATGACATATAAACCTATTATATCAAAATAAAAATAGATAAAATGCAATAGAATAGCAAGTGTAGGATGTGTGGACACAGAGACGAAACGCTTAATCACATAAGCAAATGCAACTAATTATTACAAAGGGAGTATAAGACAAGGCACGAATGGGTTGGGAAAAGTGATTCACTGGGAATTTTTACAAGAGATACAAATGTTAACCATACCACCAAATAGTATTTTCACAAGCCAGAATACGTCCAAAAGAATTAAACACATAAAATTCTCTGGGATGTTAAAATAAAACGGACCACCTAATCCCGACCTAATCTGATAATTAACAGGAAAAAAAAAAAAAAAAAATGAACGTATCATCTAATGGATTGTGCCGTTCCGGCGGACCACTGAATGAAAACGAAAGAAAGCAACAAGATTAACAAATACTTGGACCTTGCCAGAAAATTAAAAAAAACTGTGGAATACGACGATGACAATGATATCGATTGAAGTGTTATTGAAATGGTCCAAAGGTTTTAGAAAAAGACTGAATAAATTGGAAATCAGAGGAAGAATCGATATGATTCAGTACACAGCATTGTCTAGATCGGCTAGAATATTAAAAACATCCTCGAGATCCGAGAAGACTTGCTGTTACTCAGAGTCCCCTGAAAGACCACCTGTATTAGCTGGTGTGAAAAACTCAGAATAAGTAATAATAATAATAACAACATTATCATCCATAAATACATACCCTCCTCAAAAAAAAAAAAAATACTAATTTTATTCTGAACTAAAGTTACTATGATGTTATTATTTTTTAGTAGGCAATTATACAGCCAAAACAAATATTATTAGGTATTATTTATTACCAAATTCTATAGCACTGAAACGGTATAAATGCAATTGTATATATTTGTGTGTATATGGTATTACTAATGTGATTTAGCTATATAGCTATCGAAATATGTATGTATATATATCAACCTCTGGTGGATTGATCTCTCTGGGATGGAATTTTTTACTGTCCGCTAATTACGCTAGAATAGCATAGCTCTCCTAAAAACGAATTGATCAATCATAGCAGCCTTATATATTTATATCAGTAAATTATCTCTCAAAGTAGGACCTGTAGATGGGGGGGGGGTAAGAACTCTGACTGACGACAAATTTGTCGAGTTTCAATCCCAGCCTGATACAGTCCTGCATTGATGAGAAATAATACGTTAAAACAGGACTGTATGTAGATGACAATATATATATATATATATATATATATATATATATATATATATATAATAATCATAAGATCTCTTTATACACGAGATAATAGGATAGTATCTATGTGCGCTAGTTTGTGTGTGTGTGTGTGTGTGTGTGTGAGAGAGAGAGAGAGAGAGAGAGAGAGAGAGAGAGAGAGAGAGAGAGAGAGAGAGAGAGAGAGAGAGAGTGTGTGTGTGTGATTTAGAAACATATATAATGTGAATCCGATTAAAAATATCACTATATATGTAAATATAATGCTCTCCTATATACACATCTAATTTAACAGACTTATATATATATATTACATATATATATATATATATATATATATATATATATAATATATGTGTGTGTGTGTGTGTGTGTGTGTTGTATGTAGGTGTTTTATTAATAAATATCTAACTACGTTTGTCTATTTCTTGTTTGCTTATTTACATCCTCTATGATATTGTGTTACATAATTATTAGATTCCTAATACTTATGTAGAGTAGTGTAGAAACCAAAATAGCTGTTATAAGTTGCAGCCGGTGGCCTTGAAGGATTGAATGACAAGGCTTGACCTCATCCTGATCCTTCCGGTGGATACCGTGAGAATCGGTGGAGAAGACCCTCTTCCGGTTTAGATTAGAGAGTTCAGTATCGGCCAAACCACGACGGTGGTAAGTCGTGTTAAGTGCACGGTCGACTCAATCTGCGGTGGTAGTCTGGTAGGGATTTCGAAATAAAATATGATCTAAAGTAAATCGGAGTCTTGTGTTATTATCTAAAAACTACCAATGACATAGGGCTTCTGATAAAGAGAAATCCCCAATGGAAGACCAGACACAAAGTCCCCAAGACGAAGTCCAGACGCTAGAAGAAGAACGTAAGATACCAAAGATGAGCAGAAGAATAATAGAAGTAAAGAAAGAGAGTATACAACAATTTTCGTATATCCGTTGTTGTAAAAGTTATTTGGGGGGGGGCAGATGATTAGGTTTAGTTTCTTATGTTTGATGGCATATCAACTTTTTTGGTAGAATAATAAGAATAAACTACGAAATCTCTTTCGCAATTCATGTTGGAAAAAGCATGAACTCAAAATTACCTGCATTTGTATAATTAATGTCAGTATTTTAAAAACTTTATGCTGTTACATAATAAAAAAGGGTGGTCTATTTATATTGTAAGTGTAGAAATTAAATATAACGGTTTAAAAGTAAGGGCTCATGCATGGGTTCATGTCAATATGATAGACAAGACTTTATCCCTGACTGACCTATTAGCAGGTCTCTCATTGGGTGATTTAGTCATGTGACTACCCAGCCTTTATCTAAAGTTATTTAAAGTTTTTCTAGGCATCGTAGCGAACGGGTGCATAATAGCTATTTCTCTGCCGTACGGCTGAAGTTAGCTTTCGAGTCAATAAAAATGTAAATTCTATTCAGTCTCTGTGTTCTTTAAACAATAATTAATGAAGGACTTAGAATACCCTGACTGTACCCCTAGCGAGGGTGTTTTGGGTATGACACTAAACTGCATTTGGTGGTGAAGACCCAGTTGTAGAGCTCTGTGTGGTGTGGAGTACTCCTTTTGTGCTATTACTTTTGGCTCAACTGACCAAGAATGGTAGTACCTGTTAAGGTTTAATTTATGAGCCAAATAGATCTATTTAAACAAGATTTTTATTAGATAATTATACTTGATCCCATATAACTGTATGTAAATTATTTGTATTCATAATAGTTAATTTAAGATATAATAGTTTGCTAGGGATTAAAATTATTTCTTATTTGAAACCACATAACTGTATGCAAACAAATGGTTATTATTGAAATAGTTACTTGAAACAATAAAATGGTGAATAGATTATTAATATCATCTAGGAATACTTGAAACCATAAAAATTGCGTGCAAATTATTTGATAGGAATACTTGATATTATATAACTGTGAAAGGTATGCATCCAACTATTCTCCATATAGCTAAGGGTAAATTGTATCACAAGCTGGACTCTTTAACCTTGGTTAAGCAACCAGTCTAAGAGAAGGAAAAAAACCCAGCCCCCCAAAAAAAAACAACAACAAATGTTTGGACCTGGCCAGAGAACTGAGAAAAACAAACTGTGGATCATGAATACCAATTGTAATTGGTGCCCTTGGAACGATTCCCAAGGATTTGGAAAAGGTATGAGTGATTTGCTATCAGTCAATGTGAAAAACTCTCATGGATAATAATAATAATAATAATAATAATAATAATAATAATAATGGAACAGGAAAGTGAAGGTTGTACTAATTATAATTAGTGCTCTTGGAACGGTCAACAAGGGTATGGAACAGAATCTGTATGAATTGGAAATCAGAGGAAGAATTGAGACCATCCAAATTGCAACAACAATTTTAAGATCGGCTAGAATACTATATTTACAGGGTGAGAAAAAAAATTTGGGTTCTATTTTTTGGGTTTCAGCCTGTGATAATAATAATGAGGAAGAGGTCTCACCAACATTGAAAACTGTGTAGGTGCAACAATTCGTGGACTCGAAGAATATACTAAAAAGAGCACAGAAAGACTAATAGCAGCAGCCAGGAAATAATTGCAACATGTGGACGAGCACAAATATAACAAAAACAATAAAACCGAAGTGGGAAAAAACAACTATACGGGCACTTCAAGCGACAAACTGGAGAGATAGCACATGAGAAGACATGGACATGGCTAAGAACGGAAAGCCTCACGAGAGAAACCGAATCTCTAATAATCACAGCACAAAACATAAGAACAAATTATATAAAAGCAAAACAGATAAGACGCAACAAATTGTAAGTGTAGAAAGTGTGGAGAAAAACCGAAACGGTCAATCATATAATAAGCGAATGCAGCAAATTAGCACAAAGAGAGTACAAGACTAAACACAACTGAGTGGGAAAGGTGATCTAATCGGAATTGTTCAAGAAATTAAATTTTCACCATACAACTAAATGGTATATGCACAAATCTGAATATGTCCTGGAGAATGAGACACAGATACAGACGGACCACCTAATCCCAGCCAGAAGACCAGACGTAGTGTTAATTAACAAGAAACACAGAACTTCTCATCTCGTGGATTTTGCCGTCCCGGCCGATCACCAAGTGAAAATAAAAGAAAGCGAAAAGATAAACAAATTAACTGGACCTTTCCAGAAATCTAAGAAAACTGTGGAACATGTAGGTGAAGGTCGTACCAATTATAAACCTTGGAACGATCCTGAAGGGTCTGGGAAACAGTCTGGGTGAATTGGAAATCAGTAGAAGAATCGGGATTATCCAAACTACGGCATTGTTAAGATCGGCTAGAATACTCAGAAGAGTTTGGGAGACCTGGGTAGACTTGCTGTCACTCAGGCTCCAGTGAACCACCGGCTAAGTAGGGTGTGAAAAACTCGAATGGAATGAAATAATGATAAACGAAAAGATGGCCAAATACCTGGATCTTGCCATAGAATTGAAAAAATCTGTGGAATATGAGGGTCAAAGTGATACCAATTTTAGTTGGTGCACGTGGAACGCCCCCAAAAAACTTGGAAAAAAGACTGGAGGATCTGGAAATCAGATGAAGAATTGAGACCATCCAGACTACTGCATTGCTGCAATCGGCTAGAATACTTAGAAGAGTCCTGGAGACCTGAGGAGACTTGTTGTCACTCAGACTTCAGTGAAATACCATCAGCTAACGCTGGCATGAAAAACTCTCAATAATAATAATAATAATAATAATAATAATAATAATAATAATAATAATAATAATAATCACGATTTTGTTTTGAGAGACGCTTATCAATATATGTCCTTTATTTTGAATCTACTAAGAGCAGACGACGACATTGTTCTTGTTTCTATTACTGTAGTTGAAATTGTTTTTAACATAGTCGCACAACTGTGTGCCAACATCTACAACGATATTGGCAACATATTCATCATTTTTATTCTAAGCTATTTTTCTCGGAGCACATTTCTTTTTTTTTTTATTTGCTTTGAAATGCAGCAGACACTTCCTGCAGGGAGCTCGTAATTTTGGCACCGTTTCCAAAAACATAATTCGATCTAGTATATTCGAATTGGAATACATACACTTTTGTCTGATTTTTAAAATTTTTTATGTATTTCCAGATTTCTTTACAGTTATAATTTTGGTTAATGAAATGTTTACAGAATAAATCTTTCAGCAAAGATTCACTGATTTTATTCATTTGTCCCCATCTTTTGAAAAGAAAAAAACAATATTCCAATATTCATATATATTTCATTGCTGTTTTATTTGTATTTAGGGTGATATGTTCTTACTACTACTACTACTACTACTACTACTACTACTACTACTACTACTACTAATAATAATAATAATTTGACCATAGTCCAAATGGTATATCTACAAACCAGAATCCGTTCTTGCGAAAGCGATGCATAACATTCTCTGGGGTTTTGAGGTTAAATGGATCAACTAAGCCCGGCCAGAAGATCAGACATAGTGTTAATTAACAAGAAAAAAAGAACACATATCGTGAATTTTACCATTTCGACTGACCATTTCGGATTAAAAAAAAGGCTGGATGATTTGGAAATCAGAGGAAGAATCGAGACGATCCAGACCACAGAATTATTAAGATCGGCTAGAATACTCAGAAGAGTACTGCAAACCCGTAAAACCAGTAGTGAAAGACTACCAGTATTAACTGGGATGAAAAACTCGTAAGGTGTGATATAATAATAAAATCGGCTAGGATACTTAGAAGAACACCGGAAATCTGAAGAGACTAACAATCACTCAGACTCCAGTTAAAAACATCTTAGAGCTGGAGTGAAAAACTCACATGGATTAAAACAATAATTATAATATACAGACGTGCTTACCATGATTATTCTGGTATTAAGCTTGGTGACCAAAATAAAACTTAGGTGCCACATAGGATATACAATACATGCACAGAGTATCAGTATGTCAGTGGACCAAAGGTTAGATAAGGTTTTCTGAAGTTCGAAATTCCCATGATTTAGATGAAGCCGACAAACCATTCTATACGATTAATGTAACTGGGTCCAACATAAAGAAAAGGAGCAACATCAAGTATCCTGATCTTTAATCAGCAGGTCATCCTGTAGCTCACTGGTATGAAATTTCAGTTCCTGTCTTTGGAGAACTTCCTGATATTAATGATGAAGATTCCTCCAGTGTTCAAGAAGATGAAGCAGAAAATGTTCTTGATGATGATGCACCACAGAGATTAATGATCTAGTTCACAACCTGAACTTGTCAAAGTTCTCTGTCAAAATGTTGGCATCCAGATTGAAAGAAAAACGAAAACCCCTCTCCAACAGTGTTTGCATCACCAACCGTAACAAGCATTCATTTATTTCTCGGAAGAGGACTTGATGTACTGTACAGATATTTCACAACTTCTGTTCGAGCTTGGAGTGCCAAAGTATGAACCAAAAAATTGGAAACAGTTCATTGACAGCAGCAAGCGATCGCTAAAAAGGGTTCTGCTGCACAACAGCAACCAATTTGCCTCTCTACTCCTCGCTCACCCGACTACACTGAAGGAGAAATATGATTCGGTGACGTATTTTCTGGAAAAAAAATTATCATCAGTATGCGTGGTTTATTTGTGTTGAAGATGGTGAATTTTTGTTTGAGACAACAATCTGTGCCTATGCCTTGTGGGATTATAGAGACAGTACTCAGCATTACACGAAGAAGGGGTGGTCTGTGCGGGAGTAACTGGTACCTTGTAATAACCCTCTAATACAGAATACTCTTCCCACCACTGTACATCAAGCTTGGCTTGATCAAACATTTCACCAAAACTCTGGACAAGGGTGGTGGCCACGTCACTTACTCGTGTCAGGCTTTTCCAGGATTGACCACGAAGAAGATGAAAGCTATATCATTGAAAACTCAATGAATGGTCATGTAGAACTTTCTTTGCAACAAGGCCAGAAACTACGCAGAAATTGTCGCCAATATGCTGACTGCTTTCAGAAACATTGGATTTAACATGAGCATTAAAATGCCTTAATTATTCTTACATATGGATCGGTTTCTTGAGAATCTGTGATCAATAAACAATAAGCAGGGGAGAGATCCCATCAGGACATAAGAGATGGAGGCCAGATATCAGAGATGCCGGGATGCTGGCTGATTACTGTTGGAATCCCTCCCGCTGAGCATTCTAGATTTTCGAAAAATAGAAGTTCAAGTCCTGAATTTGGCCTAACATTCAATTTACAAGTGGTTACCTTAAACAATATCTACTATTAAATTCATAGTAATGGAACTTTGTGACACTTAATCAATAAATCATGTTAGAAAACAATTTTTCTCTTGAAAAAACCGATTTCAGATGAGAAATATTAACAAAAATCAACCGATAATATAAAAATGTAATCGATTTTGTCGGAAGATCAGATAAAAAAAAATCAACTTAGCATAGAAAACTGACCTGATTAAGAGAAATTGATGTCATTTTCAGATTCAGTAGTACAAAATTATCTTAAATCATTTGAACAAAACTTTAAAAATTTGCAAAAAAAATCTTGCCCTATTTCTAGCAATAAAAACTTATTAGACAAGGGTCGTATCTATATAATGCTAATAAGAATTATTCACTCCTTCCTAAATTTGGTACTGTTCGCTGGAACAGAAGAATACAGGGACTGAAGAGGGGCCAGGTTCCTCAATGGGGTTACCTATTAGCTGTGGGTGACAACCCGTTATGCTTAAGGACGGAATCGTGGTGGTTGATAAGTCCATGACATGTAACACTTCCCTTTATCCCTTACTTAGGCTAGACGGTCGGTCGGAGAACCCTCCCTACTATCAATCGGTTGGTCACATCATTGCCTAGCACCTATAGGAATGTCCCAGCCGTATTGTCCTTATAATAGGCCCAACACTTTTTATCATATATGAGCTAGAAGGCGGTGAGTGATGGTTTTAGTGTTCCGGGTATGACGTTAAACTGCATCTAATGGTAAAGTTCCAATTCTGAAGCTCTTGGGAGTGTGGAGAACCCCTTAATCGCCATCACTCACAGGTTCACTCTGACCCGGAGTGGTAGTGCCAACTGGGATCTCATCTATGGTTTCAATAGAAAAATTAGTTAAAAATGTGTTAAAAATTGAGTTAAAAAATCAAATACCCTTCAAGCATAAATAAAACAAAATGTCTTCAGCATAAAATAACCCAACAAGGGTTGACATGCCGTAAAATCCAACAAATCAACCAACATCCTTCCTAAATTGAAGCATCGATATAATAATTTACTGTGCAACAAAAGTAATGTAAAGGTCTTCTAACACACACACACACACATATATATATATATATATATTATAATGGAGATTGTGTGTTTGTCTGTCTGTAACCGAAACTAAATCCCTATTCAAGTCAGTTATTGACGTCACGTTTATCATGAATTTATTTTTATTTAAACCTCAATTATTAATAAAATTGTTATACCTTATTAATACTGTTGACCATATCTACATACTAATAACATGCAATTGTATTTATATATACAACAAAGTAGCGGTTTACAGTGTGAACGAGAAGGCTTATTTGCATATTGATATTTAAAATTTGATTTTAATAAATATATGCTTAGTATTATTGATTTCTAATTCTTTGGTTTTCTCTTAACGAATCTGAGCAAAAATCTCGGGGATAAATCTTTAAAGAAATCTATAAATAAGACGAAAGAACTGTAATTTTATTAAATACTTCATAATTTAACTAAATAGATACATTAGGAAAAATGAAAGACGGGAGTGAAAGAAAATGATGGAAGAGTTAAATCTAAAGCTGTTCTATTTTTCGATTATACCCCCTTAGTTTATCATTTTCTAAATAGTTTATACTTTGATACAATATTTTATTACATCAAAACCTAAATATTTGCACCCAAAGGGTGCATATATTTGCTAGTATATATATATATATATATATAATATATATATATATATATATATAGAGAGAGAGAGAGAGAGAGAGAGACAGACAGACAGACAGACAGACAAAACAGAGACAGAGACAGAGAGTGGGGTTATGTAACAAGATCTGATTACAGTACTTAGGAATTCCTTTACATTTTGAATCTGGACCAAAGATTAATGTTAAAGCAACCTAAATCTTATTTCTTTTTATTTGTTTTTGCATTTATTGTTTGGTTTAGTTTCTTTGTTTTAATAGCATATCAACCATCGTCGGTTATTTGATGCCAAATTAATCCTTATAGAGAAGTAGTGCTACTATTTAACACATGGCTGAGTGCATTTATAATATTGTAAAATATTTGACATGTTAAAATCATTATAAGTTTATTAATTTATTATTTTGTTTTACTTTTATGATATCTTATTCTATAATTTTATTCTTATAATTATATATATCACTTGAGTGGTAGTACCTGTTAGGGTACCATCTATGGGTTAAATAGAAAACATGATTCTATAAACAAAATTGTATTATTCATTAAAAATGAAATTATTTCAAAACTTTGTCGGCATTAAACATTTTTGAATACCTAATTACCAACAGAAGTATTCGGCATAGAATAACCCAAGGGGTTGACATGCCGTAAAAACCAACCAACCAACCAACCAAATTTGATTACTGCAAATAAACCCCTATACATTTTTGAATACATAATTACCAATAGAAGTATTCGGCATAAAATAACCCAAGGGGTTGACATGCCGTAAAACCCAACCAACCAAACCAAACCAAACCATATATACTTGACGAATACATACTCCCCTCTGATTACAGCACGAAGGTCGGAGGTCTAAATTCTGTTTCTCTAGCAGAAGTGGCGGGAAACAACTATTAGAGGCAACCTTGGCAGTAATGCAGATAAATACAAACATAATTGACTCAAATCTACGAGTCAATATGGGATATAAAAACTGTTATAAACGATGAGGTATTATAAAAAAGCCAGAGGAATTTCAATCGCGAAACTTCTTCCTTGGAGAAAGAAATATTGTTATAAAATATTTTTTTTTAATTCCTGAGTGGAGTAGTTCTGAGAAATGTGTGAAATACCCGGCGAAAAATGGGAATTCCTGGATAAACGAGACAAACAGGTTGAACGTCTGTTGAACTTACCCGAACTCTCTTAATCTTAATTCCAGATTTTCTGAATTAGGTTTAATTCGGCATAAGGTCTTGTAACGCTTCCAGCAGAGATCGAACTGATACATCAATATTAGTCTACATCACTAACTGAACCACTCTCAGACACTCAATATATTGATATCTATTCATTTTACATTAAAGCAGCAAAACGCCGCATGTGTGGGACACACAGTTTAAATCGAACTCGCTACGGTCGGGATAGATTCACAAAACAACTTACAAATCAATATTTTATGCTAAAATGCCCTAGAAACATTTTTATATCACCGCAACAATATATATATATATATATATATATATATATATATGAAGATTTAGAATAGAGTAATGTTGGGTTATTCCATAATAGTTTCCTTTGCATGACTTTGAAAAAATATACCATTAATTTAAATAATTTAATCTGGTTAGTTTAATGATACTTTTTTTATGAATACATATCACACAGTTATCAAAAACATGTATTGCGTCGTGTATATATATATATATATATATATATATATATATATATATATATATATATATATATAAAGAAAAGAGATGCCATTAGCCATTGAAAATCTTGTATTCACCTTCATATGGTCATAATTAAGAAATGTACAGAATTTAGTTTTTGATTTTTACTGATTAAGTGATAAAATTCAATAATTAAACAAATCTCAATCAACTAGTGGAACTCTTCCCAGTTCTTCATAAATAAGCACAACAAGACTCGCCATGATTTAACCTACGCAATCTAGCATTGGACTCGTCTAGTTGAATATATTTAGCCATATGGTGCTTTCAGTTTCAGTCGAAGATATTTAGACAGAAGCATATGCTTACTAGGACTTCGACCATTGGATCGGTAAGACTGGCGTGAATCCTAGAGTCTATCCTCCCAGGCAACACCTGCTCTCTTCATCTAAAAGGACTGGGTTTATTGCCCAGTGCCTGAGGCGCCTAAAAAATCCTGAGAGGATACACGCAATTTTTAACACCGGCCACCGCATGAGCTTCGATTTATGCGTTGCTCCCCATGACATCCCACCATCTGACATGGTGGGATGTCAGAAAATACTTTGACAGCAGTTGCTCGACCAAAGATCAAAGTGTAGTATCTGTTCTCGGAGCCCACAAAGGCATCATGCTTGATTCCGGAGGGGGCAACTCATCAGGTAAAACCTGTCCCCTCATCTAAAAGGGACAGGTCCGGATTTATTGCCCGGTACCTGAAATGTCCTAACAGGTAAATGCCGACAGAATTTTATGCATTTTTAGACCCAACTTGGGCTTATGTACTATTTGGCTTTGTGGGTAGTCAAATACCCAGTCGAAGATCCTTTACAACTTAATATCGAGTTCGATTGTTGCTTGATTCTCCATACTTCAGACATCTCCGAACAATGGCGAACAGGTTGGGTAAAACACGAACTCCGCCTTCAGTAGAGTTCCATCAATCTTAGACGTAAGTCAATTGTGTTAGGTACTATATTATTACACCCACTATGTTTAAATATCACACATATTTCCTGGGTGAAATTTGAATAGAATGCTTTTTCAAAATTTACATAATTTACGAATTCTAAAATTCTTGTAATTTAGTATGAAATGTAACAATTGTTAACTTTTAGAGAACAAAAAAAGAAAAAAGAAAAGAAAACAAAAGAAAAAGTAAAATAGATATGTGAATTTTCATCACTGGCTAAGCTGGACGCCATTTTCATCAAGATCCCGAATGAGATTTTTGCGAGTTTCTTACTTGCTACAAGAAAATAATCCTAGTGAAAATCTAGATGACTTTGCAGGAGACTGAAAAGACTTGGATTTAGTATGATAATGATGATTACGATTTATCTAAGTCATATGTAACTAATGTTCTAGATATCTACAATACATACATACTCACTCTATGTATATAGACAGATATAGATATAGAAGTGCAATGAGAAGAAGAATTTTATTTATAACTATTTACCACGTACCCCACATGTACGGGTCAGGCACAAGGCCTTAATAATGTGGGAACACACACAAGCCGAGACACATGGGTGGCGGGTGCAAAAAATGTGTTGATCCCGTCGGCATTCCCCCTCAGGCACTGGGCAATAAACCGAGCCTTGCCCCTTTAAATAAAGGGGGCAGGTATAGCCTGGTGGGGATAGCCCCCTGGGATCGACGCTGTTAATTACTTTACCGATACAGCGGCCGAAGCTCACTGGAGCCCCGGCTGGGCCACGAAAGGATATTTGCCTCTCATCCCAATTATGATCGTTGGACACAAGGTCTCGTTTTAACGTGGGCCTACCCATAAGCCGAAGCTCATGGGTGGTAAGTTTATTTGCATCTCATCCCACTTATGATTGCTGGACACAAGGTCTCGTTTTAACGTGGGCCCACCTATAAGCCGAAGATCATAAGGTGGTAAACACAAAAATTGCGTCGATCCCGTCGGCATTCCCCCTCAATAAGGCGCATCAGGCACTGGGCAATAAACCCAGCCATGACCCTTTAAATCAAGGGGGCAGGTATTGCCTGGGGGGATAGCCCCTGGGATCAACGCTATTAATTTCTTTACCGATCCAGCGGCCGAAGCTCACTGGGCCCCCGGCTGGGCCACAAAAAGATAGTTGCCTCTCATCCCAATTATGAGCGCTGAACCCAAGCTCTCGTTTTAACGTGGGTCCACCCATAAATCGAAGCTCATAGGTGGTAAGCACAAAAATTGCGTCGATCCCGTCGGCATTCCCCTCAAGTGGCCGAAGCTCACTGGACACCCGACGAGGTCAGGAAAGGTTATTTGCCTCTCATCCCACTTGTGAGCGCTGCACACAAGGTCTCGTTTTAACGTGGGCGCATAAAAATTGCGTCGATCCATCAGGCGCTGGGCAATAAACCCAGCCCTGTCTCTTTAAATCAAGGGGCAGGTATAGCCTGGGGGTAGATATTTGCCTCTCATCTCACTTATAAGGGCATGACACAAGGACATTTTTATGTGGGCCCACCCACAAGCCGAAGCTCATAGCTGGTAGGCACAAAAATGCGTCGATCCCGTCGGCATTCCCTCTCGAGGGGGGCGCCTCAGGCGCTGGGCAACAAACCCAGCCCTGTCCCTTTAAATCATGGGGGCAAGTATAGGTTATTTGCCTGCTCATCCCACTTATGAGGGCTGGACACAAGGTCTCGTTTTTACGTTGGCGCATAAAAATTGTGTCGGTCCCGTCGGCATTCCCCCTCAAGGAGGCGCCTCAGGCGCTGCGCAATAAACCCAGCTCTGCCCCTTTAAATCAAGGGGGCAGGTGTTGCCTGGGGATATCCCCCAGGCAACACATGGGATCGACGCTATTAATTGTACTCCACCAGTACAGTGGCCGAAGCTCACTGAACCCCCGACGAGGTCAGAAAAGCATTTTTATTTATAACATTACCTAAAAAGATAACATTTATATACAATTTTTATATTTTCAGATTAGGTGGTTTGCCTAATTTGCATAATAATTTAACAATTCCAGTTTTATTAAATAATTACAAGGTGCAATTGATTTCTGGTATTATTATTTTATTTCTTAATTCTTTTTATTATATTAATTATAAACATTTTTAGTTGTGTGCGAGATTTCAATTCTGAATGACAGTTTTTTATCGGTTATAAGTCGAAACACACCAACCGCGACATTTCTTCATATATAGAGATTATAAAAGCAAGCGAAACTAAAAAAAAAAAAAAAATGGATATACAAAGGTTAAATTATTTTAATTAAATATTTTAATTTTGACCAGATACACTGTAAATATATAGAGTCAGCCATTTGCATTATAATCTGAACGTCCAAGAGAAACGGTGGCCAGGTCTTTTGAAAAAGTTGATAAAAACGGATATGGCTACACCACAAATAACCACAGATCAACAATATTGGGAGCTTATGGGACAACTTGTGGAACTATAATAGGAAGGAAAGGCCAAATGGTCACCTAAACACGGCCCTTGCTAAGAAACCGGATATACCCTAATAGGGACTAGACGCAACAGACAGCAACAGGGCATTTTTTATCGACATATAGACCCGATACAAGGATATGTGTGTTCTCAAAGACTCAGCAGTGATTAGAATCGAGCTAAGGGTGTTGTGTACCCGCGAAGCAAACAGATTAGTTTGAGCTGATAGGACCCAAGCTGCTCAACTCTGCTACGGAGGAACACCGGTTGCAACAAATACGACTCGTTGCAGTTAAGGAGCTTCGCAAAGAAAATGTGCCCTTCTACATTTTGAACTAATTCACATATCATTTTGGTGAAAAAATAGCAGCCTATCAGCTTTGTTACTAATCTGTTTATTAATACGCTGATACCTACATACGTGTCATCACCTCAGATAAATAATGGACCATTCTGTTTTAATTCATAAGATATGAATGCATGTCTTCAAATATGTCCTGTAATCACCTCAGATAAATAATGGACCATTCTGTTTTTCATAAGATATGAATGCATGTCTTCAAATATGTCCTGTAATCACCTCAGATAAATAATGGACCATTCTGTTTTAATTCATAAGATATGAATGCATGTCTTCAAATATGTCCTGTAATCACCTCAGATAAATAATGGACCATTCTGTTTTAATCTATAAGATATGAATGCATGTCTTCAAATATGTCCTGTCATCACCTCAGATAAATAATGGACCATTCTGTTTTAATTCATAAGATATGAATGCATGTCTTCAAATATGTCCTGTAATCACCTCAGATAAATAATGGACCATTCTGTTTTAATTCATAAGATATGAATGCATGTCTTCAAATATGTCCTGTAATCACCTCAGATAAATAATGGACCATTCTGTTTTAATTCATAAGATATGAATGCATGTCTTCAAATATGCCCTGTCATCACCTCAGATAAATAATGGACCATTCTGTTTTAATTCATAAGATATGAATGCATGTCTTCAAATATGTCCTGTAATCACCTCAGATAAATAATGGACCATTCTGTTTAATTCATAAGATATGAATGCATGTCTTCAAATATGTCCTGTAATCACTCAGATAAATAATGGACCATTCTGTTTAATTCATAGATATGAATGCATGTCTTCAAATATGTCCTGTAATCACCTCAGATAAATAATGGAGCATTCTGTTTTAATTCATAAGATATGAATGCATGTCTTCAAATATGTCCTGTAATCACCTCAGATAAATAATGGACCATTCTGTTTTAATTTATAAGATATGAATGCATGTCTTCAAATATGTCCTGTCATAACCTCAGATAAATAATGGACCATTCTATTTTAACTCATAAGATATGAATGCATGTCTTCAAATATGTCCTGTAATCACCTCAGATAAATAATGGACCATTCTGTTTTAATTCATAAGATATGAATGCATGTCTTCAAATATGTCCTGTAATCACCTCAGATAAATAATGGACCATTCTGTTTTAATTCATAAGATATGAATGCATGTCTTCAAATATGCCCTGTCATCACCTCAGATAAATAATGGACCATTCTGTTTTAATTCATAAGATATGAATGCATGTCTTCAAATATGTCCTGTAATCACCTCAGATAAATAATGGACCATTCTGTTTTAATTCATAAGATATGAATGCATGTCTTCAAATATGTCCTGTAATCACCTCAGATAAATAATGGACCATTCTGTTTTAATTCATAAGATATGAATGCATGTCTTCAAATATTCCTGTAATCACCTCAGATAAATAATGGACCATTCTGTTTTAATTCATAAGATATGAATGCATGTCTTCAAATATGTCCTGTAATCACCTCAGATAAATAATGGACCATTCTGTTTTAATTCATAAGATATGAATGCATGTCTTCAAATATGTCCTGTCATAACCTCAGATAAATAATGGACCATTCTATTTTAATTCATAAGATATGAATGCATGTCTTCAAATATGTCATTCTTTTAATTCATAAGATATGATGCATGTCTTCAAATATGTCCTGTAATCACCTCAGATAAATAATGGAGCATTCTGTTTTAATTCATAAGATATGAATGCATGTCTTCAAATATCCTGTCATCACCTCAGATAAATAATGGACCATTCTGTTTTAATTCATAAGATATGAATGCATGTCTTCAAATATGTCCTGTAATCACCTCAGATAAATAATGGACCATTCTGTTTTAATTCATAAGATATGAATGCATGTCTTCAAATATGTCCTGTAATCACCTCAGATAAATAATGGACCATTCTGTTTTAATTCATAAGATATGAATGCATGTCTTCAAATATGATCACCTCAGATAAATAATGGACCATTCTGTTTTAATTCATATGAATGCATGTCTTCAAAATATTCCTGTAATCACCTCAGATAAATAATAGACCACTCTGTTTTAATTCATAAGATATGAATGCATGTCTTCAAATATGTCCTGTAATCACTTCAGATAAATAATGGACCATTCTGTTTTAATTCATAAGATATGAATGCATGTCTTCAAATATGTCCTGTAATCACCTCAGATAAATAATGGACCATTCTGTTTTAATTCATAAGATATGAATGCATGTCTTCAAATATTTCCTGTAATCACCTCAGATAAATAATGGACCATTCTGTTTTAATTCATAAGTTATGAATGCATGTCTTCAAATATGTTCTGTAATCACCTCAGATAAATAATGGACCATTCTGTTTTAATTCATAAGATATGAATGCATGTCTTCAAATATGTCCTGTAATCACTTCAGATAAATAATGGACCATTCTGTTTTAATTCATAAGATATGAATGCATGTCTTCAAATATGTCCTGTAATCACCTCAGATAAATAATGGACCATTCTGTTTTAATTCATAAGATATGAATGCATGTCTTCAAATATGTCCTGTAATCACCTCAGATAAATAATGGACCATTCTGTTTTAATTCATAAGATATGAATGCATGTCTTCAAATATTTCCTGTAATCACCTCAGATAAATAATGGACCATTCTGTTTTAATTCATAAGATATGAATACATGTCTTCAAATATGTCCTGTAATCACCTCAGATAAATAATGGACCATTCTGTTTTAATTCATAAGATATGAATGCATGTCTTCAAATATGTCCTGTAATCACCTCAGATAAATAATGGACCATTCTGTTTTAATTCATATGAATGCATATCTTCAAATATGTCCTGTAATCACCTCAGATAAATAATGGACCATTCTGTTTTAATTCATAAGATATGAATGCATGTCTTCAAATATGTCCTGTAATCACCTCAGATAAATAATGGACCATTCTGTTTTAATTCATAAGATATGAATGCATGTCTTCAAATATGTCCTGTAATCACCTCAGATAAATAATGGACCAGTCTGTTTTAATTCATAAATATGAATGCATGTCTTCAATATGTCATGTAATCACAGATAAATAATGGACCATTCTATTTTAATTCATAAGATATGAATGCATGTCTTCAAATATGTCCTGTAATCACCTCAGATAAATAATGGACCATTCTGTTTTAATTCATAAGATATGAATGCATGTCTTCAAATATGTCCTGTAATCACCTCAGATAAATAATGGACCATTCTGTTTTAATTCATAAGATATGAATGCATGTCTTCAAATATGTCCTGTAATCACCTCAGATAAATAATGGACCATTCTGTTTTAATTCATAACATATGAATGCATGTCTTCAAATATTTCCTGTAATCACCTCAGATAAATAATGGACCATTCTGTTTTAATTCATAAGATATGAATGCATGTCTTCAAATATGTCCTGTAATCACCTCAGATAAATAATGGACCATTCTGTTTTAATTCATAAGATATGAATGCATGTCTTCAAATATGTCCTGTAATCACCTCAGATAAATAATGGACCAGTCTGTTTTAATTCATAAGATATGAATGCATGTCTTCAAATATGTCCTGTAATCACCTCAGATAAATAATGGACCATTCTGTTTTAATTCATAAGATATGAATGCATGTCTTCAAATATGTCCTGTAATCACCTCAGATAAATAATGGACCATTCTGTTTTAATTCATAAGATATGAATGCATGTCTTCAAATATGCCCTGTCATCACCTCAGATAAATAATGGACCATTCTGTTTTAATTCATAAGATATGAATGCATGTCTTCAAATATGTCCTGTAATCACCTCAGATAAATAATGGACCATTCTGTTTTAATTCATAAGATATGAATGCATGTCTTCAAATATGTCCTGTAATCACCTCAGATAAATAATGGACCATTCTGTTTTAATTCATAAGATATGAATGCATGTCTTCAAATATGTCCTGTAATCACCTCAGATAAATAATGGACCATTCTGTTTTAATTCATAAGATATGAATGCATGTCTTCAAATATGTCCTGTAATCACATCAGATAAATAATGGACCATTCTGTTTTAATTCATATGAATGCATGTCTTCAAATATGTCCTGTAATCACCTCAGATAAATAATGGACCATTCTGTTTTAATTCATAAGATATGAATGCATGTCTTCAAATATGTCCTGTAATCACCTCAGATAAATAATGGACCATTCTGTTTTAATTCATAAGATATGAATGCATGTCTTCAAATATGTCCTGTAATCACCTCAGATAAATAATGGACCATTCTGTTTTAATTCATAAGATATGAATGCATGTCTTCAAATATTCCTGTAATCACCTCAGATAAATAATGGACCATTCTGTTTTAATTCATAAGATATGAATGCATGTCTTCAAATATGTCCTGTAATCACCTCAGATAAATAATGGACATTCTGTTTTATTATGAATGCATGTCTTCAAATATGTCCTGTAATGATAAATAATGGACCATTCTGTTTAATCATAAGATATGAATGCATGTCTTCAAATATGTCCTGTAATCACTCAGATAAATAATGGACCATTCTGTTTTAATTCATAAGATATGAATGCATGTCTTCAAATATGTCCTGTAATCACCTCAGATAAATAATGGACCATTCTGTTTTAATTCATAAGATATGAATGCATGTCTTCAAATATGCCCTGTAATCACCTCAGATAAATAATGGACCATTCTGTTTTAATTCATAAGATATGAATGCATGTCTTCAAATATGTCCTGTAATCACCTCAGATAAATAATGGACCATTCTGTTTTAATTCATAAGATATGAATGCATGTCTTCAAATATGTCCTGTAATCACCTCAGATAAATAATGGACCATTCTGTTTTAATTCATAAGATATGAATGCATGTCTTCAAATATGTCCTGTAATCACCTCAGATAAATAATGGACCATTCTGTTTTAATTCATAAGATATGAATGCATGTCTTCAAATATGTCCTGTAATCACATCAGATAAATAATGGACCATTCTGTTTTAATTCATATGAATGCATGTCTTCAAATATGTCCTGTAATCACCTCAGATAAATAATGGACCATTCTGTTTTAATTCATAAGATATGAATGCATGTCTTCAAATATGTCCTGTAATCACTTCAGATAAATAATCGACCATTCTGTTTTAATTCATAAGATATGAATGCATGTCTTCAAATATGTCCTGTAATCACCTCAGATAAATAATGGACCATTCTGTTTTAATTCATAAGATATGAATGCATGTCTTCAAATATTTCCTGTAATCACCTCAGATAAATAATGGACCATTCTGTTTTAATTCATAAGTTATGAATGCATGTCTTCAAATATGTTCTGTAATCACCTCAGATAAATAATGGACCATTCTGTTTTAATTCATAAGATATGAATGCATGTCTTCAAATATTTCCTGTAATCACTTCAGATAAATAATGGACCATTCTGTTTTAATTCATAAGATATGAATGCATGTCTTCAAATATGTCCTGTAATCACCTCAGATAAATAATGGACCATTCTGTTTTAATTCATAAGATATGAATGCATGTCTTCAAATATGTCCTGTAATCACCTCAGATAAATACTGGACCATTCTGTTTTAATTCATAAGATATGAATGCATGTCTTCAAATATTTCCTGTAATCACCTCAGAAAAATAATGGACCATTCTGTTTTAATTCATAAGATATGAATGCATGTCTTCAAATATGTCCTGTAATCACCTCAGATAAATAATGGACCATTCTGTTTTAATTCATATGAATGCATGTCTTCAAATATGTCCTGTAGTCACCTCAGATAAATAATGGACCATTCTGTTTTAATTCATAAGATATGAATGCATGTCTTCAAATATGTCCTGTAATCACCTCAGATAAATAATGGACCATTCTGTTTTAATTCATAAGATATGAATGCATGTCTTCAAATATGTCCTGTAATCACCTCAGATAAGTAATGGAGCATTCTGTTTTAATTCATAAGATATGAATGCATGTCTTCAAATATGTCCTGTAATCACCTCAGATAAATAATGGACCATTCTGTTTTAATTCATAAGATATGAATGCATGTCTTCAAATATGTCCTGTAATCACCTCAGATAAATAATGGACCATTCTGTTTTAATTCATAAGATATGAATGCATGTCTTCAAATATGTCATGTAATCACAGATAAATAATGGACCATTCTGTTTTAATTCATAAGATATGAATGCATGTCTTCAAATATGTCCTGTAATCACCTCAGATAAATAATGGACCATTCTGTTTTAATTCATAAGATATGAATGCATGTCTTCAAATATGTCCTGTAATCACCTCAGATAAGTAAAGGAGCATTCTGTTTTAATTCATAAGATATGAATGCATGTCTTCAAATATGTCCTGTAATCACCTCAGATAAATAATGGACCATTCTGTTTTAATTCATAAGATATGAATGCATGTCTTCAAATATGTCCTGTAATCACCTCAGATAAATAATGGACCATTCTGTTTTAATTCATAAGATATGAATGCATGTCTTCAAATATTTCCTGTAATCACTTCAGATAAACAATGGCCCATATCTTTGTAATTGTAAGGAAAAGGGAAGAAAAAGAGCGAGCTACATCTAAGAGGAAAAAAGAAAACAAACAAAGAAAGAAAGGTTAGAGATAGGAAGCCATAGCACTTATCGTCTGTTTCAAGGAAATAGAAAAAAGAAGAAAAAGAAGAAAGAATTTCGCCAGAGGTTATTGTACTTCTTACATATTGAACCATTTTTCAATAGCTCTTAAGTAAACATATCAAACATTGTAATAGACAAGTTATCATACCGTGGTATATCCTGCTAGTTAGCATAATAACTCATCAGGCCTTTGGCACGCTGTGCCTGCCCCTCGTAACCCTTTTGCGTCTTTGAGTTTGAGATCCCTGCTTTAATCTCAGCTCAAAAAGTGAAGAAAGTAGTTTTCTTGTAATTTATTAAGTTTAAGTTAGTTTGGCATAAGGCCAGAAATATGGTGCACTTAGAATATAACTCACTAGCAATGATCCACTGCCTAGTCGGTGGGGCTTTGAATACGCTGACTGTATTCCCTAAACAGCGGTAAGACCCTCCATATTTTGGGTGTCCTAGCTGCATATGATGGTGAGTCTCCAATCCTTGATATCTGGAAAGTGTGGACTACCTCTTCATTACCATTACTCGCAAGTTCACTCTGACCCGGAGTGGTAGTATCTTTTAGGATCCTATTTATGGCTCAAATAAATCTGTTTAAAATTATTCGTATTTGATAGGACCGTGTGCAACGTCTTTGAAAAGAAAAAGAAAAAGAAAAAGTAAAAGAAAAAGAAAAAAAGCTGCAAAAAACTTTAAGAAACAACATCACAAAAATGTAAATATGAATGTAAAATGAACGCGATTACCTAATCTTTAAACATGAAATATTCATAGACGGGTTGACATACCTTTAAAATCTATCAGCCAATCAATGATCTGTAGATTTGATTGATAACCATTGCACAATGCCAGTTGTCATTGTCATACCATAATCAATGAGTAGTTACTCCATGGTTATATTTTCTATATCGTTTTAGCAAGTCGATCTTTTATTATTAACAAAATGTTAGAAAGCACCAATATTTGAGAATGCATTAAAATGTTTGTATTCTTTAATAGAATTTAAATTAGATTTCAGGTTTTGTCAAATGAATATTGTTAAAAATGTTCCATTTCACAAATTGTTAAACTGAAAAACATTTTTCTGTTGAACTGCTAAATTTATTAACTGATTACAAAATTTAAAAAAAAACGCATCAGGTGTCAGTAAAATGAATTAACTGTAAAGTTAAAATGACGACAAGTTGAAATTTGAGTCATATTTCTTATTGTCTCTCAAACTGCGCAGTAGAGTAACTATAGAATTGTAATTTGCATATTTACTGTTCTTTCAAAAAAAGGTTTAAAAAATCATCTTACTGCAATCTATTTTGTGGTAAAATGTAATGATCAACATCATCATCGAGGCATGCCGACAGCATATATTCTTTTGACTTTGCCTCTCACCATCCATCCCTATCAGCCATCACTCTTGGTAAGTTCTCTAGAGGGCAGCCAGGGCTGGTGAATATGAATATTTGCTGGAAGGGCAACAGTAGTGTGTCCATGTGTAGGAGTCCACTGGAGAACATTGCTTATGGGTTTATCCACGATTCTCCAGCAGTTCCAAGCATGTCTTATTCATTTTAATTGGATGGTTTATGATATTAGAGGTAAGTAGCTGTAGATATGCTGTTTTGTAGGGTGCTGTTTCCAGGATTTGTTCAAAACAGCACGCAGCATTCTTGTGTAGTTCCCATCTATCTTTTCTCCAAGTGTTTCGTTAAAGTCAAAGTGGTACTGACGCAGCTACAGCTTGGAAGAATTCACGTTTTTTATTATTAAAGAGATCAGATTTCCATATGGTCGTTAATTTTTCAATAACAGTCCATGCCTTACCTACGCCTATGTTGACATCACTTTCAGTAGATATTGCTACCGAGGTTCATGAACTGGTCTACTAATTCAGAAGAATGCTATTTAATGAGAAGATGGCACCATGACCAGATAACGTTTTCTGTATTTTAACTAGTTTATTAATATTTGATAATTAAATTTGCCTCGATATAAATTCGTTGTCTGTGAACAAAAGACTACACGGTTATATCTTCAGTGGATTGTGACATACGATTTATGTGAATATTTTTGTATTTTGAAAGAGAAAATAAAACTCTTCCGAATGTTACGAGGGTAATCCAAAATACTTAGAAATCACATAAACATTTATTGTCAATGATGTTTACATCATTTTAAAGTTTCAAAATAATCGCCATTTCGGTCGATGCATTCTTGTAGGCACTCTGGCAATTTTTGTATGCCCGTTTCATACCAACTCCCCACCATGTCGTTGAGGAAGCATTGAACATCGTCGTGGTTGCAAACTCCATACACCACTTTTTGACATCCATGCAAGACTCGCCCTCCAATTCAGTTAATTGGTGATGAATTCCAATCGATTTAATGCCTTTTGCGTTCAAAAACTGAATAAGTGTGCGAACTTCACACTCTGCAGTAGAGTTATTCGGGAGCTCCATCAGAAACGACTGTTAAGCTCAGACGCTCAGTCTGAGCTTAACAGTGACAGCGACCGACGCAAGCGCATGCACAAACTTTTCGGTTTAACCTTGTAATTCAACATTATATTTTTATACGAAGGCAATTAGCCCACTATTTTTGTTTTGTTTGTTATAAATAGAAGAGAAGACAATTGCTAATAAGATTTAAAGTGAAATCTAAGAATCGAAATTATATCCAGTAAATTTTAGAGAGCTTAGATAACTGGTTACAAGGAGGGGGGGTAAAAGGTTTTGCAATATTTTGGTACGTGCTAGATTGTGGTGCGTATATTACGTGACTGAATATGTTCGAGATGTGGAATAGTACCCGTTGTAGTTGATAGTATTATGGTACTTGGTGCGCTGATACGTTGTGTATTATTTCGCTCGATGTATGATTTGAAACCCACACATATGAATGTGCAACGTAACCATAATGCAATCGCGAAAGCAACCAAAGACATTTGTGCAAAAGGTGAAGGCACCGTTGATCACAGAACAGTAACGAGATGGTTCAAGATATTTCAGTTTGGTTGCAAGAACCTTGATAATAAGGCAAGCTTAGCTAGGCCTAAAACCGTGGATTCAGAGGCCGCGCTCCAAGTCAAAGGGGGTAAATCTGTCGAGTAACACATGAAGAGTATAAGGCGAGCTCGGCAATATATATATATATATATATATATATATATATATGTGTGTGTGTGTGTGTGTGTGTGTGTGTGTGTGTGTGTAGGGAAATGAACTAATCATTATGAAACCGATTTTCTTAAAACAGAAAAGTGCTCAAAAACTGGCAAGTAGGGCAGGATAAAACTTAAAATCAATAAACTGATTTCTCATCTCCTCATATTAGTTTCATGGATTTGAAAAAAAATACGATATTCATATGAAGCATTCAAGTAGAATGGACAAAGAAAAACTAATAAATACTCAATATTCTTGGCACAATTTAAAATTTTTTATTTTTATTTATTTAACTCGTATCTCTTTTTCACAACACGCAAACGCTCACTTATGATGTTACACGAACCTTGACTGCCTTTAAAATATCTTTCAGTTTCTATATTTTTTTCTTCCTGTAATTTACCGAAGGCTGCAGAAACTATCAGTGTCCTTCTTTTATCTGATGAGCTGGGTATGAGTTAGCGTAATTTAATAAGTTTAAATGTGAACATCTATATTAGACACAGTGGCCAGTTTAGATCAGTCGGTAGACCATCTGCCTCAGAACCACAAAGCTCCAGGTTTGATACAGGCCCTCGCCAGCTCAGCGCATGAGTAGCACAGCCTGAATCTGTACGAGAGAGTGGGGAACTGATGATAGGTGCGGCATTCCACTTCAGACGCAAAAACAATATCACTGGTCTGGCGCTAGTGAAAAGTGGATAGATTCCCTCGCTGTCCGGCTGATACCGACAATAGGCCATTACGCCGATTTTACTTTTGCTATTAAGAATTAACACAGTCTTTTAAATTAGAAGTGATGATTCAACATAAATTCCTCTCTTGCCACTGAAAATATATGTTGAAATATAAACAAATCTACTCCTAACTATTGCTTGTTAATCGAATATTTAAAACCTGCTAGCATTTTGAGGCGTTACCTGAACCCTTTCATTTACCAATTCTTGCTTCACTGTAACTTCAAGTTTATTAATAAAATCCGTTTCAACCTTATATGCCAATTACTAAAACAGGCCACCCCGACTACTTCACTACATTGAATATTATAGAGTGAATATTATAGAGTGAAATATTTAAGATCAAAATTCAGGAAATGTTTAGGCTACGAACGCATTGATCGACCACGGTATTTATGAGTGCATTTTACAGGAATTTTATCAAAATACTTTGTTTCTGTTTGGTTTTGATCGTAGACTGATGCCGTTAGTTTCAAGCTAACGCCATTTATAATGTAATTATTTAGCCGTTGTAACTCAATAACTCTTGTTCAAAACTGAAAATTATATAAATCAGTAGTTGGTTGATTGATTGTGTTTGACGGCATATCAATCCATTGGGGTTATTTTATGCCGAAGATCTTTTGTTTTACTCCTTGATGGGTACTCACTTTTTCTTTTTAAACTCATTTTTTAAACATATTTTATTTAAATTCATTTTTTTTCTATTTAACCCATAGATGGAACCCTAACAGGTACTACCACCCCGGGTCAGAGTGGGCCCGGGAGTAATGATGATGAAGGGGTACTCCACATTTACCAGAGCCGCAGAACTGAAACCTCATACCCAAGTCATACCCAAGACACTGAAACACTCAGTCACCGCCTTCTAGCACATATATGATACAAATGTGTGGGACTTGCCATAAGGGGAATAGGATTGGGACAATCATATAGGTAGTAGGGCTTGAAATGACAAGCCGATTGATCAGAGGCGGCCTCTCCGACCAACCGTCTAGCCTAAGTAAGGCCCAAAATGGAGTGTTTCATGTCATGGACTGCTTAGCCACCAGTGTTCCATCCTTAAGCATCACGGTTCGCCACTCACGGCCAACGAGTGGTCCCATTGGGTGAGGGTATTACCACTCAGCAGAGGTGCAGTCAGGGTATTCTAAAACCCCAGACGACAGGGCTTATATAGATTAGTAGTAATTTGTGACACAATGGGCATGACGTGGAACCATGAGGGTGGTCTGAAGTGGCCTGATTAGTTACGAAAAAGTTTGAGTGGTGGTGTGTGTTGTAATGAAAAAAATTTGAATGATGATGTCAGCATAGACGCGTGGCATAGTTTTCATTGGACGAGGAATGGTACGTGGCGAAAGGGAGAAAGGAAGAGAGAGAGGTGAGAGTTTTGAGATTCAGCTCTGGGCGTCAAAGAGTTAAGACATGCCATGAAGTTAGTCTCCCCGCGCGGTGAGATGGGCATAAAGATCAAATAAAAACTTGATTAAGCAACAAAAAATGTCTTTTGCTCTGGTTGTTTTTCAGTGCTTGTTTTTATTTTTCTGATCACGTTCCTCTAAGGTCTTCTGTTGGGCTTTGCTTGTGTTTAATTAAATGAACTTGGACAGATTCTCGGTCCGTGTAATGTACGTGAAGAGATTTCAGGAAGTTAATAAATTCATGCACACAGCAAAATAATTCTCCGTATTATTCATCCCAATGAAACAGCGTAGAGGGTGGGCCGTTAAAGAAGAAGCAAGTAAACAAATTAGAGTAGATGGGTCATTGTTGGAGAAGAAGATGTATATACAACAATCAACAATGTTGTCTATTCAGTGGTTCTTTCATAATCAACATTTTTTGATATCAGATTTTGAAAGTGAAATGCATTTTAGACATAAATAAGTTAAAGGCTTTAACACAAAGTACTTTATGAGCACAATTTACTACTTTGCAACCATAAACTGCATCTAGTGGTGATGTTACAACTCTGTCATTACTTTCAGCCCCACTCTGACCCGGAGTGGTAGTACCAGTTAGGATTCCTTCTGTGTGTTAAATAGATAAAAATAATTTCAAAAATATGTTAACAATGAGTTAAAAAAGATTACCCAACAATGATGAATAAAACAAAAACATCTTCGGCATAAAATAATCCAAGTGTGAACATGCTGTAAAATCCAAAGAATCAACCAAACCTAAAACTCCATGATTCAGATCCATACAGGAGATAACAACAAAAGTATATCGTAACACTATACTGACCACAATGTAATATCAAAGCGAAGAATTCAATTCATCATAGAATCATTTTGATATTAGTTCAGTTGGTAGAGCATTCGCCCCGGAACCACAAGGTTCAGTGTTCGTTACCAGCCCTAGCCAACTCAGCGCATGTGCGGTAAAGTGGACAATTGCTGGTAGGTGTGGCACTCCGCCTCGGGTGCAAAAATATCTCTCTTGTCTAGCGCTAGTGAAAAGGGGATACGCTCCCTTGCTGCCCAACTGATGCCGACAATAGGACACATCACCGACTCTACAACTTTAAGCGCAATATTATAACTGGATGTCATCCAGGGACAGATACTCATCATCATCATCATCATCATCATCATCAACAACAACAACAACAACAACAACAACAACAACAACAACAACAACAGTACAGATATCCATAACTCTTCCTCACCACCCGTCCTTATGGGCCATTACTCCTCGAAGTATCCACGTAGAGCTGATCAATGTTGGATTTTGCTGGCCGACCCACACTGA
>CM042139.1:100960105-101002605 GCA_023376005.1 Doryteuthis pealeii | reverse complement strand
CTCGTTATTACACGTATTCATTCCACAATCGAACACATTTGGTGCATTTTTTTGTGAATCTTCAATTTTCTTTAACCAATGGAAAAATATTGGGAAACGAGAACTTTTTAGGACACCTTTGTGTCATTCTATTCATATATAATACATGCATTTAAAGCATATAAAATATCAAACAAAGACAAATATAAAATTGGATATAGATAAATAGAAGACTGCAATATTTCATGCACAAAAACTAAATAATTCACAACAACCACTAAAGCTGCAAAACAAAGAAAATTGCAAATAATAATAATAATAATAATAATAATAATAATAATAATAATAATAATAATAATAATAATAATAATAATAATTTATTACTATGTTAACAGTAAAGAGTTCACCACCCATAAAAAAGAGAACAGAAAATAAATTAACAATTTACAATAAAAATATCAGTGTAAGAATATGGTTTCAGTAAATATTGCAAACTTAAAGAATGGCTGACACAAAAGACTGCATCGATCAAAAGAGATGTTGCTTTATTCTGAGCCAAAGAACCAAATTAAAAAAATAAAATGTTTTTACGCATAAAAATCAATGAAACGAAAATTATGAGTAAAAACCAAGAACATATTTTATAATTACATAAAAAAATAAATAAAAATACGAACAAACAAACAACAAAAAGAACCCTGATGCATGTACTCCTGAATCAGAAGCCAATAAGCGGGTAATGAATTTTACTGGGAACTGAATTATCTCTTCAAGTAAATCTTTTCATTTGTTTTCGTTTTCTTAAAAACAAAAGAAAAAATGTTACTCAGGGATTCGTATTTGATGTATTCGAGTAGTTATTGGGGAATATAAACAAATATGCATAAATAAAAAGAATAAAAAATGAAAATAAAAACACCGTCTCCATCTTTTTCAAAAGTAAAGTTGACGAAGTGGCATGTTGTTTGTATCAGCCGGACATCGAGGGAGTCTATCCTCTTTTCACTAGGGCTACAGCAGGGAGATTGTTTTTGCATTTTAGGTGGAGCACTAAACCTACCAACAGCTCCCCCACTTACTTCACATATCCAAGCTGTGTTACTCATGCGCTGGGTTAGTGATGGCCGGTATCGAACCCGGAACCTTGTAGTTCCGATGAGGGTGCTCTACCGACTGAATTAAAAAAAACAAAACAAAACAAAAACAAACAAACAAGCAAACAAACCAAAAAAACAACAACCAAAATAAAAAAAAAAAAAAAGAAAGAAGAAAATCAACAACTAACATAAAGCAGTTTACTTTTAAGGTGGACATTTTCTGATGAATTTTCATGAAAATCTAACCAACATCAACACCCATAGCTTATGAACACAGATAAAAAAAATTAACTGCCAAAATTCTAAAAAAACTAATAAAACAAAACAACGAAACTACAATATGTACAATATTGATAGGTTTAATTTGATTTGGTTTATTTGTTTAACGGCATATCAACTGCTTATGGGTTAGGTTATTTACTGCCAAAATATGGTTGCATAAATTAAAAAGAATTAAAGACATTAAAAAGTGAAACGAACAAACAGTACAAAAATACATTTTTACTTAAAACAGAAATAAAACGGCTATTAATATTATCACTCAAACAACAAACCGAAATATATATAACCCTCCGAATCTGCAATCTGAGCGTCTTTTTGTTAAACCCAATAATTTAGGAAACACCGTTAAGGTCATATTTCGGGTTTAGTCCTATTTCACCATATTTCATTCCCAAGATTTAATCTAATGAAACACTAAATAGTAAAAATGTATATATTTAAGAACCCTTAAATTCCAAGTTTTCCTTCTCATAGACTGATTGCCTAACTAAGGTTAAAGTGCCAAGTCTGACATACCATTTACCCATAGGTGGAGGGAGAATGTAACTTGGTTCACCGTGTCAATTTTCTACTGTGATAACAATTTCACCTCCAACTAACCTCCCTCCAGTTATGGCAGACTGGACTTTTAACCTTTTCTACGGCAACCGGTCTAGAAGAAGGAAAACTGAATTAAAACTTGTTAAATTCCGCTTAAAAATAGACTTTTTGTCACATTATGCTCGTACAGAGGGTTTGGGCTAATACATACACCAGGAACCTTTAAATAGCAACCATTTACAAACTTCATTTTAACGGAATGGATGGATATATCTAAACAGAGATGTCTCTACACTGGAGGGAAGTTTGAAGATTTTGTGCGCGATTCTCATGTGAATTTTATGAGCTCAGGTATAGGGTATCTGAGAGTTAAGGGTCTAAAATGGGACATATCAAAGGGGTTCATATAGATTCCTGTGGGTGAATACTATTTTGGCAGAGTGGATAAAAGCACATGAATCAACAGGGATACACAAGGGGTGAATTTACTAATTTGCATTTAGAACAAGCGACCACAAATCTCTGGATAATACTGACTAGCTACCAGATATCGTATACCTAGAATAATCTTTTGGATGTCGTTAACGACGTATATAATCATATTTTCACGAAAGAAAACATTTAAAATCAAATATATTCTAAGCAAATTATTTTCTAAAAAAAACTAAATTCTAAAATATTCTTTAAAAAAGATTATTTAATGATAAGAATAAAGATTTAAAAAAGAAAGAACAATAATGAAGTAACATTAAAATAAAATACCTGAAATTTTAATTCTCGTCCATATTAACAGATTTTTAATAAATCTGATTAAACTTGAATTATTATAAAAAAAAATCCTGCTCTGACCAAACAGATCCGGATCTTCCCTTGTTAAAACAATGTCAGTATTGCCAGGAGTTTGTTGGTATGGGTGTTATTATAGGATTCAATATTTCATTTCTGTTAATTTTGCTATTTTTCTTTTTCTTATTGATCATGACGCTTTTCTAATTGATAGGCGTGCAAAATCAATGACATCAATTCTTCAACGCTTTGTTTTCACAACAATCAAATTATTCAAAATGATTATCCAAGTTGAATCATTGATATGCTCGCATAAACAGTGGCATGACAGTTGTAGTAGAGTGAGAGCAATCTGTCCCAATGGATTACAAGGAACACCTGAAGTAGGCCGTAGGGTACATCGACCGAGACATTGTATAATATGTATGATAAAGATGAGGAAAACAGTCCGAAAAATCAAAATGAAACATACTAATCCTCATTTTTTAAAAATTAACAAATATTTTTTCTTTATTCAAAAAATTAAAATCTTGAAACCGACCCCCCCCCCCCGAAAACAAAAAACAAAAAACACTTGTCACCATAGCATCCAATGAGACTAAGATGGCAGCAATATTGAATTAATTTATTTAGAATGAATGGAAATTATAATTAGAGATAAGTAAAAAGTTTGAGAAGCACTGGGCTAAGGGTTGAAAATATCAAAAAGTCACCATATTAAATCCTGGTTTTCTGGTTTCAGAATTTACAGCAATAACCCATCAAAAATAGCCGATTTGTGTGATTAATAAGAATGGAAATTGTTTCGAAGTGTTGAAAATGAATCTGATGCAATTTCTAGAAATCCATGTACGTTTTAAAGTCTTATATAGAATTACTGCCTTTTCACGAATGTAACGAACACAAAAAAGTATGACGTCACACAAACATTATGCGCAATATGGAACACAGACCTAATTTTCAGTTTAAGTTAATTGATCCAGTCTCAATTCTAACCCTAACCTTTGAATTAAAAAAAAAAAATGATAAAGGAAAAAAAAACAAAAAAACAAAAAACATTGAAAATACTTTCTACTTTGTTCTATAATAAAAAATTAAAAAAATTTATCTTAAAAAAAAAAAAATTCTATGTTCTTTTGATTTCATATAAGTTCGAATAGGGGTTTTCAAATTATGTAACATACATTTTTATTTCAATTAAGTTTGAATATAGGTTTTCTAATCGCGACATCATAATTTATTGCGTACATTTCTTTGCATGTTTGAACAAAAAACTATTCTAAACGAGTACAGTTTTGAATACTATTGAGGCGATGAATAAAAATTATCTTTATGTAGGCTGGTTAATGTAAAAAAAATTATGAAATGAATATGACGAGTTTACTGGGTAGTTAAAAATGGCGGATTTATTGAGTATTTTTTCAATTTCATCGTACTTATAAAATATTAAAAACAAAAACATTATGTTGCATTTTCTTTCTTTAGAATAAATCTAGAATAAATTAAACTAAAGGTAAAATTAAGTAAAGCTAATAATTTCTTGTCATTTATCCATGTATCTGCGAGCTATAAATCATCTAAAAATAATTTACACACACACACACACACACACACACACACACACACACACACACATCTGCACAAACATGCACGCAGAAAAGCGCACACATTACAGATATATATATATATATATATATATATATATATATATATAAAATGTGTCTGTTTATGGATAGATATAGATCTAAGTATAATATATGTTGTATAGATCAATATATAGTTGTAGGTGCGTGGTGTAATGGTTGCCATCGGAGGAAACGAAATCGGTGACCCGAGTTCAAATCCTGGACGAGGCTGTTTACATTTCAAATAGAACGAATACCCTTGGGGAAAGGTATAAATCCACTTGTTCTATGAATAAATAGTAGGGTAACTTCTTTTAAATACGATTTCTGTACTATCTTTCTCTTTTTTGAGCACACATACACAGGCACACATATATGAGCATATACATGCAAATACACACACAAATATTAACACACGTCACAAACACACGCCACACACATGCATCAAAACACACAAATACTCGAACCCAGTATCACAAACACACATACTTGGCTATTGTCGATATCAGCTGAAGAGCGGAGGAGTCTAGCCCTTTTTTTATTAGCGCTAGACAAGAGAGATTGTTTTTGTGTCTGAGGTGAAGTGCAACACCTACCATCAGCTCCCCACTTTACAACACAAATCCACACTGTGTTGGTTAGGGCCGGTATCGAACTCATAACCTTGTGGTTCAGAGGCGGATATACAACAATTATATAGTTTCAAGTAACTGTTAATAAAAAACCTTTTGTACATGATCCTTGATTCAAGTAAATATTCTTAATGCAAATAATCTGAAAACAGTTCTATGGTTTCAAGTATTTCAATCTAATACTAATAATTTTCAAAGATATCTATTTAAATCGGAAGAAACTTGTCTATACCACATTAAGAATAATATAGTCGTTTACTGAGGCTTGATCAGTTTTACACAAGGTCAGGATTAGGTATTTACTCAACCCGTTCCACACGGGTAGGATGTGACACAAGGTCTCAAGTATAGGGTATCCAGCGAGGATAAGACTCGCTACTCAGTAACAATGGATCTACGAGACTAGCTTTCTAACCGTTACCCCACAATGGGATGCTCGCACGAGGTCAGAAACATGAAGCAAGCAGTGGAAATTGAACTCACGAACAATGGTCTTCTAAACTAGTTCGCAAACTATTACACCACTCGAGGCACCCACAAGAACAATAAGTTTTCGCGCGTAATTGAATTACAATAAAAGGAAAATATACCGCCAAGGGATATTTGAAAAGATGTGAAATATGAAATGATGAACAGATACGTGAAAATTGCCTGAATTATGTAAGATATTCGCTTTACATTGAAGTTTAAATACTTTTTGCTGTTAGGCACGATTTTATATTCAAAGATCGAACGAAATTTCTCATCGGCTGTTAGCGAAAGTCACGGTACAGACTTCAAGAAGAAGAAGAAGAAGAAGAAGAAGAAGAAGAAGAAGAAGAAGAAGAAGAAGAACAACAACAACAACAACAACAACAACAACAATAATTAAATAAAACGTCAAAGAAATCCAGACTGAATCAAAGTAATTATATTAATTGAATAAACTTATTAGATTTCAAAACACTTTTGCAATACGCAATACAGTTCGACTATCTTTTCTCTTTTAATTTATCGTTGTCTGACATGCGTCGTTGTATTAATATAAATTACAAAACAAAAAGAATATATGAAAATCAAATTACGATGAAAATCAAAACATAGGCGACAGAAATAAATACCCCCTCCCAACGAAATAAAACCCAGGAAAAACAAAAAACCAACAAAAACCCCAACAAAAACAAACAAAAACAAAAATGAATATCACCGTAGTGATAAGAACTCATATCTTTGCTTGAGTGTTAAAAAGTAATTATTCTTTTGAGTTAGTGGTTTTTAGTTTTAATTGATTCGGTTATAATTGGTTAAAATCGGTGTTTTATGAAAGTAAAATTCACCAAGATGAAGAATATTTCTAGATTTACCGCTTCTAAAAGTTAACTTTCTTAATATAAAGTACTAGTGCATAAAATGTATTTGTATATATCTATATATTACAAAAATTATAATGATGCTTATCTCTCCCCTCTCTCTCTTTCCCCCCTCTCTCTCTCTCTATCTCTCTATATATATATATATATATATATTTATATTTGAATGCGTATATATATATATTAATATAAAACGCATATAAATATATATATATATATATATGCACATATACATACATATATATATACACACAAACGCACATGCACACACACAGAACACACACACACACACAGAACACACACACACACACACACACACACACACATATATATATATGCACATGCACACATACATGCATGCATATATATATATATATATATATATATATATATATATATATATATATATATATGATTTAGGATTGCAAATAAGAAAAGTGTAATACAATTATAGCAGAGCAAGTATAAAACCAAAAATTATAAAATTATGGAGACTGTATTTCCGTTACTCAAGTTTAAGACAGTGGATGGTTGGTTTTTATCCCCACATACTCCGATATAAAAAAGAAACTTCTGATACATATATAAGAATTCACCATGAATATAACCTGAAGATCGTGAACGCGTCAAACTGACAGTTTCGATTTATATGTCTGCATTTTTCAATTTTACTATACTATTAACTCGATACTGAGCATTGCTACTTTATGACTAACTTAAAAAGTACAATTTGAAGAACGTTGGATATGAGACAGTTCTTATGAAAATATGTGTATATCCATACATTCAATGAATGAAGATCATCTATGCACATATTAACTATGTAGTATCATATTGTTTTAACTTGAAAGCAAGTGTATACATACACACACATACACACGCTCGCTCACTCGCACGTACGTACACTTGTGCGCGCGAACACACACACACACACACACACACACACACACACACACACACACACACACACACAACAAATATATATATAATTAAATTTTAACGTTGAAATCATTTTAAATAATTGCTCATATTTAGTACGATTTTCAGTATGGAAAATTCTGCGGGTTTATGAGATAAAAGACAACAATCGAAACCGAGAATAATTAGTAAAAGTATATGAAATAAAAAAAAAACATCCCCCAACCCAAACAAGAACCCCACCCCCAAAAAAACCCAACAATTTATAAAAAATAAGATCAAAAACGAATAATGAAGCATAATTATTAATTCTCAATCTACTAACTCGTTTTTATTTTTTTAAGCGATTTTAAAATAAGAATTTACAAATAACTAATCTTATTAGAAAAATCGCTACCTTTGTCAAGTTATATAGCAAGCTATTCAGAAACTTGATTTTTGCGTCCGTGGTACGATTTTCATAAAGGATAATGCTGTCGGTTGGTTATATAAAGGTTGGTAATAACACAACCCCAGCTAAGAATAATTGATAAGAGTTCCATCAAAATAATTGGTTATTAAAAAAATGAATAAATAACAATAGAAAACAAATAAATGGAAAAGGAAAAAAACAACAACAAACAAAAATAAAACAAAACAAATAAGGTGGAAAGAAGCGGATTTTTAAGCGACACAATTTTACATAGTCTGGACAAATAAACAAACAGCGACGTAACAGTTATATATATATATATATATATATATATATATATATATATATATATATATATATATGAGTAAGAAAAGGTGGAATGAAAACATCACACAATGCTGTTAAAGAAGAAAACAATTTATAATATAATCGTAGCTGATACTGATCAATATTTCGATTTTACAAAAATCATCATCAGAGCTCATTCAGTCCCGTAGTTGTTTGGGTCGGAGAGGAAAGTCAAATGAGTTTATATATATATATATATATATATATATGAATTTAGCATTTTTAGAAAAAACAAATTTTAAAGATAAAATTTATTTTATTTTTAACAAGCAAACTAATAACATCATTTGTTTTTTCTAAAAATGTTAAATTCATACTGTCGGATTAACTTCCATTTACTTCATATATATATATATATATATATATATATATATATATATATATATATATATATATATATATATGTATATATATATATGTGTGTGTGTGTGTGGTGTGTGTGTGTGTGTGTTAGTGTACGTTATCTAAACTAGTATTACCAGTTTTACTAATACAGTTTCGTTGACTTTTTGACTTTTTGCCTTTTGTCGCAGTGAACCAGACAGATTTCACGGTGAACGAACTCTGTAATAATCTCTTGTATCACCAAGAATCGGATTTGTCTTTAAAAGCAGAGAGAGAAAAAATCACCCAAGTTATATCTAAAGACAGAGGATGGTTTTCAGTCCCACATACTCCAATAGGAAAAAAGAAACTCCCGTAGGCTGATTTGATGCGTTATAACTATGGTTCATATAAGAGAATATCGGGAATTCTATCTGCAATGCACTATATGCATGCTAGGGTTTTCGCTATTACAATATAACATGACATCAGTATTGTGAGCAAATAAATATTTAGTCTGGAATCGTTAAAATTGCTACATATTCATTGTATTGTTATAACATAACATCGACCGCGTGTCCTATTATCGGTATCAGTCGGACAGCGAGGGGGTCTCTCCCCTTTTCACTAGCGATAGACCAGGGAGATTTTTTCTACGTCCGGGGTGGAGCGCCACATCTACCATCAGCTTCCCCAGTTTACTGCTCAGATCCAATCTGTGCTACTCATGCGCTGAGTTGGAGAGGGCCGTTATCGAACCCGGAACCTTGTTGTTCCTAGACGGATGCTCTACCGACTGTCTTAAACCGGCCTCTTGTTCATTTAATGTATAAACATTCATGAATGTGTGTGGGAGTTTAATTGTTGCTACACACGCAGGATTTGTGTGGGCGTCCCTGACACAATCCCATTAAAATTGTCAGACACATCAAGCCAATGTTTAGCATGAAAACCCGCAAGACATTCAGTTTGGACATAGGCAATGTTATTATTTACTAGTTTTGCATAATTTGGCACACACATCTCGTGTTAATTACATTACCTGCTGGTAATCTATTGAAAGCGCCCATTTCCGCTAGATCACAGAAGTTAAGCAGCAATGAGCCTGTTCAATACTTAGATGGGTGATCAAATAGGAAAGAAATCTGCTTGCTTCAATAAAAATGCAAATTTGCTCGCTCTGCAACAAACCATTTGCTTGTCTATAGAAAATATGCAAACCTTTTCAATTATTTCAATAGATATTTGCTAAATTAATTGTTGGTTGATTGGTTTTACGGCATATCAATGCTTGTTGGGTTATGCCGAACTCAATAACAATTAAATGGAATTTGAGATACAAACGGAACATCTATTCCCGACAAGAAGACCAGACTTAGTGCTGATTAACAAGAAAAAAAAGGAAGTTGTCATCTAGTGCAGTTTGTCGTTCCGGCAGACCACAGAGTAAAAATAAAAGAAAGCAAAAATATAGACAAATACTTGGACCATACAAGTGAACTGAAAAAAAAAACTATGGAACAGGACAGTAAAGGTGATAACGGTCACCAAGAGTTCCGAAAGGAGACTGGAGGAATTGGAAATTAGAGGAAAAATCGAGACAATCAACAGCATTGTTGAGATCGACCAGAATACTCAGAAGAGTCCTGGAGAACTGAAGAGAATTGCAGTCACTCAGAATTCAGATATCGACCACCAGCTATTGCTGGTGTGAAAAACTCGCAAGATGTGAATAATATGAAGACGGTGGTGATATTAATTGTAGTTAGTATCCTTGTGATGGTCCTCAAATATCTGGAAAAGAGAATTGGGGGAACTGAAAATCAGAGGAAGAATCGAGGCCATCCTGACTACAGCACTGTTTAATATCGGCAAGAATTCTTAGAATAGTCTTGGAGATATGAGGAGACTTGCTATCACTTCAGTGAAATACCTCGAGTTAAAACTGGTGTTAAAAATCGCAAAAAGTGAATTTAATAATAATGATTTGATTGCATTCAGTTATAAGATTTCAAGTATTCCTATATAATGCTAATATTTGCACACAATTATATGACTTCAAATAACTTATGATGATATTTTTCAGTAAATAATTACAATCATTTGAATTTAAATTAAGTTTTAGTCTCGATACTTTTTAATCACATCTAGTATATTTATATATACTAATTAAACTGGAATTTCCACGGGCTTAAATCATCATCATCATCATCATCATCATCATCATGATGTTTGATTGATAGTACGGATTCCCATGATTCACATTCTCGCCACCCGTCTCTATCGGCCATCGCCCCTGGCAGGTCTTCCGAAGGGCATCCAGAATACACTAAGAGCTAATTGATGTAGGTCTTTGCTGGTCTGCCTACACTGCTGTGTTCATGTGTAGGTGTCCACAGGGGAACGTAACTTATGAGTTCATCCTTACTTCTCCAGTAGTGTAGCATTTCTTGTTTGTCTTTCTTGGATGATTTATTTCATAGGAGGTAACTTGCTGTACAGTTGCTGTTTTGTGGGGGTACTACTTTCAAGATTTCTTCAAGGCGCAGCATCCTTGTGTAGTTCCCATCAAGCCTTTTTTCAACTAGTACAGATTATTAACGAGTAGTTAATGATTAATGTTTATTATCGTGGGAAATGGGCACGCCGACACGAGATCAAATCCTGAATGGTGGTGGTTTCATTTCACATAGCGAACAAAAAAAAACACGAATCCAACTATTCTCCCTCCAGCTATGGGTAAATAGTATGGCAGACCGAGCTCTTTAACATTTGTATGGCAACCGGTCTAGGAGAAGGAAAACTCTGAATTCGACCAGTTAAAACTACGCTTAAAAATTGACCTTGTGTCACATTATGCTCATGCTGAGGGTTGGTAATTACATACAGATTATTACCGTGGAGAATAGCTATTAAAATAGCCTTTCGCCTAATAACTAAAGTAAGTTCGATTCTCCCTCTCGCCCACACATATGTGTTAAATAAATATTGATATTAGGATGACCGATTAGATTAATATTGATCAGACATTTCCTACAGGCCAGCTTTTATAAGTAAAATAAAGATGGACTACTAGTAGAACTCGTATTTTACAGCTTTGTATCTTTTCATCAAACCTGGTTCAGTAGTTTTCTTAAAAAGTGACATAACCCGACAGAGCGTTTGTTGCTAACTTGAGTTGTCCACAAGTGATAGTAATTGATGCTGCAGAATATGAAGTTCTTCTTCCAGAAGTCCCTGTACCTCTTCCTTGGCTTGTATTCCCTGTCTCGCTGGCATGTTCACTGAACAGTAAAGCCTTGACACATGACCTGACCAGAGTAGATACATACCAACCCATTTACCTGAGGTAGGATTCGATACAATGTCGATAATATGGAGCTTCCAGCGACTATCGGACCTGCAAAACTAGTTTGCTAACACTATGACGGGATGCATTAATTTGATTAGTATGTATATATGTAGCTAGTTAGGCATCGCATTGGAATATATTCACTATATACATTCATTTCAGAGTTCGTTCATCAGTGCACAGACGTCTCGAAAGAAATTATATTTATCTTTTGGTATAAACAGACAGCAGAGATTAAATCAACAACATATTATGAAGCAGTCATTGATTTTTTATTTATGTAGAATGACAGAACATTGTACTTATTACTTTGAACATTAAGACCTAATGAAATTTGAAGACGGGTTCATTCAAAGATATCATCTCAGGAGCAGATAGGTAAAAGTTAGTCGAAATTTAGTTTGTTTTTCACCTTTTATTTAATCTCTCTCTCTCTCTCTCATCTCTCTATCCTCTTACTCATATATACATATAACTTTCAAAGAAAGAAAAACTTAACAAAACATCATAAATTTATTTCGACCAGACACTCAATATGAGTCTAATCTCATCAGATAGTATTTACAAAAGCTATATATATATAAAGTAAAGTAAAGTAAAGTGGCGGCCTAAAGTCGGTATCAGCCAGTCAGCGTGGGAGTCTATCCCCCTTTCAATAGCGCTTGACCAAGGAGATTGTTTTTGGCGTCTGAAGTGGGGCGCCACACCTACCATCAGCTCCTTACTTTACCGAACAGATCCCTGTGCTACCCAGTTGGCTAGGACCGGAATCGAACTAGGAACCATGTGGTTTATAGCCGAACGCTCTACCGACTGAGCTAACCCGGTTTATAAGTAAATAGCGCTCAATATCGTATAGGTAGAGCATATATATCTAAGCTAGAGTAGTGTGGACATGATGTCAACGGCACTTGTTTAGTGACAGTTTTATGAAACCAAGTGCACCAGGTTTAAGAATCCCATTGGTGATATATATATATATATGTGTGTGTGTGTGTCATGCAACATTTCGAACGATTACCATTATCGTATTTCGGATGAATTACGTCACACAATTTCGAAAGAAAATTAACGGCTTAAAAAACGCCAAATCCGTCTACTTCATTTAATTATTATTTTTCCCTCATATAGAACATTGCATTTTTTTCTCTCCAGAACGTCGGACATAACCTTGAGAAAGGGTGAAAGTTCACCCGAAATATCGGAATAGACCAGAAACAGAGTAACGGTTTAATATATAAAAAATCTGATTTTTGTTCTGTTTTTCTTGTTTTAGTTCTTATTTCCAATGCTTTAAAAAGACCAAACAAACAACGTTCACAAGAACATAACACACACACACACACACACACACACATACACACACACACACAAATATATATATATATATATATATATATATATATATATATATATATATATATATATAAAATCTTGAAAAAAAAAACAAAATTAAGTCAAATATTAACTTACAAACAACCGACGCTAAAGCGTTTCGGTTTTAATAAAACCATCAACATCAAAATCGTAATTATGAGTCATACGAAGAGAAATTGTTGTAAAACAAGCAAAGGTTTGTGAGCCTTAATTTGCAATGTTAGAAGGCTCAACTCCGCAGCCGTATGACTCATAATTACTGTTAAGCCCCGTTGATGGTTTTATTAAGACCGAAACGCTTTATGGTGGCTGTTTGTAAGTCGATCTTTGACTTAATTTTGTTGTTTTTTCAAAACGTTATACTTTATTACACTGTCGGATTTAATATCCATTTTTTCTCATATATAAATATATATATATAATAAAATAAATATATAAAGGTATTGCATATCTATTTATTTGATGGCAATAGAACAGTCACAACCTTAGGTTTCATACATGCAAAATCGCATGCATTCATCAGGTGACGTTGATCCGAATACCTATTGCCATCAAATAAATAGATATGTAATACCTTTATATATTTATTTTATTATATTATTTTTTTTGTTCGGATCAAAGTCACCTGATGAATGCATGCGATTTTGCATGTATGAAACCTAAGGTGGTGACTGTTCTATTGCCATCAAATAAATAGATATGTAATACTTTTATATATTTATTTTATTATATTATATAATAGCTCCATTCTTTATATCGAGCACTCTCCTAATACTACTGCAATTTGGCGCACCATTCCAGTGAAAGCTGAAGTGGTGACCACCCTAGGCTATAGTTAAATATATATATATATATATATATATATATATATATATATATATATATATATATATATATAAATGTCAGCATACATTCGATAAAACTGTACAGCTATTAACCGGTTAACGACCATATGGAAATCTGATCTCTCTGATAAAATAAAACGGGTATTCTTCCAACTTGTAGTCGTATCAAGATAATTATTTGGTTGTACCACATAGACTGACGAAACGTCTGGAGAAAAATGACATGTGAACTAGACAAGAATATTTCGTGTTGTTTTGAACGAATCCTGGAAGTAGTACTCTACAAAATAGCAGCTGTACGGTTACATCTCGCAAACCATCTAAGAATAGCAAGACATGCTGGGAACTGTTGGAGAAGTGACTACGAACTCATAAGCGACGTTCTCCTATAGACTACTACCAGTAAACACAACAGTGTTAAATGAGCAGCAAAAAATTACATTCATCAGCTCTGTACAGACACTTACCAAGAGCAATGGCCGATCGAGACAGACGACCAGAAAAAGTCAAGGGAATATGTTCTGTCACCATGCGTTGATATATATATATATATAGTTTGCTATATTTATAAATAAGGAGTACTCAATATCATTGATAGCGCATATATGTTAGTATAGACATAAAAATCCGAAGATCGCATATTAATATATATATATATATATATATATATATATATATATATATATATATATATATATATATTCTTTACAGTTAAAACAATACGATATTACATAGTTAAGATGTATATGGAAAATCTTAATTCATTGAAAGTGAGCATATTCACCAATTTTGATAAGAACTGTCTCACTTCTAACGTTCTTCAAATTGTATTTTTCAAGTTTTATTTTTCTACATTGGTCTGACTTTTAATTGATTATTTGAATAGATATTGCGAAGAATGTGTGCTTGTTCCAAGTTTCTAAATGCAGGTCAGCATTTCTAGTTACAGCCAAAGTTGTTTCGTGTTCATGGCGATGCATTTCTTGTAACGTCAAAGTTAGGCCAGTGACATCAAAGGAAGCTGAACATCACAAAACAGGAACAGGAAATACATGACTGACTGAATCAAAGCAACAAATAACAAGAACAGAGAGAGAGAGAGAGAGAGAGAGAGAGAGAGAGAGAGAGAGAGAGAGAGAGAGAGAGAGAGAGAGAGAGAGAGAGAGGGGATAAATAGAAAAGAGTTAGGGTACATGAGAATGCGAAAGAGAGGCATATAAATAGAGCAGCTTTAAAACAAGGAAAAGTTGTTAAATTTTGCATTTAGAGAGAGAGAGAGAGAGAGAGAGAGAGAGAGAGAGAGAGAGAGAGAGAGAGAGAGAGGAGAGAGAGAGAGAGAGAGAGAGAGAGAGAGTGGAGGATGGGAGAGTTGAACGAGTAAAAGTAAAAGTTATAACAGAAGATGAAATTAAAGATCAATATTAAAAAATCGGAAATGTTAGGATCGATATTCATAATGTCCTTTGATCAGTATCAGAGAAAACAATTGAGGTGGAAAGCAGCGTTAGGAAGCTTACATGGCTATTGCATTCGGATTATATTGTGCAGAGCACCACCGTCAATATGAGACAGAGAAGTTTGAGGAAGGAAACAGACAAGAAAAAAAAAAAAGAAAAAAAGAAGAAAAAGAGAAAAAGCAAAAATAATCGTTAATCTCCCCGCCAAAAAAAACAAAACCCAACAACAACAAAAAAAAAAACAAAGCAAAACGAGATCAAGTGAAAATTCTCTGTCAAAATTTCCCTTTTTCCTTTTTCTTTTGCTTTTGACTGAAGATGCGACAGAAATTTCGCCATAGATTATTCAATTAAGCACTGAATCTATTTCCTAAAGTTTACCATAACTTAATACCTTAATTGCTATTAGAACTGTGAGAGTTACCGTTCTATAACGTGGTTAACATGCTGGACGTGTTGGCACACTAGACAATCACTTAGTTCGCCTAAAGTAGTGATTCTCAACATTTTGTTACCTATGGGCCCCATTGATTCCTATTTTAATATGGTGGACCCCCATAGCTCTTAAATGTTTAAAAATCCTATTGTATTTTTGCTTGCCTGAACCAAAAAATGTTATGGACCCCAGTTGGGAACCATTGTCTTAAAGGGTTACGCTGGTCGCAGTAAGTGTTTTGCATGAAAATTTTGTATAAAAAATGTAAGAACATTTTCATTCTAATTATATTTGAAAATCATTTGTATTTAGGATAGTTACTTGAATTTATTTTAAAGTTGTTTTAGTTGAAGTTCTTTTAAATTTTTTTATTGTCATTACCTAGTGGAAACCATATAACAGGGACAGTTCCTTGGCTTAGAAAGCGAGTTCGAACTCCAGTCTCGCTATTACCTTCACTGTCGGACTAATACCTTTGTGAAAGGTAATAACCCGCTTATTCCCATACAAACACACACACACAAACACACACAGCAAAACACACACACACACACACACAAACACACACACACATATATATATATATATATATATATATAAATGATGTTGTTATGGAGTCCATGTATGCTTCTTTGTCGGTATATGTGATGAGTATAGGAAAGAAAACCTTTGGGAAAGAGGAAGGTACCTCGAAATATAAGGAAATAAATACGATTAAGAACAATATTCATCATTTTGATTCTGATCTTTATTTTTTCCATGCTTCTAAGACAATTCAAATTTTTTTCAAAACACTTATCATATATATTTATTTATCAATATCTTTTTCAGCGTTTCAAAACCGCTTCAGTTCTCTACGGCCCTTAGTAACTCTTTATTTATGCCATTCGAACTTAAATGTACACAATCTCTATCACTGATATTGAGCACTCGTTATTTTAGAATATAGCAAACTATATTTATAAATATAGAAAAATGCATGAATCTATGACATAACAGTCACTAAGCACCGTTGACTCTGTGTCAACGCTATATTTACTTGCATAGTGGTTGGTATATATATATATATATATATATATATATATATATATATATATATATATATTACGAGGATTCTACTGCGATTTTATACGACGATAACTGTTATTCTGAGTGTGTCTGTTTGACACATATTCATGCGTGATGTGTATGTGTGTATATATGGGTGTCTGCGTAAATGTGTTCGTGCCTGTCTGTGGAGATGTTCATGCTTTACTAGCAAGCTCTATGCAATCATATAACATTACATTTCTGATTTTAATACTGGAGACCTACCCTCTACAGCGGGACCAACGAAGCATCAGTCATTCCTGACTAAACGGTGTCAGCTTAAGTGATGGAAGAGGGATATATGAATCAAGGTGATGGATCGATTTTCAAATGATGCTAAGGGGGGAACAAAGAAACGAAAGAGTGAAAGAGAGAGAGAGAAGAAAGAAAGAAAGAAAGAAAGAGAGAGAGAGAGAGAGAGAGAGGGAGGGAGGGAGAGAGAGGGATGGAGAGAGAGAGAGAGAGAGAGAGGGGGGCAGAAGGGGCTGATGATACAGTGCTTTACTGATTGATATTGATCTTTTTTCATCTTTACTCTCTCTCTCTCTCTTCTCTTGTCATTTGGATTGTTTATCTTTTGACTTTGTTCTTCCTAAAGATTTCATGTTATGGGCCAAAGATAATAGGGTTGAAAAAAAGATCATTCAAACAAAAAAGCAAACAAACAAAAACGTTTTTTTTCACTCTCAATTTTACAAACTCTCTTTCTCCTAATCAATCTTTTGTCATTAATCCTAAGGGTAAAATGTAACTGACAAACTAAGACTCTTTTAACACCAGAATAAATAGAAACATCACTAAAAATATCAACTGATGACGACTAATGCTTATAATATTCAACTGGTTGACATATCTATATACGATACTTACGTTATCTTTAGCTTTCTAATATATTCTAATAAACAAGCTAACCCTTTGCATGTTTATTTATGTAACTTTCACTTTATAGAAAAACCGACAAGGCCTATCGGTGTCATTTTTGACATGAAGATTCATAAGACCTGGATTAGAGGTAATGTAATGTTTACAATAGAGGTTATTCGAGGTCACCAGAAGTCAAGCAACAACTATCACTGGTTCTAAACATTGGTAGCAAATAGTTTTATCCGTTAATTCTTTTTACGAATTGCACATTAATTTATTACAATAAAATTACCTTTTCAGTGTTTAGTCTTCCTAGTTTTTAGCTCTGTCTTAGAATATGCTTACTGCATTCTTGACAAAAAGATAAGACCATCTCCAAAAGGAATTCCATTGGTATGACACTAAACTACATCTGTTGGTGAGGTTCCAATTCTCGAGCTCTGGGGAGTGTGGAGTATCTCTTCATTGCCATTAATTCCAGGTCCAATCTGACTCGGAGTGATAGTACCTGTTATGAACCCATTTATAGATAAACTAGATTTGGTTAAAAATTATTCGTATTCGATAAAACCGTGTGCAAGACAAACTCTTCAGAAACATTCCACAAAATTGTAAATATGAATGTACAATAAATGCGATTTCCTAACGTTTATGCATTTAATGACCCCAGACGAGTTGATATGTTTTTAAAATCAATCAATCAATTAATCTACCTAGTTTTATCAGTAAAAAATCACAGATATACTCTAATGATATGATTGAAAATGAACTAAATAATATATTTATATTTAATGTAGTTAAAGTAATACCTCCTGTTATCATAATATTGGAACTATTCATTAATATGCTGATATCATGTTGTGTGATTGATAAACATCCGCAACACTCTTCCCTTTACAACGTGTATGTTTCACCTCCTACCATTTCACATACGCCTACCTCACCTCGATATAGTTTTAATAGAGGATTTTTGAATAGAGATTTTTATTAGAGGATACAACTTTTCAAAAAAAGATCTTTCATTCCAAATTTTTAGTAGTCGATACAATTTTTATTAGAGGATAGGATTTTTAAATAGAAGATACGATTTCCAAATAGAGTACACGATTTTTAATAGAGGATACGATAGGGATTGACAAACGTGACGTCATTTGCGTATTTTACAAAATAAATTTAATCCTCAGATTGAAAAATAATTATCAAAAATCAGGAATTATCAGGAATGAAACTTTCATTCCACAGTTTTTAATGCGATTTTTGATAGACTTAAAAAAAAGAAGAAATCTCCCCATTCCAAATTTTTAATTGAAGATACAATTTAAAAACAGTTTTTTTTAACATGAAAAGTCACAATCACCCGCCCCCAACCACGATCTAAACGTTTGCACAATAAGCAAACATATTGAAGTAGGGCAACTAGTCTCTGTAAAAACAAAGTCTGAATTCAATATCAGGAGCCTAATTCGTTAAAGTTCGACGTTATGTTCTGACAAATATTGCAGCAACTTTGATGCTTGGCAATTCCTTTGGGCAATATCGGTGTCATGAAGAAAATATGCCTGCTGCATAGAAAACAATCTTATACACGTTTAGTCGCAATATAGGCAGTAGCGTAGCGCACACTTTTGCCGTCTCAGGTTCATGGCCAATCTGCCGCTCACCCTACGAAATTCATCATAGAAAACATACATCACAGTACAATATCATTAGTTTGATTCCTAAATTAGTACATATAGATATTTATAACCCCCTCTAATCAGTAATGTCTTTGGCAAAAGCCATATTAGTCATTAGCACGCTACGCCGCTAAATCTTCGCGCAGATCCATGGTTGTTAGACTAACGGATGGAATGAAATAATAATAATCTCTAGCAGGACCAGTGAATATACCACAGTATGATCATTTAATTATTACAACGTTTGATATGTTTACTTAAGAGCTATTGCAAATAGTTCAATGTGTAAAAAGTATAATAATTTTGATTTATACCTCTCCCTCTTACTCTTTTATTCTTTATTTCCTTTTTTATCTTTTAATTATGTTCAATTGAAAAAGATTAGCGTTATCGCTTCCACAGGCCCATCCCCTCTCTATCTTCCCCTACTCTCTTTCTTTCGTTCTTATTATATTTTTTCTGTGTAGCATGTACTTTTTCTTTCCTTTCTTTATGATAGAAACGAAATGGTCAATTATTTAGCTGAGGTGACGACACTCCTAAGAAATAAGAATTCGCCGGATAAGCAACACCACATAATGAGGATTTACATTTTTGCATTTTACCTTGGAGGATTTGGAGCGTCTCATTTTTAGCCAGAGTGTGTTGCAAGATGATAAGGAACAAGTGTATTAATATAATAATAATAATAATAATAATAATAATAATAATAATAATAATAATAAATGAGAATTAAAAATATTTGGGAATTTTGGAAACAAGAAAACAGAGATGAAAGAAAAAGTTAAAAACGAATACCTCAGAAGAACAAGAAAACTTTTAGAAACAAGCTCTGCAGCAGAAATCTCATCAAGGAAATAGATACCTCATTATAAGATACTCTGGACCATTCTTAAAATGGACAAGAGAGGAACTTTAATAGGTAGACCAAAAGATAAGAAAATTAAAGACGATGCCCGAACGATTATAGAGATAGAATATATGTACCAAGAAAAACAGATGGTAGAGATCTTGTCAATATTGAGGTTTGCGTAGATGCTACAATTCAAGGACTCGAAGAATACACAAACAAGAACAAGAAAAAGGTTACGTACAGCAGCCAATAATAGCAGTTGCAACATATGGACAAGTAGAAAAAAAACAACAAAAACTAGAAAAATGAAATGGGAAGGAAAACAATTATATGGATACTTCAAGCGACAAATTGGGGAGATTGCACAGAAAAATACCTGAACATGGTTAATAAAAGGAAACCTTAAGAGTGAAACTGACTCATTCGTAATTGCAGCACACAACAATGCCATAAGAACAAATTATATGAAAGGAAACATTGATAAGACACAACTGAACAGCAAATGTAGGGTGTGTGGAGACAGAGATGAGACGATCAACCAAATTAGACAAATGTAGCAAATGTAGCAAACTAGTATAACGATAATACAAGGCTAGGTACGACTTGATTGGAAAGGTGATCCACCGTGAATTGTGCGAGAAACTAAATTTTGACCATACAACAAAATAGTATATGCATAAAACCAGAATATGTTCTTGAGAATGAAACATAAAATTCTCTCGGACTTTGAGATAAAGATGGATCACATTATCCTAATCAGAATACCAGACCTAGTATTGATTAACAAGAAAAATAGAACTTGCCAACTGGTAGATTTTCCAGATCCAGCAGATCACAGGGTGACGATGAAAGAAAACGTAAAGATAAACACATACCTGGACCTTGACAAAGAATTGAAAAAAACAAAACAAAAACAAAACAAAAACTGGTGAATATGAGGGTGAAAGGGATACCAATTGTAATTGGGGCGCTTGGAACGTACTCCAACTGTTTGGAAAACAGACTAGAGAAATTTGAATTTAGAGGAATAATTGAGACCATCCAGGCAACAGCATTGTTAAGATCGGCAAGAATACTTAGAAGAGTCCTGTAGTTCTGAGAAGACTTGATTTCGCTCATACTCTAGTGAAAGACCATCAGCTTATGCTGTGTGAAAATCTTAATAATAATAATAATAATATTATTATTATTATTATTAGGAAGAAAAATAAAGAAAATCACACAACTTTAAGTTTCACAATTTCTTGATCCTCAGGTAAGGGTTTGTACACACACACACACACACACACACACACACACACACCACACACGTGTCATTATCATTGTATGTTTGCATGCATATTATAATAATATATCGTTTGTTTGTATGTTTTTATATATGTGTATAAATATATATGTATATATATACATAATAATTATATCATAATAATCATTATATATATTATAATCATTGTATATATCATAATCATCAGTTTTGTAATATATATATATATATATATCAGTTTTGTATTTTGTATATATATATATATATATATATATATATATATATATATATATATATATATATATATATGCAATCAATTATAATTTTAGTAATATATATTATACATATGATAAAAGTAAGTTTTGTATTGAACCTGTATGTAAGTACACCAGTTGGTACACCTGGCTAGGATACTGAGTCAATTTCTAGCATATATTCAAAAAGAAGATATCAAAAGAAATTTTCATGTTCATAATTTATCTGGATAAATAGAAGGGCTTTTTTTTCTGTGCAAAAACCGAAAAAATCAGAACAAAAAACTCAAAATAAAAAAACACGGACAGGTATCTTGGAGATCCTACTCTTGAATAAGCCATAACAAGCTTGTCGAGTCAGAAGTGTTTGCTTGTTCAGATATGAAATATTTTGTAAAAGATTGACCCCCGTTTCAACTTAATGGTAGACTTGCCCTCACACATTGAGAGTAGAAGCATTATTAATCGCATTGTTAAGTTCTTATAGATTAATTTTCAGCATTCAGGGTCCAAACCATAAGGTGCATACAACGAAGTGGTCTCTGGCATTATTAGTAATGATAACAAGGAAGCCTTATATTTGTAAAAATTAAAAGAAAGTGATATGACACGATGAGTTCTTTTTGTTGGCGTCAACTAATTGTTAAGGAAAAAGAAAAGTTTATGTTTGTTGTTTGAGTTGTTGGCTTTGTTTAAGGTGCAAAATGCAAATATCAAAATATCATATACATTCTGAATTTACGCATTGGTTATACATAGAAGAAAAGGTTACAGTGTTGACCTTAAAAGATTAGACATGGTTGTCAAATCAATGTTTTCGGGACTGGAAGCTGTTAGCACTTATTTGACTCAGTCACGATGACAGATATAGATATAATTCTTTTTATAAAATCCTCGCTTTGAAAACAAACAGACAATCAGACTGGCAGAGACCGATACATACAGTCAGGCACCCAGGGTAGTCGGAGTTCGGATCGCAAAAACGAAATTTTTCACAGGCCACGGGAATTTATAAAAATAATAAAATTGCCACTAGGAGAAATAGATTAATTCCATAATTTCACATAAAACAAAACGCCAGACAAAGCCCCTCATCGTGCTTTTAAAAAAATCCAAACTAGTGTGCAAAACATATTCATATATTACTCCTATTCATTATATATGAATAAAAACAGTTGTTATTGTTCATGGTATGTTGCCTGATTTTTTATAGTTGCCAGCAAACCCGGCAGCTCATTTCTACTAATTTTTCGACCCGTCACAAAGACACTCCGACCGAGTTGCGTCGATCTCATTTCTGCAGAGGGCATCGAAAGAGCAGCTGGTCGGAGACACATGTGGTAGTTACGGTAATAATTCATACCGTGACGGCATAGGACTACAATTGGTCCCGTGACAGTATAGGGCAACAATTGGTCGCGTGCCCGGATACCCCATCACAATTGGTCCCGTGTCCAGATTCCCATCACAGTGAGAAAATAGTAATTTGAATAATTTTCTTCTAGTTTCGCAAGTAATGGTGATAACTTACTAAGCCTAGTTCAGTTTTCACCCACTCACTGGTCCCGTAACCAGTTGGTCGTGGAGGCGCGTGTTTTGGGTAAGAAAAACATGGCAGAACTTATTCCCCTCCGAATTAACTTCAAAGTTCTTTCTCCTAGATCGGTTGCCATATCAACGTTAAGGTGATTAAGGTTTGGGGTGAGTTTTATTCTTCTGCCAACGGAGTTTCCCGTTTGAATTCAGAGTTTTCCTTTTCATAGACCGGTTACCATACCAAAGATAAAGAGCCTGTCGTACTAATTTATCTATAGCCAGAGGGAGAACAGTTGGATTCAAACCTTTCCCAAAAGTATTAGTGCTATGTGAAATGCAGAAAACCTTGTCAAGGATTTGAACCCAGATCATCCTTTCCATTTCATACGACGATAACTATTATACCGGGAACGAATATAAGAGAAGAAAAACTCTGAATTTAGACCAACTTTATTGCGCTAAAAATGAACCATGCGTCGTATACTGTCTGTGCCGGAAGAGTTGGATAAATACATACATTATTTATCAATCTAACCAAAACAGAAAAATTAATGTCATTCCATTCTTGCTCGGCTTTTCAGTACCTCTTCATCGTATCACTAGTAATACTATGCGTTTTTGTTACTAACTCGGAGAAAAGTACTCATAATTTATGTTTTAGCTGTTAGTTGTATCATAATCACTTGCAAAACGTGTATCTAGTTTTTCTGCACTTAATAGAAACCACGACAAGTGGAGAGTTACAGAAAAATTATTACAAAAAGGAATCACTGACACGCTTTAAGAACGGGTAACCAGACTCGTAACAGTTTTGTTAGTTTTTTCTCGCAGGTCTTTCATCTGTTATAGTACAACATAGATAAAATGGGCACATAAGAATTCTTACATATCATACAAAAGTAAACACATACTGCAAACAACATTACCCTTCAGGCCGATGTGGAAAACTACCTATTGATGTATCATCACAGTGGGAATATGTTACATCGAATAAAAAAAGAATAAAAAAAGAAAGAAAAGAAAACTTAAAATGTCCGTCTCCCATCAAATATGGATAAATAAAAAATGTATGAAAAATAAAACAAAACAAAAATCTGTGGATGGGAACCAGACACAATTTATCGAAAATAATGGAAACGTAAATAGCCGTTGAGAAAAATCGATCCCATGCTTTGGACAAAAATAGTTTAATGTCTTTCTTTTTCTTTCTTTCTTTCGTTCTTTCTTTCTTTCTTTCTTTCTTTCTTTCTTGACATCCCCCTGTCTATCTATGTATTCTATCGGGCACCTGTCGCGGTACAAACAATGATTAGCTAGTTAATATTGATGGTATTCATTCCTCATCTTTAATTCGTTCAACCAGATTATATATATATATATATATATATATATATATATATATATATATATATATATATATAAGTTAAAAGAAAGGAAATGAATCCGACAATATGAGTAAGAAAAGGTGGAATGAAAACATCACACAATGCTGTTAAAGAAGAAAACAATTATATTATAAATTGTTTTCTTCTTTAACAGCATTGTGTGATGTTTTCATTCCACCTTTTCTTACTCATATATATATATATATATATATATATATATATATATATATATATATATATATATAGCTAAGTAAAAGGTGTAATGATAAACATATCTACCAGAAAAACTAGTACCTGAATACCCTATTCACATACACAGACATACACACACAGAAACATACACACACATATATATGTGTGTTTATGTGTTGACCTTGTGTCAAATTCTACCCATGCTGAACAGATTGTTAGATGTTTTTATAAACGCTACATGTATACGCATACATACTCATATAGACACTCTCGTACCTACATGAATATGTATCATTGCACCTAAATATGTGCACCTAAGAATTTATAGTGTTGAAACATTACCGGAAGAGATATTTGTTCTAGATTTTTTTAAATAGTTACGTGAGTAATACCAAAGGTAAGTTCTCCAAAATATTTAGAAAATATCACAGAAACGTTTATTGTCAATAAACTCTGAACGTATCTATTTTCCTAGAAAATCGTTATTTTGGTCGATGTATTTTTGTAGGTGGTCAGTTTTTGTATGCCCATGTCATGTCAGCTAGCTTTCGTTGAGGAAGCGTTGAACCTCATCGTCGTTGCAAATTCCCTACACCACTTGCGGACATTTTAACATCCATGAACGGCTCACCCTACACTTCCGTTAATTGGCGATTAATTTAAGCCTTTTGGCTTCAAAAACCGTGCAGGTGCATGCACAACAAACGCATAAGTATTGCAAATAGCTGCATGATCAGTTTTCCTGCGTCCCCAGCTCTTTGAAAACTTACTTTTTGTGATTACCCACGTATATCATCCGCTTATAATAGACAACAAACTGTATAGGAAAATTATTGGTAGCCTGATATATATATATATATATATATATATATATATATATATATATATCATGGTATCAATAAGACCCGATATTTGCTATACCAGATTATCCCAAGATTTAGTTAATCCGACAACTATACAGAATAAGAGCTAAACAAGTTATGCGCTATTTGAAAGGTACAATAGGCCCGTCACAAGTATTTAAAATAATCAGAGAGGGTCCTGAGACTAGAAGGGTTTTGCGACGCGGATTGAGGTAAATTGATTGACCGAAAAAGTATTACCGGATATTGTTTCAGATTGTCAACAGACACCGGTCGCCTTCAACGCAGGATTCATTGCAATCGTACAAGCTAGCCAAGAAGCAATTTTTCTTAAAGTATCATTGGGAATTGGGATAAAACCATAGTTCGCCTGTAATCCTATTTACTATGATATGCAACCAAGCATTGTTTTGGACCCCTCCCCCCAAAAAAAACCCAAACAAAAAACAAACAACAACACTCCTCCAAAAACCTCAATAATCCACCAACGATCAAAACATATTGATATAAAGTACCAGTTTATTCGAGACGAAATTGAGAAGGGATCTATACATTTAGAATACATTGCATCAGAAAAATGTATGCCATCATATTTATGAAACCAATCACTAGGGGAAAATTAAATACTTTTATAAACGCTATTGTAGGAATTCAATCTCCATGTAAAACTTAATCGATGATTTTCCCCCGTCGGCAGGGGCCGTAGAATACACCCACTGCATATCTGCAGAGGGATAAGACCCAACTCGCAACGAGTGCCCTGGATATTATATTAAACTAGCCAAAACGAAATAACTAACCGTATTTGGTATGTTTATATTTTTGCTGATAATGATAATAAAATAAAAAATAAGTATAAAAAATGATCAAAAATGAAATAATATTATTATTATTTCATTTTTTATACTTATTTTTTTTATTTTATTATGAAATAAAGGAAATAATAATAATTATTATCATCAGTAAACCAGTAATTCAAATAAACAACATTTAATAAATAGTTAATAAATAAGAGATGACAAAAATAATAGTAACTAGCAGGGCCTATGATAATTTAATTATTACGTTTGATATGTTTACTTAAGAGCTATTGCAATATATAGTTCAATATGTAGAAAGTATAATAATCTTGATTTAACTAACTTTCTCTATTTCTTTCATTTTTTCCATCTTTTCATGCTTTATTGAAACAGATTAGCGTTATCGCTTCCGCGCGCTCACCCCTCTTTCTATCTTTATCCTACTTTCTTTCTCTCTTTCTTTCTTTCTAATATTTTTTCTGTGTAGAATGTTTCTTCCCTTCCATTGTTTATAATAAAAACAAAACGGTCCATTATTTAGCTGAGGTAACGCAGTCATAAGAAATAAGAATTCGGCGGATATGCGACACCAGATAATCAAGATTTACCTTTTTGCATTTCATCTTGGACGATTTGGACGGTCTCGTTTTTACCCAGATGATAACGGTCGGAAGATTAAGGATATTAATATATAGATAATAATAATATTTAACAAATAAATAAAAAACAAAAATAACAATTTTTTTTGCTTTGGTATATATTCTATTTTTGGGAAGGAAGATTCCATTTTATAGCAAGATAGGGGCGTATTGGACTATCTTTGGGTTTCTTTCAACAACAACATAATTCCCACATTGGCTTCTCGGATTCTAACAGAAATATCAGACATAGCTAATAACTGGGAAAGGTATGAATCTAACTATTCTTCCCTCAGTTATGGGTAAATAGTAGGGTAGGCAGGGCTCTTTAACTTTGGTATGGTATCCAGTCTAGGAGACGAAAATTTCTGATTTCGAGCCAGTTGTACTCTGCTTAAAAATTGACCTAGTGTCATATCATGTTCGAGGGATTGGGTAAATACATACATTACATAAGGTAGAACGTTTTCATTTTTTTTTAAATCGCTTTCTCGGGATCATCTCAAAATGAACAAACATCCTTGACTTCCACTAGTGACAGAAATGTGTTCTTGTAGCTCAACGGAACAAAAAGAAAAGAAATCAAGTGGATAACGTGAGAAGCAAGATATTTGAAGTTATACAAATTCTTGTTTTTCACAAAACATTAAACAAAAATCGAAATTAAAAAAATATATATATTTAGAATAATTTGAATTCAATGTGCACATAGCAAACACGTTTAATAATTTCAAAGTATCTCTATGAATTTTTAAGAATCAATATCAATATTATCTATCTTTTTAAATATTTTTGCTATGCTGAACAAAAACTTTATGATTCTAAAATATTCAGTTATTTCTTTAGTTAGACCATAAAAATTCTTTAATAAACAATTTTTATAAACAATAAAACATTATTTTAAAAAAGTAGAAACATAAATTTTAGCTCGAAATGTCGTCATTTTTAATTGTTCTTTGCAAGAGTATTTAGCTGGGCAAGAAAGGAAAAAGCTAATTTACAAATTCCGCAAAAACTAAAAATGTAGGAAGCAATTAAAAAATTCCTTTGAGGCACGCAACAGAAATGTGTGTATATATCTGTGTGTGTATGTGTGAGTGTGGAGAGAGAGAGAGAGAGAGAGAGAGAGAGAGAGAGAGAGAGAGAGAGAGAGAGAGAGATTTAATGCGTTTATTTGAAAGCTCGTGAGAGGAGGACTTCTTTGTAAAATAAAACTTATACTATATATCGGGCTGGGTCAAAAAGTATATCAATTTCGACGAAGTATACTATGTGTTAGTATATTCGAGATAGTCAGAGAAATCGTATACTTGTGGGATAAAAATGGACGATTATATATATTTCAAAGAATACAGCCTAAGGTGCCCCTGATCACATCGTCAGTGATGTAATTCCCAATGTCTTAAAGCGTTTCATGTCTTTCAAGATTATACACCATTACCTGAATGACCCAGCCAGCGTTGATCAGTCATCATCTTGTGGTCAGTAAATACCTCAGCAGCAAATAACCACATAGCAAACTTTGAGGCTTTATACTAAACAGCACAAGCGGAACATCCAATCAAATGCGACTCCGGACTAAACCTCTCTCATAAAAAGGCGGGTACCAAGCTAATGCCCCCCCCCCCTTAAAGAGAAATTGAAAGCCCGGAGACGTACTTTGACGCTCTGAGTTGACTAAACAAAAAGTAAGTTCAACTAGTTTCCTTAAAAGCGTTTTTAAATATTAAAACAAAAATTACTAAACAACTAACCTAAAATAACATCTTTAGTGATATGAAAAAATCCTCAGGGAGACGGAAAAATCTGTGTTTATTAAGTTTATATGTGTATGTATACTGCCTTTGAACACGATGAAATATTGCATGATATAAAAAAAACTGCTTAATGATAAAGAAAGCCCTTAATAAATCTATATTTAGGGAACGAACCCCCCTAACTCGTACAAGAGTATCGTTTTAAATAAGTAAAGCCCCTTAAAAAACCTTGATAAAAGTAACATCTAACTACGAAGCGACACCCCCAAACCGTACCAATATATCGTTTAAAAATAAATAAATAAACCTTGATAAAAAGAACTTGAAATGAAACGACACCCCCCAAACCCCCCAAAAAACCACAAGATATATATATATTCCCAGTGACCCAAGGAAATTACATTACTGCCAACACCTACCAGCGTCCCAATGTAGTAAGGAGCGTATATTTAATATATATATCATCATCATCATGTCGCGCAGTTTGCACGGATATCCATAACTATCTCTCGCCAACCTTCCCTATCATTCATCGACTCTGGTAGCTCCTCTGCGCTGCGGCCAGCATCCATACATAGTTGGTCAATGTAGGTCCTGGCTGGGCGGCCCACATTAGCATGCCCATGTGTTGGCTTCCACAGTAGTACGTCGCATACGAGCTCGTCCTTGGTTCTCCAGCAGTGCCCCGCATGCCTAGCCCGTCTTACTCGTATGGTTTGTGAGATGGGGGGCAGGTAGCCATACAGTTGCTTTTTTGTGGGGTGCTGCTTCCACGACTTATTCAGGACCGCTCGCAGCATTCTGGTGCAGCTCCCATCTAGCTTATTTTCAAGGCGCTTTGTTAGGGTCCAGGTGGTACAGCCATATAGCAGTACCGACACAACCACAGACTGGAAGAAACGTCTCTTTAGCTTGTCGGGGAGATCGGATTTCCATATGACTGATAATTTGTTGGTGGCCAACCATGCCTTTCCTATTCGAGTGTTAACATCGCTTTCTGTGGATGAGATATTACTACCTAGGTATGTGAATTGTTCTACTGACTTAAGAGGCTTGCCGTCAAGTGTGGAGATGTCTCCTTGCCTTTTGAAGCTCATGAACTCAGTTTTATCAGAGTTCACATAAAGGCCGACGTTCTTTGCTGCCTGCTCCAGGCTATGTAGAAGTGCTTCAGCCTGTGCCGGTGTATCTGCAAGAAGTGCGAGGTCATCAGCATAGTGATAGTTTGTGCGGGGTATCGCCTGCTTCTTGCCTTTCTTAGTGTGAATCCTTTTTCTTTTATGTTATCTAGTGAAGTTCGGAGTACATAGTCTAGGCATATGATAAATATATATGGTGCTAGAGTATCTCCTTGCAGAACCACAGCGGTGATGTCAAAGAAATCTGTGTCGCCATCAGGTGAGCGTACCATCGCTTTAGTGTCTTTGTAGAGCATCATTATGGCGGCAACAGTTTCTTTGGGGAGTCCATATGCTAGTAGTATTTGTTCCATCTTCCCTCTGTGTATGGAATCAAATGCCTTAGAGAAATCTACGAATAGTAGCGTTGCCTCTAGATTCTTTGCTCGAATCCCTTCTATGATTCGTCGTATAGTCAGGATTTGAGAGGTTGTTGATCTATTTCTGCGGAATCCGTTTTGATTTTTCCTAAGGATTTTCTCTATTTCGGGTCGGATGCGATTAAGAAGAAGGGCATTATATATCTTAGCTGCAATAGCAGTAAGAGTTTTGCCTCTGTAGTTTTTAGCGATATATATATATATATATATATATATATATATATATATAAACTGAAAACGATCATATACGTGAAAGAGAAACAAGAATGAATGCGAGGAAGAGAAAATGGACAAAGAAACAGACACCACAAACACGTGGAGAGAGAGAGAGAGAGAGAGAGAGAGAGAGAGAGAGAGAGAGAGCTTAGTCCTTAGAATCTTAAGTCCCCACGCCGGTGGTCTCTCTTGTTTGGAAAATAACCATAAATGTTAGATGTTGTACTCTATTATTAACATCCTAGGTAATTGCGATGTAGAAATGTGTATTCTTCGACCGGAATTCAAGCCACCCGAGTATATATATTTACCAACCCCTCGGCACGTGCAGGATGCAACAGAAGGTCAATTTCTTAAGCGGAGTTCAACATGTTTAAATTCAGAGTTTTCCTTCTCCTAGACCGGTTGCCTAACCAAGGTTAAAGAGCCCATTCTTCCCTACTATTTGCCCATAGCTGGAGGGAGAGTAGGATTCATACCTTTCCCAAAGGTATTAGCGCTAAGTGAAATGCAATTAGCACGTCCAGGATTTGAACTCGGGGAGAATCCATTTCCCATGACTTTAACCATTACACCACGCACCCGAGTAGATGTAGTTCTAGCTAGCGGCACAACTAGCAGCCGCTCGTATTCTAAGGTTTAATGTGTTACAATTCATGGGGAGTCATGAATTGGGAACAGACCTCTAGCTAGAATCTTTAAATTAAGGTCTGTTGATTTAAAATCAAGGAGTCCCCATGGAAAATTACCAGGGACGGTTATAACTTTTTGACCCCTTAAAAATGCGCCATGACAGACACGTGAGAATAGCTGGTTGAGATCGACCCAGATTTCAAAGAGCGTAGACGTTGTTTTTTCACTTCCGGGTCAATTTTTTCTCGAGGCGGAATCAATATGCGCTAAATAAAACTTGATCAAGTATAATCATGTCTTGTGTAAATTATTAAGATAATGTTAAGCCCAGCCCAGAAGAAGAATTAAGAAGGAAAGTCAACCCCCAGCAGAAGCCTAGATAGAAGTCATCCCAGCCCAGCCCAGACAAGATGGTGGCCAGACAAGGTAGACGAAGAAGAGTAAGCAGTAAGTAGTGTACCAAGTAAGATCTACCACATTTAATCTCTCTCTCTCTCTCTCTCTCTCTCTCTCTCGGACGCAATTTTTGTTCTCTCCTACCCATTAGCTTCGGCTTGTGGGTGGGCCCACGTTAAAACAGAGCCTTGTGCCCAGTCCATACAGGTGGGGTATGAGACAAATAAACTCTCCCTCTCTATCTCTCTCTCTATTATATACCCGAGAATGTTAAAGGAGCATATACAGCTATACAACAAATGGATAACAGAAATTATCAGAGAGAGAGAGAGAGAGAGAGAGAGAGAGAGAGAGAGAGAGAGAGAGAGAGAGAGAGAGAGAGAGAGAGAGAGAGAGAGAGAGAGAGAGAGAGAGAGACGCTCATGATCTTAGGAATAAATTTCTGACTATAGAGACTATATATATATTATTATATATATATTCTATTCTGATATTCTAATATTTCATTAAAAGCTGTTAAGATATAATCAAGATATTACGTTTTCCTTTATAAGTAATAATTAGAAAGCCTTACACTACAACAAGCAACAGAGAGCTACAGAAAAACTATAAATACTCAAAATCTCACTTCACTCGACAGAAATCTTCTGAAATATTAAAAACTGTTTCAGTAGATTCTAACGGAAAAATGCATCCTATTGAAGCTGCAGTACTATCACTGATATAGTGAGACTGTGTCTCTGTGTTTCTCAATGAGTCGACAGATTATAATAGTATATATATTTATATCAGAGAATGCAAAAAGGAAAGTTATAGAGACATTCAGTTGATATGAATTTTGTCCACACACACACACACACACACACACACACGCTTGTGTGCGCGCGCGAAAAGATTGACCAACCTTTCTCTCTTGACAACTAGTTTTTCTCGCAGCTAGGACGGTTCATTTTAAAAATGATTCCTGATTGACACATTGAAAAGAGAGTTGTATGGTTTTTTAAATGTCTAATATTCGCCTATCTATTCGAACATATGTCGGTCATATTTATACACCATGAAGCTTTGCCAAGGATTCAACTAATACGCGGATCCTCAACTCCATAAGAAGTACTACCGATTCCATAACGTTGTTTGATATCAAAGAGAAAACCACATTTGATGCGCTGGAAACGCTATAAAATGAAAGCTAATTGAATTGTATTTTCCTTTTATAGATGACTTATTATTATTATTATTATTATATTATTATTATTATTATTATTATTATTATTATTATTATTATTATTATCCATCTTCAGTTTTTGTTCTAGGAGGGTGAAACGCACCTGAAGTATGGTGAGTTAGGGTGATGAGGTCACGGATAGATTGAAAATCAATGCTTGAAAGTTTTAAAGTATAGAACAGGCTCAATATTGAAATATCAACAAAGGATCTACTTGAGATATAGCCCTGAACTTTAAACATACAATATTGAATATACAGAAAAATTAAATACTACCCTAAGCGTAGAAAATATCCCTTTATATAGTAACACAAAAGCAAACCTCCCTTATTAAGGACATTCAGTTAGTCGTGGTTTTAGTTTAGTATGAAAAGGAAGGAACATTGCGGTTGTTAGGAATAGAAAATTACCAATATTCAGATGTCAGATATCAAAACAATCTATATATTAATACGTGTGTATTAAGTTAACAGCCCCTCGATCCGGAGAAGCTTCGTAGTTGGGGAGTGATTTGGTTGGGGAATGTGAAGAGAGAAAATGAAGAAAAACAACATACTACATATTGGAAAAGAAAGAGAAAAGAGAAAAGAGAAAAGAGAGAGGGGTTCGAGAAAGATAATGCCAATTCGTTTCAATAGAATGGAAAGATGGGAACGTGTGTGTGTGAATTTGTATGTGTGTGGGGGGGAGAGGGAGAGAGAGAGAGAGAGAGAGAGAGAGAGAGAGAGGGAGAGAGAGAGAGTTAAATCTTTTTACATATTGAACTATATGCAATAGCATTTAAGTATGCATATTGAACATTGTAATAGTTAAATTATTATACTGTGGTATATCCACAGGTCCTGCTAGTATAAATTATTAGCATTATATTACCCTTTGCGAGGTTTCCTTTTTTTACAATAACTCTAGCTGGTGGTCTTTCACTGGAGAAAATTTATTCAGATCTCCAGGACTCTTCTACGTATTCTAGTCGATCTTGATAATGCTGTTGTCTGTATGGTCTCGATTCTTCCTTTTATTTTTGATACCTCCAATCTTTTTTCCAAGTCTTCATGTTCACATGTTCTATTTCAGTTTTCTGGCAAGGTGCAAGTATTTGTCTAAAATCCACGAGATGACAATTTATTTTCTTTAATTAACACTAGATCTGGTTTTCTGGCCGGTATTATGTTATCCGTTTGTATCTCGAAATCCTAGAGAATTCTATGAGTCTTATTCTCTAGGATGGCTACTGGTTTGTGCATATACCATTTGGTAGCATGGTGAAAATTTAATTTCTTGCACAAATCCCAGTGGATCATCTTTCCCATCCAGTCGTACCTAGTCTTGTTCTCCTCTTCCATTTATCATGTGATTAACAGTTTCATCGCTGTCAATACACACCTTACATTAGCTATTTGTTGCATCTTATCTATTTTCGCTTTGATATAATTGGTCTTTATGGATTTATTTTGTGCAGTTATTATAAGAGATATTATAATTAATTTTCCTTCTTATATAATTGGCCGTTGCTTTTTACTTCCAGATCACTGGAGCTGTCAATCTACAATAGCGAGGAACGTCGTGGATTAAAGAAATAATATTTTACCCATAGCTGGAGGAGAAGAAGACCCTAGACAGAAAGAGACAGGTAGATCCCGTTGTTGCTCAGAGGGTGAACATCTGGAAGCTGGGAGATACTAATTCCAATCAATGTTTGTTTTGACAGTTAACGAAGATTTCCTAAATTTTATCTATCCGAAAATCTATATCTTCAGATCCTGCATGAAAACACTGTATAAAATGTCATTGTAGTCAACCATTCTAGGAGTACGACAACTCTGAATTCAAAACTCGATTGTTGTGAAGTTAATAAAGTGAGTATAAATCAGTAAAATATAATTGTTTCCTTTTTTCCATCATCATATAAAATTGACAGTGTTACCAATCAAAGAAAATATAGTTTGTAAGCTAGTCTCGCAGATCCATTGATACTGAATAGCGAGTTAGATACTTGATAGATGCTCCATAATTGCGATCTTGTTTCACATTTTGCCTGTGGCGAATGGGTTGGGTAAATACCTACCATTGAGAAAGATATAACACCAACTATTATCTTCCCAGCTCTGAGTAAATAGTTGGGTGGAGAGGGTTCTTTAACTTTGGTACGGTGACCGGTCTAGGAGAAAGAAAACTGAATTCAAACCAGTTGTAATCCGATTAAAAATAACCTTGTATTGCATCCTGCGTGTGACACAGGTGTTGAGTAAATGCATACAGTATTGCCCATGAATAAATACATCCTTAACAATTAAAGAAGATATAGTTTAAAATATTGGAATAAAAACAATAAACATGAGGATTTTACTCTGAATGATAAATAGATTAATGAAAATAAGTGAGCACAGAACTTTAGACAACAAATATAATTCATAGTGACTACAAAGATACATAATATAAAATTATATCAGTAAAATGTTTGTACGTTTCAAAGTCATGCATTCTTCATAGTTGTATTAAACACATATTTGATATAACTAATAAAACAATTGAACGAAAGAAATATAATACACTGATGAAAATAGAAGAAGGATGTGAGGATACAACATTACTAAAATAAACTCACCAATACTTCGTATCATACATTCTACGTTAATAAATATCGTATATTAGTTTGAATCATGTTTTATATTAATAAATATTGTTATCAAATTCGTATCATAGGTCATTTATAAATAAATATTATATAAGCATCTAATATTAATTAGTATCAAACACTGCATAAATACGTACCACATATCAATTCTTATCATATGTCCTATATTAATTGATATCGTATACTAATTCATATCATTGTTTTATATTAATAAGAATAATATATTAATATCACACGTCATATATTGATAAGTATCGTATATTTGTTCGTATCATTATCCCTATATGAATAAATATTGTATATTAATGAGTTTCATATCAATCTATATCATTATCCTGTATTGATAGTTTTAATTAATTCGTATCAAAATACTTTAACTTAGGGGAAAAAAACACAGTACCAAAACCAATTTTCGTCTCAATAATATCGGATCTGACCAATCCCTCTGACATTTTTCAAGGGAGATAACTATTTAATACTAATTACAGAGAACTTATTTATTTATTGATCTGCAAATTGGCTTTTAAGCAAGTGTTAATAAATATCATGTACTATAATTTATATATATATAATTTGATAATTAATTTGATATAATTAACACACATAGATACACACAAATATATAGGGTGGCGCATGAGTCACCATTATAAAAATAATCTATAATTCCTTTTTTTCTTTATTTCAGTACTATTTAATAAAAAATGATTAGTAAAAATTAATATGAATAAATGAGAAATTTCTTCAGCAGTTTTTATTCAAAAGTTGTTCAATTTTGAAAATGGTGACAAATTACCCAAAACATGTAAATGACCCATAAATCAGTTTATAGTGCCGATTGGGCTAATGTCACAAAACCAACTTCCCATTCTATTAAAATATACATAAAATCCAAGTACCTATTCCCTAGAGCATGTAGGCCACTAAAGATAAGCATTTTTAGGCCCGGTTAGTATTAGATGGGTATCGGGTAAAATTTCCTGTTGGTAAAAAGGGATTAGTTAGAGGGAAAAACTAATTTAAAACTGCCGCCAAATGCATGCCCCAAATCTGTTGCAAATGAAATTTATCATTAACTAAGGATTTATCATTAACCATTACACATTTCGCACCTCCATACATAATAAATAGTACATAATACTAACTGATTCTATTTAATAAGATTCCATATAAAATAGTAATATCCTGACAGCTTTGGATTCAAAGAAAATTAAGAATATTGTTTGGGGTTTATTCATTCATGGGTCATACTGTACGTATTTACTAAACACTATACAATATAAGGCCAATTTCTAATCGGAAAACAACTTGTTTGAACTTGTAAACCAGTCACCGTACCAAGGTTAAAGAGCCCAATCTGGCGTACTATTTACTCCGAGCTGGGGAGAGATATTTACCCAACCTGTTCGATGTAGGATGCGACACAAGGTCGCTGGTATGGCTCAGTTTTATATGATGAGAGAAAAATGGAAGCAATTATATTTTACTGATTTTGCTTCACAACAATCGAGTTTTGAATTCAGAGTTGTCGTTCTCCTAGAATGGTTGACTACAATGACATTTTTCAGTGTTTTCATGCAGGATTTGAAGATATAGATTTTCGGGTAGATAAAATTTAGGAAATCTTCGTTAACTGTCAAAAAATAATTGACTTGAATTAATATCTCCCAGCTTCCAAATTTTCACCCTCTGAGCAACAACGGGATCTACCCGTCTGTCTAGGGTCTTCTGTCTAGACCCTATCACGCTCTCAGCCGTTATGACATCCAGCATCCGGCGGAAACACTTTACTTAATTTACGACACTTATTAATATAGAACTTTATTAATTAAAGTTATTAATACAAATTAATATATGAACTTATAAGTATAAGAATTATGGTACGAATTAATATACAATATTTATTAATATAGGTCTAATGGCACGAATAAATATACGATACTTATTCATATGATACAAATTAATATATTATACGAATTAATATACGAAATTTATTAATGCAGGACGTATGATACGAGTCAACACATGATACGAATTGAAATATAATATTCATTGATATGGGACTACTGATACGAATAAATATACTATACTTTTTAATCTATGTGTTATGATACGAATTAATATATAATACGGGTTAAAATACAATACTTATTAATACAAGACAGAATACTAATTTAAATATGATACATAGTTTGCAGATATCCTTTGATGAGACTTTCATATAGTGATATACCATATTAATAACCCTCTCTCTACACCCGATGACGTTGAGGTTATTTCCAGGGCATCTCACCACATACAGCTGCTTGTATTTAATTACATGATGTAGCTGCCATCTACTACATCAAATTTATTATCCACCATTAAACATAGAAGATTATGACTGAGATTGATAAACTTTCATAAAAATTTCATTTTGAGAAGAAAAATAGTTTATATCTAGTGAACCGAAATCAAGCATGAATAATTATTCAATATATTATCAATATATTCTGAATTTCTTTTAGATAAGAGTATCATTCTGTAGTTTAAAACTTTAAGAAAAATTGCTTTCTTATTGACACTAAACAGAAAACGGAGAAAAACTTCCGTTCAATGAGAAAGAAATGGGTCAATCTGTCTGATATATTTCCTAACAAGGCGTCGTTTAATGGTTATTGTCGTAGAAAATGGTTAATTTGACCTGACCGGTCCAGTGGCCGAAGCACACTGGACTCCCGCCTTGAAGAGCGGGTCGGCAGTATTTACATGTACCCCACTAGTACACGATACGCCACAAGGCCTTTTTACGTGGGCCCACCCACATGGGTGGTAGGTAAAAAAATTGCGTCGATCCCGTCGGCATTCCCCCTCAAGGGGGGCGCCTCAGGCGCTGGGCTATAAACTCAGCCCTGCCCCTTTAAATCGAGGGGGCAGGTATTGCCTGGGGGGATGCCCCGCCCCCGGGATCGACGCTATCAACCAACTCATCCCTTCCAGTGGCCGAAGCACACTGGACCCCGCCTTGAAGAGCTGGTCGACAAACCCAGGACGAGACTGGTTGCATTTCACATAGTTCATACCCTTTGAAAAGGGGTGAACCCAACTATTCCCCCCCCCCCAGCTATGGGTAAAATAGTGGGACACACTGAGCTCTTTAACCTCAAGATTATTCTTTAATCCACAACGTTCCTCGCTATTGTAGATTGACAGCTCGAGTCAATTATATAAGAAAGAAAATTAATTATAATATCTCTTATAATAACAGCACAAAATAAATCCATAAAGACCAATTATATCAAAGCGAAAATAGATAAGATGCAACAAAATAGCTAATGTAAGGTGTGTGTTGACAGAGATGAAACTGTTAATCACATGATAAACGAATGCAACAAACTAGCGGTAGACTAGCTTGCTAACTATTACACCACGATGGGACTCCCTAACCTAACCCAATGGTATGAGCGCTATGTAAAATGCAAACAGCTTCATTTAGGATTTGAACTTTAGTCGCCGTGCCCATTTTCTTCGACGAAACCTATTACGCTACAAGCGCCTCCATACTGTCGATACAGTTACTTGTTTTAATAATGCGCTTTAAAAAATTAATTTGTGTCATATCCTAACTGCGGAGGAGGGTTGGATAAATCCATACTTGATTATCTATGAAATTTATATGAATTTTTGAATAAAATTTTAATATAGCAAGAATTGACAGAAAATCTTTCCTAGAAAATTAACATATTGTGAATATACTTGTACTAACAAAGACTTGCCTTTTGGTATTGTTTGTTAACAAAACAAAGACATATTTCCCAACCCTAAAACAGCTGAAAGTACTGAGAGGATGCTGTCTTTATATATATTTACCAACTCCTTCACAGAAGGAGGACGCGAAATAAGGCAAATTTCTTAAGCGAAAGTCTGCCCTATTATTTACGCATAGAAGAGGAGGAATAGTTAGATACATATCTTTTCCAAGGGTATTAGTGCGATATAAAATGCAAACCATCCTATCCAAAATTTGAAGTCGGGTCGTTGAATCCATTTCCTACAACGATAACCATTACCTGATGCGCCTCCATGAAATTGTCTTTATAATTGAGGTAAGTTCTGTTCGGCAAATCTCCTTTTAATGGTAAAACTTCTATTTTCTTGACTACAAAAAATGAACTGTTTATATTCGTGAAGATAATCCCAAAAGTAAGGTCTTCAAAATATTTAGAAATCCCCCAAAAATCGTGTATTTAAAATTTTGAACAAGCATCTATTTTTCTACATAATCGCCATTTCGTTCGATGCATTTTGTTGGTGCTGTGACAGTTTTTGTATGCCTATGTCATATAAGCTCGCCGCCATGTCGTTGAGAAAGCGTTGAACCTCATCGTCGTTGCAAACTCCTTACACCACTTGCGGGTTTTTGACATCCATGCACGACTCACCATACTCTTCTGTTGATTGAGGATTAATTTCAATCGGTTTAATACCCTTTGTGTTCAAAAACCGGTAGCGTCAATCGGGAGTTCAATTAGAAACGACTGCAAAATCAAGACTGAACGTGGTAGCGAGCCGCGCGCAGGGTCTGACACATGCAAAACAAATACAACAGCGTTGGCAATAGGCGCACGAAGAGTCTCCCTGTGTTTCAAGCGCTTTGAGGACCTTACTTTTGAGATTATCCTTCACATCTTCAATGCCATTACTCACGGTTTTATTCTGATCCAGAGTGGTAGTACATGTTACTCCCATATATGAGTCAAATACATCTCTTTGAAAATTATCAGGAATATATATTTACCAACCCATCCACATGAGCATATAACACAAGGTCAGTTTCTTAACTAGATTTAAACAGGTCTTAATTCAGAGTTTTCCTTCTTCTAGACTAGTTACCTCACCAAGGTTAAAGAGTCTAGCCTACTCTATTTACCCATAGCAGGAGAGAGAATAATTGGATGCATACATTTCCCAAGGGTATTAGCACTATGGAAAATTCAACCTCGTCCAGAATTTAGTCACCAAGTTCATTTTCTGCGACGATAAGCATTACACTTTGGTCACCCTGAAGTTTCTGTTTCTGTTATATTATTCACGCTGGGTCGGTTGATCCGGCTCCAACCAACGAATTCACCTGTGGTGAATTCATGGAAGGAGTAACAAGGGTATATGAAATTAACAAGCGGTCCTCAAACCACCCATGCATATCCTGGTCAAGGGAAGGAGATGCTCTTAATTGTCGCAGATTTTCAACGGACGCAGTGATAAGTACGCCAAAAGCCGTTGATTCCTGACAATGATAGAGAAGCCATTTGGGTTTTTGCCAGAGCTTCTTTGGCCAGGTTATAGCCCTAATACTACTGGGTGCCAAACCTGTCCGCCTTGGATGACACTAACAGGAACTTAATTTCCCGACAGCATGACTCTGACACTACTGCTGCGATGAGGATGGGTTGGGTTTTAGAAATAATGTGCTGAATAGCAGTTGAGCAAGTAGCTTCCGTCGCCATTTCACAGGTCTTGTTTTTCGTGATGCAGGGTGTCTAACCACCCTCCTTGCTAGAAAAGATCGGCGGGATTACTGGTTTAGTCGCCGATGATCCGACTATGAAGCAGGTAGTACTAGGTTACATAGTACCAGTAGCACATTGAGCAACCTGACACCTCTAAATAGGAATAAATGAAATATATAACTGTGTTAAAATTTGTATTAAGAATAGTTGAAACTATAGTTGCTTAAAATACTTGAAATTATATAATTGTGTGCAGATTATTAGTATTAGATAAGAATACTCGACACTATATAATTGTATAAAGAAATGATTATTATTTATTAAATCGAAATTGTTATTTGGTAGCGTCAATCAGGTCATCCCACAGAAACGTATATACAAGTGCATGTGTGTTTTTAGAGAAGTACAAAACCGCTCAACTGATTTTCAATAAATTTGATACACATAATCGACTGACTTTATTATGTGTTATGAGCAAAGTAATTTGATAATTTTTTTAGATTTGTTATAAGTAATAATAAAGAATTTTATTTTGATTGATCAGACTAATAGTTACAAGATGATTAAAAGCTAATCTCGTATATCTATTACTAATGAATAGCGGGTTCGATCCTCACTTGATGATCCATAATGTGATTGTGTCATATCCTACTCGTGGCGAACATTTTCATGTACGTATGTGTAACCGAACGCAACCTACAAAGACACGACAATAAATATTTCAGTGTATATTCAATATATTGCCAGAATAGATATTTATCAAACTAAGCCAAGTTTAACAGATATATTCAATGTTGCCAATCAGGATCGATCCATTTAACAAGGATTGAAATGCTAATTAAACTTCTCCAGTTGACGGAAATATTTGAACATGTACTCTTGATGTTCATGGTGAGCCCTATCGTGGTGTAATGATTACGAAGCTAATTCCGCAAATCCATTACTACTGAATAACGAGTTCGATCCTCGCTGGATAATCCATACTTGCGACCTTGCATCACATCCTACCCGTTGTGAACGGGTTTGGAAAATTCAAAGATTGACCATATCTATAAAAGCTAACTAGACTTTTTAGCGAGAAGTCCTGTGACGCAGCTGCTAATATGCAGGATTGTGACATAAGTGAGTTTAAACTCCAATCGTCCTATTACATTCATTTTCCCACTAATATCCTTGTGAAAGGTATGAATCTACTCATTGTCCCCGGTATGGGTTAATAGTACCACTACTGTTCTTCTACGAGAATGGTTTTGGCAGTAAATAAATCACATGGGTTGACACACCATTAAACAAAGAAACTAAACTAAGACCTTTGAGAACTATTCGCCTTTTTATGTTTTAATCTGTGGACATTTATTGTAAGATTATTATTTATTGCGGTTTGTTAATATGTGAGCAAATATTTCGGTGAATCATTCTTT
>CM042139.1:100910105-100955105 GCA_023376005.1 Doryteuthis pealeii | reverse complement strand
CACTTGGCCTTTCCTTCCTGAGTGCGATATATTCTTGTTGCAGTTCAATAAGTTGCTTCATTAGCTCCAAATATTGTTGATCTATAGTAACATGTCCGTTTCCTAAACTGTTTTGAAGTACTCGACGTGATGAAAATAGTGCTGAAAAAATGTTCAACTGACACTGCCTTTATTTGGGTAGTCACGATTTGTTGTATATTCTCAATACTTCCCTAATACGAAGGTGGCTTTTGATTTTTAGTAACAGGAAATTGTCCCAAGAAATATTTTTGGGACAAAAACTCATTAAACTAGAGAGTGTCTAGAAAGCAATAATGATTTTATTATTTCTAGTGGAACATTATATAATCAAAATGAATATTATTGTTAATTATCATCAACCTCTAAAATATTGTATATATGTATTTGTGTATATTTATAACAGTGCATTTTCTGTAACCATATATATATATATATATATATATATATATATATATATATATATATATATATATATATATATATATATATATAATATATATATATATATATGTGCAAGGAGGTATTTGTTGTGTAATGGTTATCATCGTAGAAAATAGACACGGCAAACCGAGATCAAATCCTAAACGAGGTTCTTTGCATTGCATATAGCGTTGGGAGATGTATGGATCCAATTATTCTTCCTCCAGCTATGTGTAAATCGTTGGACAGACTAGGCTCTTTAATATTGGTATGGCAACCGGTCTAGGAGAAATAAAACTCTGAATTCAAACCTGTTAAACTTAACTTAAAAATTGACCTATTTGCGCAGACGGGTTAGTTTAATACATATATATTCATGAAATTTTATTTTAGGTGACAGTTGTTGAAATTTTTAATTTACCTTACAGAAATCAAAAGAGTTTGATAAATAATACGTAATAATATCTGTTTTGATTGTCATAAAATCTGGTATCTTTGGTTTAGAAGAAAATGAACCTTTTTATAAAAAATATTAGGGGTGTACTTATTTATGGGTTAAATTGTACACTATTTACGACCATTAGTAAAATTCACAACTTAAGAATAATAGTTTCTAATTGTGCTGAGGGAACCGAACTTCTGCCGGCAACATTTCTTTCTCTTCATGCTCAACCCAGAAATCATTTTTGGACAATATGCTCGATGGAAAAATGTATTAATTACCAAACATCCAAAATTAAGGACAATAACACCTATATCAAGGAAAACCTTAATCATCTTAACCTAAAAGGGAATCTTATGCAGGGAGGGAACTTCATGAATTTGGGAAACCATTAGTTCACACGGCTATAATTCTGTAGTTTTAATGAAACATTAGAACAGAAAAGAACTATATGAAGGAAAACGAGCGGTAATTTTACTGCACAATGAATCATGCCTTAATGAGTATGTAAGGGGAAATCTGTTCAAGTGTGGGAAATTTTTTCTAGATTTAGATTTTGAATTGTTACACTCGATGCAACACACCTTGTTTGGTGGACAGTTCCGATAATTTCAAAGCATCGAGATATTCCTCAAAATATACATTGAATATTAGCCGGAATCATTTTTAAGTAATTTAACTGTAATTTTTGTGTATTTAATTGGGACGGGGTGGGTTGATACATAGCCAGAGAAAATACTGGGTGTTTCAAAACATTTGATATCATTTGAGATGTACAGGGTGTTTTAGAAAAAATATAATTTTGTAATCTAATAACTTGACAAGTTCTCATTCAAATGATCTCAAATTTTAGCAGCATGTGTTGAAAAAAAAAAAAAAAATCAAAATCATATGTTTATTTTTTTCCCTTAAGAATATAATTTCTATATCCGCCCCCCCTAAAACATAAGCATATAATCTTGAGTTGTTTCTACACATACCGGTAAAGTTTCATATAATTTGAAAGATAATCTGCCATGTTATTATAAGATGAAATCATATCACTTTAAAAAAAAATACCCTGTAATTTAATAAATAATAGTATGAATTCATGTAAATAAAAGATTTCGAAACATATTGGAAACTTTTGCATCAATTATATATATACACACACACACACATATATATATGTGTGTGTGTGTGTGTGTCTGTGTGTATATGTGTGTGTGTGTGCGTGTGAGTTTGTGTTAGAGAGAGAGAGAGAGAGAGAGAGAGAGAGAGAGAGAGAGAGAGAGAGAGAGAGAGAGAGAGAGTATATCAATATGTCTGCAGACTAAGGATAAAAGAGGAAAAAAGTGTATTTTTTATTAACAAGAAATATTTTTAACAATATTCTTCCTCGTCAACGTAATTAATACAACACTTCTCCATTAATCTTATAGATCGAACAATATTCCGCAGAAATTACAGAAAAAAGTTAGCTACTATGTTAGTGGCATACTCTCTCTCTCTCTCTCTATATATATATATATATATATATATATATATATATATATATATATAAGTAAAGAAATAACAAAAGACTTAGAGGATTAGCATTATAGTCTATTTCAGGGAGCTTAGACAAAGTGTCTAACTCTCCCGACTCATCAGATGCGAATGATGAATTCTTTATTACTTTAAAGGCATTTGAAAACAGATTTTTATTTTCCTCGTATCAATTTTCCCCATTGAAATAAACTGAAACGCCGTTAATCCATTCCTGCATTTTCAAGTACATCCTAATTTTTTTCATGTTTAAAAAAGAAGAAGAATATAATGAATTATGGGCTGTGATATATTTTAATGTTCATTTCTATTTTATAAATTATATTTTATATTTTTCTTTGACGTATTAAATTTGGAAACAAAAAGCAAAAAATCGATCGAGTGACACTTCGTAACTCGGAAAACCCGTAAGTTGGGACACTAGTAAGTCAAGTTACACACACACAACACACACACACACACACACACACACACACACACATATATATATATATATATGTGTGAGTTCGTGGAGCGCCGCATTTAACGTCATCTCCCCACTTTATCGCACAGAACAGATCACCCAAGCTTCACCACTCGTGTGCCCGAAACCTTGTGGTTCCTTGGTCGTTGCTCAACCGATTAAGCTGAAGCTTGTCTTATTTCTTTTTTAAATTTTATTTTAGTTGTGTTTATGTCTTTCTAAACGTTCAGTATTTTGCGTTATTAGATTTTCCCTGTTGTTTGATTCTTTCTGATTTAAGAGTTCAGTTCTTAGCTTGCATATAGATGCTAACACGCATGGGTTTTTTCTTTGTCGGTATCCTATTTTGAGTTATAAAGAAAAATCTTCATTGCTAAAGATGCCATGAACTAATAAAAAAAAAAAAAGCAATTTAACTACCTTAAGATGTGTATTTAAATCCTAAACTAGTTTTCTCCTAACAATGAAAAGAAAAAAAATTCTAAAAGTAAATATTACAATTGTTAAGCATTATATATATATATATAATCAATATAATCAATATATATAATATATATCAAGCAGCACATACCCTACAACATCCGTTCAGGCAACGTGGACTGTCCCACAGCTGCAGGCTTAAATACTCCTTCCACCATAGGACTACACCTATTAAGAAATTCTGCTTGTGCCCGCTCCTACCATCCTGCGATGTTCTCAGTCCTTTGTAGTTCCAATAGCGAACTACAACTTCAAATCCTTGAGTCTCTCTTCATTTCTCGCACTCAACCCATCCTGTGCGTGCAGAAACAGTCACAACAGCTACTCCTTTTCGGCATTTCAAGCCTCAGTTTATCGAACGGGGGCACCCGTAATTTCCGAACCCCCCCACGTGAGTTTTAAGTTTCGGATATTTTGCGAATTCTCTTTCTGAGAGATAAAAAAAGGACAAACTTTTTTCCTTGTTCTCACTGCTTCCTGTCTTATTCGTTGTCTTCAACTACACTTTTTTTTACCATCTTTCAATGTAATTTTCTCTGAGGAGCATTGAGCGAAAAGAAGAAATTCATTTCTGATTTTAAATCAAAACTAGGGTACCCTTTTCCTTTCTTTTTAAGAAAAAAAAAAACAATTTATTTTACATAATGCATATGCTTCTACGCGTCCTCATATATATATATATATATATATATATATATATATATGAAGTAAATGGAAGTTAATCCGACAGTATGAATTTAACATTTTTGAAAAAAACAAATGATGTTAATACTTTGCTGACAGAATCTGTTTCGACCATTTAATAGAGCGGTCTTCATCAAGGCCAACATCTTTCTTCAATTGTGCAGTGGACTTACTTTTTGTAGCTGGAATGCATCGTGAACATTTTTGATACTTATTATACACTTTTTTAAAATATCTTTTTACATCAAACTCTTTTGAGTTTTTATTATGGATTATAATGCTTCTGATTTTTAAAAATAAAATTTATTTTATTTTTAACACAGAATACGCATTTAAAAAAGAAATTCCAGCATCGAATACCAGCGTTCGTTTGTACCCCTCCTTCTAACGGTTATTTATTCAGTCTTTCCTTCATATGTTGTTCTTGATGAAGACCGCTCTATTAAATGGTCTAAACAGATTCTGTCAGCAAACTATTAACAACGTTTGTTTTTTCTAAAGATGTTCAATTCATATATATATATATATATATATATATATATATATATATATATATATATATATAGCTGATAAAGAAACTAGTTTAAATGTTTCGTTGGAAAAGGATTCAGCTATAACCGTGTCAGTACTACAGTATTTTCTTCGGAATAACATCGATTATGAACCAAACTTGTTCCAACGGTACTCGTCTGCCGAATTTTTTTATTATCCTGGGTTACTAAGCTGTCGGTATTTCTGCATTTTAGCAGTATAGATATCTCGGCAGTACTCATACCATTGTATGGCTCTTTTTCTATATAATTCTAACCAGCTCTTGAAGATATTTTCGTTGTTAAACCTTTTCGCAGTTTCCATTCTCTACCAAAGTTAGTGAAAAATGAAAACAAATATTGTTGTGTTAAAAATACATTTAACTGTTTTGTATTATTATTTGTTGTTTCTAACATTCTGAGTTATTAAAATAAAATATAAAAAATAATAAAACATGGTCATTAATTTTCAATCTTAGTTTTTCTAATAAACTTTTTTCTTTTTCAATAAGCAATTTTTAAAACAAAATATTCAAAGTAGCTAATTCCATTAGTAAAACAATTTTGTCAAGTTATCTAGTTGGCTATACCTGACACCTGTTTGAAGTAGGAATTAATGGTTGGCTTTGCGAAATAATTATATATATAATATGGGTGCTATATCTATAAATAAACAGTGCTCAATATCATGGATAGAGCATTTAGCGTTAGGTAGCGTGAACATGGAGTCAACTGTGCCTGGTTACTGATAGTTTCTAGCCTATGCCATCTTCAGATTCCATGTCCACTCATGCGCTATTAAAACAGGATCAAAATTCATGATCCAGTTTGACGTGGCCTTGTTCGGGTGAGCCTCTATCGATACGTCTGTATCAAAGCGTTAAAATCTGAGTGCTGTGTTTTTATCCTGTTCTATTCTATTTCATAGTTGATATATATATATATATATATATATATATATATATATATATATATAATTATATCGAAAATAATCTGCTGCCATATTGGCTTCATGCTCAATCTTCAGACAGCGAAAGATTTTGAAAAAGTGAAGAGGGCTGTGTATTGGGAAGTGTTTGTTAATGAGATTTAAAAATGTTAGATGTTAGATGTTACACTTTTGTTGTATGGTTGATTAGACCAGATTATATTTCCTTTTTTGTGTTTTGGTTTATTCTTTAATGGTGCGTATTCTAGTATTTCTTTGTAACCGCTGAGCTTTAGTGCATTGTCGTATATATTTCTGTTTTTGTTAAAAATACTGATGCCAGAAGAGTTATCATATAGCTTGCAGCTAATTGAGTTTGGTATTTATTTGATTATTGAAGGTGGGTGGTTTGAAGAGGTGTATATGTAAATGGGTGTGTCGTTCTCTTTTTTTATAAGGTTCTAATATTCCTTTCTCTAAATTCAGGTTAAATCAAGGAAGTTTACTATTTTTAGGTTTGTGTTAATTGTAATTTTAAATCCTAGTAGTTTTAATGCGTTTGTTATCTTTTTTCTAAGTCAATCCAATTTAGGTCCATTAGGGTTCTTTATTGTCATCATACCGTCATCTCTCTACAATACTGTATCTGTTTTATTGCTTATGTTAGAAAGTTTGAAGAGTATCAGAGCACGGACCAGCTCGCATACATCCGCGTCTCGATAGTTCCTGGAGTTTTAAAACTATGTAATTGCGTAAATTATCAGTTAATCCAGAACACGCCCACAGCAGCGATGAGCATGGATAGTATGTGTTACATAGTGTTATCCAGGACAGAAAATCAGTTTTAAAGATATATCATTCTTTTAGAACATAAACAATAAAAAAAATAACACATACTACCCAGAAACCCTTAGGAAAGCTATGAATCCAGCTAGTAGAGCAGTGAGATATTTAACCTTGGTATGAAAACTGGTCTAAGAGAAGGAAAAATCTGAATTTAAACATGTTAAACTCCGCTTAAAAATTGACCTTGTGTCGCTTCCTGCTCGTTTGAATGTGTTAGGTAACTACTTACAACCCAGAAACAAAATATGTCATACACAGTGCAATGTTTTGTGGTCTGGTAAGATGAAGCTGGATTTTTTTGTATCATTCAAGCAATACATGTGGCAGACTAAAAAAAAAAAAAAAAAAGAACGAAAGTTATTTTTCAAAGAACAACATCTCGTCAGTGAAGAATGGACAAGGGTTAATTCTACTATGGAGTTGTTTTGATGAAAAAGTGAGCGGATAAAAATAACCAAATAAGAAAACAGTAAATTATCTGGATATCATTAAGCGTAATCTGAAAAGTTCTCGAAATCTCTACATGAGATAAAAATTTATATTCCAACATGATAAGGATTCCGAACAAAAGACTAAATAGATGAAAAATAAATGAAAAAAGATTTGTTGTGGTTTTCGCAATCACTGGATCTAATTCTTATTAAAAATTTGTAATGTGAATTAAAAATGAATGTTGGATAAAGAAATCGCAAGAACATATCGGAATTATAAAGTTTAGCCAAGAAGAATGGTGTATAATTTCCGTCGAAGCTTGCCAAAATATTCTAGTAACTACCCTAAAGGTTTACCCTCACCCCCACAAAAAAGAAAAAGAAAAGAAGATTTATAATTCTTTTTATTTCTATGGAGAGTACGATATAGAAAGTTATCGAATGAAACATTGAATTTATTTTTAATACAGTACAAATACTTACTGCCTAACTTTACGCAGAGAACTAATCCTTTATTTAAAAAAGGTATATAGATAGATAGTTGATTGGGTTTTACGGCATGTCAATCCTTGTTGGGTTATTTTATGCCGAAGTCATTTTGTTTTATTCATTCTTTTTGATTATTCATATTTTTTCAAACAATTTTTAAAAACACATTTTTAATACTCATTTTTTAAATCTATTTAACAGAAAGATAGGACCCCAACAAGTACTACCACTTAGGTCAGGGTGGACCTGAAAGTAATGGCGATAAAGGGGTACTCCAAATTCCCCGTGGTTCCAGAATTTAAACTTCACTACTGTCCTTAAGCATCACGGGTCACTACCCACGGCCAACATTGAGGGGTGATTTTACCCTTGCAGAAGTACAGTCGGCGTATATAAATAGAATAATAGATAAAAACAGAACTAGCTAGCTAACTAGATAAATAGACAGATAGACAGATAGACAGAAAATAACAAAGAAAGATGAGGCAAACACACACATTATGTAAACTAGCAAATATATGCACCCTCCGGGTGCAAGTATTTAAGTTTTAATGTAATAGAATATCGTATTAAATTAGAAAGGCTAATGAAACTAAATAAGAATGCAGATAAAAAGATTTGAAACAGAGGGAGTATAATCGAAAAATAGAACAACTGAAACTTACTCTTCTATCACTCCCGTCTTTCATTGTTATTTTTTCTAATTTAAGTATTTAGTTAAAAGAGGAAGTAAAGAATAAAATGACAGTTATTTTTTCTTGTTAATGGATTTCTTTTAAGATTAATTGAAGAGATTTTTGTTTATATTTATTAAAATAAAACCAAACAGTTAGAAACCAATAATACTAAGCACATATTTATTAAAATCAAATTTTAAATATCAATATGCAAATTAGCCTTCCCGTTCACACTGTAAACCGCCATTTTGTTGTATATATAAATATAATAGCATGTTATTAATATGTAGATATTGTTAACAGTATTAATAATGTAAAATGATTTTATTAATAATTGAGGTTAAAATTAGAATAAATTCATGGTGAATGTGACGTCAATAACTAAGGGAATTGTGACTTGAGTAGTGATTTAGTTTCGGTTACAGACATAAAAACACACAATCTCCATTATAATAGGATATATATAGATATATAGATAGATAGATTGATTGATAAATATAACAAAACATAAAATAAAGGAAGATAAAATAGGAGCATAACTAAGGTAGATAGATAAATAGGTAGGTATGTAGAAAGAAAAGCAAAAGTAAAAAAGGATAAAATAGAAACAATTCTAGTGGTGATAGATAGAATGATAGATAAATAGAAAGAAAAGAAAGAAAGAAAGAACATAGGAAGATAAGATAGAAATAGAACTAGACAGAAAGAAAGAAAGAAAAAAGAAAGAAGAAAGAAAGAGAGAAATTGGATATCAGAAACGGAACTATATATATATATATATATATATATATATATTATATATATATATATAGAGAGAGAGAGAGAGAGAGAGAGAGAGTTTATCTAAAAGTGCTGGATTAAAATAAAGGCAAATATATATATCATTTATAAATGAATTTCTAATATTGAAAATAGTTTTTCAAGCCTGAAGGATATTAATATCGAGAGATTATTTCCGCTTTTCAATATCCCTTTTCTTTTCTGTTGAGTTATTTAGATATTTGAAAAATCCTCACGTTTCCTGAATTGTTTTTCTTTCTGGCCATTTTTTGTCTGTATTGACTCAAAGTTTAAAAAAAAAACAACCGATTATCAAAACACAACCAGGCAGAATTCATGCATTATTTCTCAGCTATTACTTCCCCACCAGAACCGTGTGAAATAACACCATATTCGTATTTTTCATCATATATCATGCATATCTTCGCCATATCACATTAGCTAACTTAAAAAAATATTTTGCATATAAAACGCTGCATGTTATAATTTGTATGTTTATGTCTAAATTTTTTGCGTAGTTGTTTTGCATAGTTATATGATATCAAGTATTCCTAATACACACAATTTGCACACAGTTGTATAGTTTCAAGGATTCCTATCTAATACTAATAATTACATGGTTTCAAGTAATTATTTCTACTTAATAATAGTCATTTGTTTGTCACAGTTATATGGTTTTAAGTAACTAATGATAATCCTCAGTAAACAATTATAGCTTTGTTGAGGAAATATACTTGACACAATTTATAGTTATTTGTTATCAAGGAATAGATCTATTTGACCCATAAATGGAAATGATAGTGCCATAACAGGTATTTAAGGTCAGAGTGGACATGGGAGTAATGGTAATGAAGGGGTTACTCCACACTCACTAAATCCACAGAACTGGATCCTCATAATCAAATGCAGTTTAGTGTCATATTAAAGCTAAAAACAGATATTGAGTTTGTAAAATTTATATATTTATATCTGTATGGGCTTACAAAAAAAAGTAAGATAAAGAATGGCATTAAAAAATGGAAACGGGTAAAGATCGTGATAAAGTATGTGATAAGTGTGGTAAATTGTGGGATGAATATGTGAAATAACATGTCGGATAGAAAGTTAAGCCATTCTTTTTTTGGCCGTTCTGAGAAGCTTTCAGCATCCATTTGTATATATAGGCTGGGGCGGAAGTAAAAAGTCAGTCAATATAAACAAATAGAAAATTATTATTTAAAGAAGTTTCAGCAATGATGACTTTGCTGTGCAATATTATTGGTTGTTGTGGTGTTTTTGTCCCTTATTCTTTTCCCCTCCATCCTAGTTAATATATCACTCTTTCTCCTACTACTACACACACACACACACACACACACACACACACACACACACACACACACACACACATATTAAAGATACAATAGCATAGGCACAGTTAACGGTGTGTGGCCCCATGATCTGTCACCACGTGCCGTTGATTATGTGTGTATACTATCCTAGCTTTGATATATATTGCTCTATGGCCGATATTGAGAAGTTTTTTTAATTTGTAATTAGAGCAAATCATATTATATATATATATGCGTGTCTTAGATGTGACACGAAACTTCATCCAGTAGTGAAGGTCTAGTTCTGGAGCTCCGAGGGGTGTTGAGTCACCCCATTGTTACATTTTTACGGAGTAGTTGAACCTGTTAGGGTCCCATCTGTTTGAAAATCATTACTATTAGATGTGAATATTTGAAATAATATAACTCTGTGAAGATTGTATTAAGAATAATTCCTTGACGCCATATTGTTTGCACATGAGTATCACTAGTTATTTGAACCGTATAATTGCTCCCTCCCTCAAAAACCCTACATTAGCATTTAATAACCCAACAAGAGTTGACATGCCGTGAAACCAACAAACCAACCATTACCTATATATACACGTTTAAAAAGACACACACGTATATGCGGGTATTTACCCAACCCATTCACCTTTGGTAGGATATGACACAAGGTCGCTAGTATGGGACATCCAGCGAGCATCGAACTTGCTTTTCTGTCACTGGATATGCAAGACTAGCCTGCTAACCATTACACCATTACACTACCATGAGCACCTTTTACATACGCATATATACATGTTAATTTATTTATCTATTTCCGGTTATGGTACCCACAATCCGAGACACCATTGATGCTTATTGTTTTTCACTACTAGTTTAAACTTATCATATCGCTGAATAGAACTTGTTGAAATATTTCTTTTCAACATAGAATATATTTTTCTTTCCCTCCACTCTTCTGAACTATATCTATCCCCCAAACATCAAAATTACGGCTAAGCACGCTGACAGCACCGGTTTCCGTTAGATCACCGACGTAATGCCTGATCAGTTCTTAATTGGCAATTAAGCAACAGCAGGTACATCCAGGGTCTTTCGTTTATCAAAAATGATTTGATTCGGCATTAAATAACCCGAAAGACGGTTTATATGCCGTAAAACAACCAAACAATCAGCCAATAACATCAAAGCACTGTGTTCAAAAATGGCCTCAAATGTGGCGTGGACTGTCAATATGAGAAACCGGTGGAATTGATCAGATTAAATGTGACTGAAGGCGCCTAAAATCCTGATGTTTAGCCAATATATGAAGGAAGTAATTCCTGACAGTCACCAATGTAAATCTCCCACATTAAAGAGATTAAAAGTAAAACTCTATTCACACTTCATTTATTTTCGAAAAAAATCAGAATTTCCAACGTATCTATGTATGGATTTTCAAGCTGACACGAAAGTAATAAGGATGTCTACGATCCAATGTTATTGACTGCCTTATTGCTGCTTCCTTCTAATCTATATGACTATCTATCTATGTCAGTTTGTTCATATCTATCTTTTTTCAGTCGGTTCATATCTTTCTATCTATCTATCTATCTATGAAAAATCATAAATAAACGTATCTATGGATTCGAAATATGTTTTCAGATATATTGCAAAGGAAGCTTAGCTACAATTGAGAAAAAGATGGATGCACATAAGCGTAACCATCTCTACCCACTCGTAAGATTTTACCTGATGATCGTAAATATGAAAAACGTTTCATTGCAAGATATGGTTTTGATTTGTGTTACGCATCCTATATATATATATATATATATATATATATATATATATATATATATATATATATATATATATATATATATGAAATTTACATGAATCATTCTTTAAAACAATGCTTTAGAGTTTGGTAATAAATAATATCTAAGCATGTCCGTTGTGCCACTAGAAATAATAAAATCCTGGTATGTCTGGTTTAGAAGAGAATTAACTTTATAAAAATTATAAGAGAATTGGCTTTAAAAACATTAATTCGGGGTGGCAATACTGCATATCTATCTATCTATCTATCTATCTATCTAGCTGTATATATATATATATATATATATATATATATATATATATATATATATATATATATGTGTTTGCGCGCACGAACGTGTGTGTGTGTGTGTGTGTGTGTGTGTGTGTGTGTGTGACACGAAATAGAAAAATAAATATCGATCGGGGTTCAATTACATAGTAATTGATAAAACTGGAATATTTGAAGAGATTACGGCAACTTGGACACGAATAGTTGAATTAATATCTATATATCTATCGATCTATAAAATATGTTCGCATTTATGTATGTACGTTTCTTTCTTTCTTTCTTTCTTTCTTTTTTTCTTTCTAAAATGTTCACATGTAAAAGAGTATATATATCTAATGGTATCGTTGTCATGTATCTTTCTAAAAAAACTCGTATCCATCTATCTATTTATGCTTTTAAGTCTATTTTAAAAGAATTAATTTCTGATATCAGTGACTCAATGATATTGAGTTATATACCCCTAGTTAGTAATATATAGAATTAAATTGCCTTTATGCATCTACTTAGGTAGATAAAATGATTTAGCCATGATTTGGACATTTCAAAAAGATTCCCCGAATCTGTGACCTTTTTTGATCTATATTATTGAACTAGTAACTCTAAAGGTCATGAAAATCCAAAATAATAAATACATAAGTATTCGGTTAAAATGTCTCTTTTAAAATGGAAGATTAGCAAAATATTTGAGTTTAAAGAAAGGATCAGTCTACACAGATGATTCTTTGTTTTATGGTATATCTATTAATCTATAAAATATGTTCACATTTATGTATATACGTTTCTTTCTTTCTCTCTTTCTTTCTCTCTTTCTTCTTAAAATGTTCACATGTAAAAGAGTATATATATCTAATGGTATCGTAGTCATGTATCTACGTGGGTTATTTAAAGACATCATTGTATATAATGTAATTATAATTATATATAATATATAATAGCATATAACAGTATAAGTACTATTTAACCCATAGCTGGAAGATGAGGAGATTCATACCTTTCCCAAGAGTATTAGTCCGAAATGGAACGTAATAGCGTGGCTGGAGTTTCAACTCTCTTACTGCTATGTCGCACTTCAGCATATTAGCCACTACGCCACGGAGAAACCCCTTTACACAGTTGCGTAAGGGCTTGAAATAGGTGATCCAGCCAAATGAATGTTTCTAAAAAACTATTAGGTATTTGAGGGTGGTACACTGAATACTTCCCTTTCATGATATCTCTCAGGGCAATGAGAGTTATTTGCTAGCGTCCATCTCTTCCTGAGTAATATACGATAGGTTAGCGAGCAAGAAACGATCCACAATATTTCCTATAATCAAACGCACTTGATGAATTGACTTTTACAAGGTCGAAGGGTTACAACAACTCTGTTATTTACCATTTTATTCTAGGGCACTAGTGTGAAGTGTATGTAAACTGCTCGGCTAGAGCTTGAACTCGTTTCGCCGATTTCATTCTCTGTACCGTTAACCATAAAGCCAGTCGAATCTAAAGATATATCGTGACCTAATTACTAAGCTTTTGTTCTCGTAGATAACCACATCAGCACCATTACACACGACTGAAACCTTTTTCTATATACTAACTTGCCACTTTTCAAATCTTTGTGCTAATTGTAAATACAGTCATATCTTGCTTTAAGTCATAAATTAGTTTTAAAAACCATAACGTAACTCATTAGATATATATATATATATACTCTTTTACATGTTTTGACATAAACCAGACGGATGCCCTTAAGAATCCTTAAAATGAGAACAAATACCGTAAAACTAGCGCAAATATCGAATGAATACAACTATTACTAGACGAAATGACGCAAAACAGCTGACAATTTAGTGAAAAGTATTGGATAATTTAATATTTTAGAATATTTTAGCCTTAATATTTAAAGAATAATAAATGAAATTTTATTATGACGTAATTGAAGTTGCTGATTGACGTAATGTCGTATGTAATGATGTTCATTGAACTGAAATTTAGTCTAAAAAGTGGCACAAAGGCGAATTTGACGTAGGCTGAAATGACTTAAAGCGGAGTATTATTGTATCATACAACTCTAACGAATATTCGTGGATAACACACACATTTATATCGCACTGGTTGCAAAAAGACTTTAAATACTCAAAGCTATCCTAATAAAGACGAAAGAAATCTCACTAAACAAAACATCTTTCGCTCTAATGGGTGGAATCTTAAAATACATGTAATACAATCTAGACCCTAGGGGATGTCACAGTCACATGATCTTTAACAGTCAATTTTTTCTTTTCAAAACTTAAATTTAGCATGAACATTTTAAAGATTCACAACATTTCTCGATAGCATCACATTTAAAAAAAAATTAGAATACAACACTACATAATTTTACATTTTTGATAATGACCGACGATGGTCGAAAGTACTCAGAATACATTCTTGGAGGAGCGCTTAGCGTAACCATTATCGTCGTGGGAAATTGAATTAGATACCCGAGTTTAAATCGCAAATGAGGTTGTCTGTGTTTCACTTCACATTAATGCCCACCGGAAAATTAGTAAATAGTAGGACAGACTGGATTATTTAGCCTTAGTTAGGCAACCAATCTAAGAGAAAGATCACTCTAAATTTAAACCAGCTTTAGTCTGTTTAGGAAATTGACAGTGTGTCATATACTGCTCCTGGTTAAAATACATATTGCATCTAAAACAGTTTTAAGCAGTAAGCTATTGATTGATTGATTGATTTTAACGGCACGTTAATTTATGTTTAGAGATTAGGGAATTATGTTCATATTTATATTTTTTGCGTAGTTGTTTCCCAACTGTTTTTTGCACACGTTCCTATCGAATACTAACACATTTTAAACAGATTTATTTGACCTACAGTTGGGTTCCTAACAGTTTCTACCACCCCGGATCAGAGTAGATCTAGGAGTAATGACAATGAAGGAATACCCCATATTTCCAGATCTCCAGAATTGGAGCCTCACCCTCAGATGAAATTTAGTGTCATGTCCAGGATATGTGAGTGTGTGGGTGGGGGTCGTTAACCTTTCCTACATAAAGTTAATGAAAATTATTTCTAGCAATTCATTAATACACATGAATGTTATAAAACATTTGGCATTAAATAACCCACAAGGATTGATATGCCATTAAACAGCAACCAACCGACCAACCAACCAACCAATATCTAAAAAGATTTTACTAAGTATATGGTATTTACATGACATAAAATCGTTTCAGTGTAAACGTGTCTCATCTTTCTGTTTGTGATTGCCAATATGTATGCAAATAATTATGCCTTATGGAGAAAAATATTTCTTAGGCGAGAATAAGATTAATTAAGATGTACGAGAAGCAATCGATGAGATACTGTATCAACTGCAACAGAAATTACATGGTGCTTTCATAAATCACCAAATAACGGTCACAAATCTAACATGCATCATTGGTTTTCTTCCAATGGTATTAACCAGTGATGCGCACACATTTAATAGCAGCAGATACCGAGATTACATGAACCCATTAAGTTTCAAAATGTCGTCCATCTATTCAAAAAAAAAAAAAAGAAAAGTAAAAGAAAAAAGAAAAAGAAATACAAACTATTGTTGTTCGTAAAAGATGGACACAAGAAAGTGACATGATTTCTTTATTCTCATAAAATGGATTTTCATAGATTATCTAACATTAATCTCTTATCCCAGTGACATGTTTATAACGTCCAGGTTACTGCTTTACACAAACAATATAATGATTAACATTCGAAACAAGAATCGACACGAAAAATAAAATACTATGTGTATAATAAAAAAAATCGTGAATTTTTATTTTTCTCCACTGAATGCTAAAGGTTTTCGATTTAATTTTTTTACCTAAAAGATACATAAATTGTCACCTGATGACTTCAGTTTGTCGGATTGCTCGTATTTGAATTCTGAAGGACAAAAAAGGGAACAACTTTTTTTAAGAGGTAGGAGTATTAGACAAACGGTAGGAAAGTGATGTTGGGAATTTATATAGAATATATAGAAAGGGCACTGGATTTAACCAAAAGAATATATAAAACAGCACCATTACACATGACCGCAGCTTTTTTCCTAACATGCCATTTTTCAAATTGTGGTACTATTTGTACATCCAAGGGTGAGGCTGAAAAGTTCATAGGCTGAAAAGTTCTTAGGCTGAAAAGTTCATATGATGACACCTGCTGTTGATGACTGTTTTGATGAATGGAATGCAAACACTGCAGACGTTGGAAGAAATGTATGGATGGCAAGGGGAACTATACTGAAAGATAAATCTAACTAGGTCACATTCCAATAGAGTATCTTGGTCAGCTTATGGACTTTTCAACCACCCTACGCGATTAATTGGTTCCAAAAAGTAAAGCTTTGTTCATCGCTAAGGAAAATGCATAACCAATGATGGTGACTATGGGAATAAATACTGTTTTGTAGCTGAAATCTTGCTATACACAAACACATTAATGTGCTCCCAGTGATTTATGAGAAAAATAAATATTATTGATTTCAATAAATACTCGAGGAAAGCCGGAGAAATGACTCGCTGAAATATGTTGAAAACAACAAAGATGATAATGTTATCCCTTATTCAATAAAAAAGAAAATATTGTACTGTACCAACATTTTAGGATTTCAGACACATATATTAAACTAGACAATCCACGAGCCGACTGGTTTCACATTGGAACAGCCATGGTCATATGGTACTATTTAGAAAAGAGTGAAGGATTTTAATTAGCATTTTATATCTATCTCCATTATAGAGAGAATTTGACCATTCAACCAACTCTGGTGTGAAAAACTCAAAAGGAGTGAAATAATAACGATAATAATTATAAAAACTTCTCAAAATGTATTTCTGCTAATGTTCACTTTATTTGCTCCATTCGAGAACCTGTAAAATTCCACAATCAATAGAACTAGAACTAAATTGTTTAACCTGTGGTTCAATCTAAACAGGTCGGCGAGTCTGATGTTGAGCCGATCGACTGAACGCATTGCCAAAATATTATGGGTTAGTTGAACAGTGTGGTCATATTTCGCCAATGAAGTAATCTCACCTATCCCACTGGAGAGAAATATGATTCGTATGCGTCTCGTGTCCCAGCTGAGGTTTGCCAGAAACAAGAATTGCGACTGATGGCGCAGCCATTTGTGTCAGACAGTTTGATATTCTAAACTCATCACGGTTATCATCATTGCCTGCAGAAACATTATAATTACTGTTACTTGTTCAATATCTTTATTACCATTAATTGAATTTCTGATATTGTTTTCTCGTAATTTATAATAGATATAATATAGAAGTATAATAATGATAATAATATTCATCATCATTTAAAATGGCTTAATATTGTGATGATGTCATAACCTTACTATCACTAAAAGTCTTTTTTGTCTGCCTGTAATCTCATAACTCAAGATCGGAGCTATAAGCACTCAAGTTTCTGTGATTACTAATTGGATCACCTAGCAATTTATCAGCCTATTAATTTTTGAAAATACCAAAACTTTTAAAGTTAGAGGCTCAATTTAAATATAATGTCACACTGGACGCTTACTATGCACCAACCTGCTCAGTTGATTAGTTGGTTGTTTTTACGGCATGTAAACCCCTAGTGAGTTATCCAATGCCAAAGTAATCATTTTTCCCAAGAAATTTAATGGTTTTAAGTAACCTATGATAATGATAATTCATAAAAAACTACAGTTTCAAATAGCTATTCTGAATACAAATAATTCGTATCCGATTTAATGGCTTCAAGTATTCCTATCTAATGCACAATCTGCACAATCTTATGTGTTCAAGTATTTCAAGTTATTATATGGTTTCAACAAATTAACTAACTAACTAACTAACTAACTAACTAATAATAATAATAATAATAATAATAATAATAATAATAATATAGCTGTATGGGAGTTTAGACTGGAAGAACAAATAAACAACTACAAAAAACAAAACATTAAAGGGAAAACACAAGTAAACATTCAACTAAAACAACTTTGAAAAGACAACAGCAAATTCAGATGGAATAAAGAAATAAAAATATATTAGCCTGAGAAGGAAGACTCAAAAGATACCGAGATAGAACCAAACAATACAAAGAAAACAGGACCTTTCGTAACAACGAAAATACATTTTACAAACAATTGGTGGATGAAGAAAAAACACAAATGAACACCCAGATGCAATAAAAAAACTGTTTGCAGCAATATACGGGAGAAAATAAAAGAACACAAGAAACATCAAATAGGATAAGTGATCTTAAAAATGAACTGAAGGAAATCGAGGAAGGACCTGTAGCGAACATACATCTAATTACGCTTAGAGCATCACTCAAAAAGTAGCACACTGGAAAACACCAGGTCATGGATTCTGGTTTTAAAAATTCATTTCCATCCACGAAAGACTGGCCCAACAGTTGAACAGAAGAACGGAAAGAATACCACAGAGGAAAAAGAGGAACCCATGACGTATTTGATAGAGATCAACACGTCCTTAAGGAAGTTAAATCTAGGCGCAAAAATATTACAATGACATGGATCGACTACAAAAAGGCCTATGACATGGTCCCACATACTTGGATTATCGAATGCTTAAAATGTACAAAATATCCAACAACATCATGTTTTAGTAAAAACTAGATTGGCTGAATTAAGAAAGTATACAAAATAGGCGGCTCGTTGCAAACTAATACCATACTCGTGTTCTTAGGAGGCGCGCTTAGCAAAAGATTTATCATCGTAGGAAATGGAATCGTTGACTCGACCTCAAATCCTGGACGAGACTGTTTGCGTTTCAATATACCAAGAAATGGAAAAATAGTAGTGCAGACTTGTTTTTTTCAGCCTGGCTTAGGCAGCCAATCTAGAAGGAAAACTCTGAATTTAAACCAGCTTTACTCTACTTAGAAAATGGTTGTTTGTCGCATCATGTCATGTAAAAACATAGTCGTATCTTTTCACCAAATCTAAAATATGTGTATTTCTTTTAAGGAGAATAGAGCCATCTCAGTATCTATATAACCACTTTGTAAGCAATCTGCAGCCTGTGTGATAGACTAAGCAAAGCTATGTAAATTGTAAGAAATAGTTCATATTTACCCAACCTGTTCGCCACGGGTAGGATTGACACAAGGTCACAAGTATGGAGCATCCAGCGAGGATCGAACCCACTTTTCAGCTGTAATGGATCGCAAGACTAGATTGCTAACAATTATTCGACGATGGGACGCCTAATTCTAAGGAATTGTATGGAATAGGAAAAATACGCGGGAGGCAGTGTATTTGTGAAAATAGAGATTAAAAAAATGATACAGTGGATTCCTGCAAAATGAATTTTTATGAAAAAAAATGAATATGGCGTTATTTCAAACAGCGCTGGTGGTAAAAGTAATATCTGAGAAATAATGCACGGATCCTGCCTGGTTGTGTTTCGGTAATCATTTTACCCCGTACATATATATATATATATATATATATATATATATATATATATATATATATATTATATATATATATGCACGTGGGAAAGAAAAAGGGAGCGAATTTTTTTTAAGTATTTAAAAATGCAGCAGAAAAGGAAAAAAAAGAAAAAAAGAAGAAACAAAACGTAAATATTTCCTCTACCATCCAGAATGAAAATATTTTTAATCTTAGGAATTCATTTTAACATAAATAAATATTTTTGTTTTCATCATGTTCTTTTATATTGTTATCAATCTATCAATCTATCTATCTATTTATCTATCTATCTAACTGAAACACGAGAAATATGCATACTATATATATATATATAATATATATATATATATATATATATATATATATATATATATATATTATATATTACGTACATGTATGTTTAAAATTTAGCAAAATCAATGGGTATATCTCATTTCTATTTATCTGTCTGTCTGTCTATCTATCTATTTATTTAAACCGAAACACGAATTGTTATTAACTATCTTATTATTGATTTCTCACTTTTCTATCTATCTATCTATCTATCTATCTATCATCTATCTTGATGCAAAATAGAGTTTCATAGTTGTATGTATGTATAAACTTCGGGATTCTAAAACTTTCTTTTAATGGAATGAAGGTAGTTTTCCTTGGATTGTACTTATTTTTTTTTTATTAGTTTTGTTCTTCTAAAAAAGAAAATCTTATGTTATTCTGCTTATTCAAATCCGTGTCGATTTCTGTCAGAATAAAATGAAATTATTTCTTATTACTGAATAAAATGGCCCAACGCTTTAAACAAATTGCTGCCTTATATTTCTTTTTCTTTTTTTTTGTGGGGGGGGGGGGGGGACAGGCTTTTAGTTTTAAGCTTTAATCTATATTTGAATTTTAAAAATAATGTTATGTTACTCAAATATTGGCGTCCATTCTCTGAATAGTAAAACGTTAAAGCTCTGGGGCAATCATTCACATATTTACATTCAATTTTCTAAACACACACTCATGTACACGATATGACGCTAAAAGCGGAGTAAGATTTTAATTCTAGAGGTCTGAGGAGTGTGGAGTACTCCTTCATTGGCATTACTGTCAGGTTTACTCTGGATTAGCGTGTAGTACCTGTTAGGGTACCACCTAAGGTTAAAAAAAGATTTTAAAAGTGTTAAATGAGTTTAGAAATGAATACCAACAAGAATGAATAAAACAAAAAAAGTTCAGCATAAAATAACCAAGTGTTGAAATGCCGTAAAATCAACCGACCAACCAGTCAACCAATCACACACAAACATACATTCACACACAGCTGAGATGGTTCCCGTTTTATTTTATCAGACAGAATATTCATATTCTATTTTGACAGAGACACGTTACACATAGACGTAGTTCAAGTTCAATCCCGGCACAGTTTTTAGGTGGCAGGGAAAATATTGGATGAGCGAGATTTTGACTATGAAGCCCGTTCTGACCGAGCGGTCACTTCATGAAATTAGGTAAGAAATGTGACATAAGTGAGGACTCTTATAAGATCTAATCAACGTTTGACGGTGATGATGATTAGGTATTAGGTAAAGAATGCCCAAAACAAATGTCCCTGACGCATTACACCCCCACCCCCCAAAAGAAAACAAAGAAACACTCGCAGTACAAGGGTTGTCACGTTAGGAAATGGACAAAGACACCCAACTTCAAATCTTGGACGAAGGTGTTTGCATTCCTCATTATTCTACTGATCTGATTACCATTGGGAAAGGTAGGTATTTACCCAACCGTTCAATACGGGTAGAATGTGACACGAGGTCGCAAATATGGACATCGAACGAGGATATGTAGTAATGGATCTGTGAGACTAACTTTGCTAACCATTACATCATGATTGGATACTCTACAACTTTGGAAATGTATGTATCCAACTATTCTCTCTCCAGCTATGGATATACAGCAGCTCAGACTGGATTCTTTAACCTTTGCTCTGATAACCGGGTTTAAGAGAGGTAAACTCTAAATTGCAACGTGTTATAATTCGCTTAAAATTGACCTGCTTATATGGAGCGTCTGGGTAAATAAATGTAACCTTATTAGTCTACTGATCTGATTACTTTATCTTCCCCCAAAATTACTAACCCAGCTTCATAATCGCAATGTGGGAACTGTAGGGAGTATGCAACATTCTTTAAAGGAAATAAAGTTGACTTGCAGTTAAGTTGATACTATATATATATATATATATATATAATATTATATATATATATATATATATATGGAGATATATTATATATATTATATATATCATAATTTATATATATTATATATATATATATGAGATAGATAGATATAATAGAGATTCCGTCTCTATTCATCTGTAACCGAACCTATATCACTGCTACGTCACAGTAATTGCAGGAATTACGTAAATTATCAATGAGTAATTAATTATTACTAATCAGATAAAGCGAATAAAGATAATATATATATATATATATATGTATATATATGGAGATAGATATATATTTACACAATCACTCTATCATTTCTATGACCACATGATACATACATTCTACATATATACACTAAACATACTGTTAAAGATGCGTTCTGAAACGGTTATTATCTAGGAAAGTTAAAATCCTGAACACAATATTTTGAGTTAAGTTTCGTTACTAATGGTCATGGAAAATATGTGTCTCTCTTCATTCTCAAGCTTGAGTAAATACATATTTCCAACCCTTCGCACAAACAGGATGTTATACGTGGTCAATTATTAAGCGAATGTTAACAGAGATTTCCTAACCTAGACCGGTTGCTCTACTATTTCACCAAGAGCTAGAGGAAGAATAGTTGATTCATACAATTCTCAAAGGTATTAGCGCGTTCATGAAATACAAACAGCTTCATCCAGGATTTAAACTCTTGTCACCCTGTCCATTTCCTACGACGATAACCATTACACTCGAGCACCTCCAAGTTAAGGGTAAATAGTAGGGCGGATTGGTTCATTAGCTTGATATCACATCTGGTTTAGGAGAAGGAAACAAAACCGAATTCAAATCCGGTGACTAGCAACTCTACTCCATAACAACATACTTGCTACGCAACTGCAACACTATCAACATGCGTGATATGGTGGCGGCTATATGCCCATCAAAGTCGCGGGTCCTATTTACACTAGTGTATTACACAATGAATCTAAGCAGATATGTTCATATGTGTAAGTTTAAGAAAAGAGTTCATAAGAATAACAGAGTATTTCCACAACGGATCGGGTGTATCTGCCAGTCTTATCTTACCAGAACATACATTTCCTACCTTCCCGTATTTTTTGCAGTTCCTTTTATTCGGATACGTTAATATTTTCCTACCTATGAAATTTCTCTACTGAGACAGCAAGGACAGTTATTTCTGGAAACGAGCCCCAAAGAACGCACGACAATGTTGACAACTGGAGATTGACTTCAGTCACCTGTATGCAATCTCCCAACCAAACCAGATAAATATTAATCAATACTTAAAACAAACATCTTAAAAATTCTACAGTGGTATCTTAACTTTCGAGTTTAATTTGTTCTGTTGTAACTCAATTTCTTCGTAATCAAATCAAGTTCCCCCTTAAAATAAATCTGAAATGCCATTAATCCTTTTCCAGTCCCCGCAAAAAAATTCACATATTTGTTACGTAAGAAAAATACTGCTGTATTATATAAAAAACATAAAGAAATGAATTTAATGAATTATGTGCAGTTAATATGTTTTAAATCTATTCTTTTTTTATAAATAATATTTTCTTTGACATAATAAACTTAAAAACTTAAATGTTTAGTGAGCTTATTAACAAAGCGTATCTGGGCTCGATTGAACCTCAAATTTCAACTCTCAACATAAAGCAAAAACCCCAAAAAACAAAACCGAGTGATATCTCTTAACTGAGGAAAACTGTAAGTCAATGTACCAATGCATTTTTGGTATGTATTTTTATCAGTTTTTATTCATTACACGGATATATGTTATGAATAGAGTGGTATACAAAAACAAACTTTAAACATAGATTACACACACATATATATATACATATAAATATAGTGTATTGCCGTTTGTTTCTGATTGACTGGTTGATTTTGACAGCATGTCAACCCGTTTAGAGTTATTTTAAGTTCATATTTGTGATTTTTGTATAACTGTTTTAGTTTTATACATATTAAGTTTATGAATATGAATACTTTTTAAGAGAGTAACTTGACCTATAGATGCGGTCCCTAATAGGTACACCGTATCGGTCTGAGTTGGCCAGTCAGTAATACCTACAATGGTTCTATTGGAATGATGAATACTTTTTAAGCATATTGTCAGCTCAGTCGGTAGATGGTTCGGCTAGAAACCACAAGGTTTCTAGTTCGATACTGCCCTCGCCAACTCAGCGTATGAGTAGACAGGCGATCTGTGTGGTAAAGTGCAGGAGCTTCATGGTAGGTGTGTTCGCTCCACCTCAGATGCTGAAAATAATCTCCTTGGTCTAGCGCAACTGGAAAAGGGACTAGAGCTCCCTCGCTGTCTGGCTAACCGACTTTAAGCCGCCCCGACGATACTTTACTTGACCCATAGATGGGACCCCTAATAGTACCACCATTATTGGGTCTGAGTGCCATCAGTAATGCAATGAAGGCTACTACACTCCCTAAAACTCTACAACTGGAGCTTCACTAAAAAGATTAGAGAAAATAACCTTTTATAAAAATGGTTTTAGTATTTTCGGAAGTAATTTTTGTCAGTATTCATTAAGCGGATAATATAAACATGAATCAAAGCCAACATATGCAATGAAAATCCCAAGTGAGTAGTGGCATGAAGTGGCTTCTATTAATAGAAAAATAATCAAAAGAATATATCCTCGTGCTCATGTCGGTATTTACCGACAAATACTAGGGGGAGTTAAAAGTTTGCGAGAGCTTGAAGGTGACAAAACCAACACTTCACTGTAAGATACCCGAGCTTACCTGATATTCGTGATGGACTCTGTGCGAATTGATGTACAATCCCAAAATTCACGATTTTAGGTCTACTTAACCTTGTTTGATTGTCAAGTTCTTGTAACTTGAACGAAATTTTCTGAAACTATTCTGCGTTACTGTATTGTGATTCAACTGTGTCTTCACTTCTGCACAACAAATGTTTTCGTTGCTTCTACGGCGTTATAGGCCCAAGTTCGAACTCGTAAATCATACATTCCCAAATGGACTATATTGCACAATTTATCTGTGTTGCTTTCAAAATCAACACACGGTAATGAAGTAAACGCACACACAAGAGTAAAGTCAGCGGCACCAGCTAGCATGAACTACCACCACAGGCGGTACATCCCACGCTTTAAACTGATTCGATTATGCGATAATATATTAACCAACCCTCCACACGAGCAGGATGCGACAACAAGGCTCAATTTCTTAAGCGAGTTTAAAACAGGTTTGAATTCAGAGTTTTCCTTCTCCTAGACTGGTACCTTAGCCATGGTTAAGAGGCCCAGTCCGCCCTGCTACATACCCTGGACAAGGTATGCATCCTACTCTCCCTCCAGCCTATGCGTAAATAGTTAGGGGGACTGGACTCTTTAATATGCGGTGCAGACCAGTTGATTCTCTAAGATAGTATACTATCAGTCTGGGAGAAGGCGAAATAACATATCACTGATTCCTTCGCAATCCTGCTCCGTATAACTGACGTTTGACCTTGGTGTCGTGTGCGTGCGTGCTGTGTGTGTGAGGGCGTTGGTTAATATAATATATCGCATTAATCGAAATCAGTTAAAGCCGTGGGATGACCCACTGTGGTGTTAGTATCATTGCTAGCTGGGTGCGTGACTTTACTCTGGGTGTCGTTACTCATTCCGGTGTGATTTGAAAGCAACACAGATAATGTGAAGTATATTCGCGCTTTGGGAATGATATAATTTACGACTCTCGAAACTGTGCCTGTATAACGCCGGTAGAAGCAACGAAAACATTTGTTGTGCAGAAGTGAAGACACAGTTATCACAATACAGTAACCAGATAGTCAAGAAATTTCGTTTCAAGTTACAAGAACCTTGACAATCAAACAAGGGTTAAGTAGACCTAAAATCGTAATTTTGGGATTGTACATCAATCCACAGAGTCAAATCCAGCGAATATCAGGTAAGCTCGGTATCTTACAGTGAAGTGTGGTTTGTCACCTTCACAGCCTCGGCAAACTTTTAAACTCCCCCTAGTATTTTGTCGGTAAATACCCACATGAGCACGAGATATATTCTTTTTGAATTATTTTCTTTTAAATAGAAACTTCATGCCACTACTCACTTGGATTCATTGCATATGTTGCTTTGATCATGTTTATATTATACCGGCTTAATGATACTGACAAAATACTTCCGACAAATAACTAAAACCAATATTTTATAAAAGGTTTATTTTTTCTAATCTTTTAGTGAAGCTCCAGTTGTAGAGTTTTAGGGAGTGTAGTAGTCCTTCTTGCCAATACTGACTGGCCAACTCAGACCCATAATGGTGGTACCTATTAGAGCGTCCCATCTATGGGTCAAGTAAAAGTCGTCGGGGGGCTTAAAGTCGTTATCAGAGACAGCGAGGGAGTCTATCCCCTTTCAGTTGCGCTAGACCAAGAGATTATTTTAGCATCTGAGGTGGAGCGCCACACCACCATAAGCTCCTCACTTTACCACACAGATCCCTGTGCCTACTCATACGCTGACGTTGGCGAGGGCCGTATCGAACTAGGAACCTGTGGTTTTCTAGCGAACCATCTACCGACTGAGCTGACAAATATGCTTAAAAAAGTATTCATATTCAATAGAACCATATGTAGATTACTGACTGGCCAACTCAGACCCATAATGGTAGTACCTATTAAGGACCCCACCATCTATAAGGTCAAAGGTTAATTTCTCTTAAAAAGTATTCATATTCAATAGAACCAATGTATAAAAAACTAAGAAACAGTTATTACAAAAATATAAATATGAACTTAAAATAACTCTAAACGGGTTGACATGCTGTCAAAATCAACCAGTCAATCAGAAACAAACGGGCACATACACTATATTTATATGTATATATATATGTGTGTGTATCTATGTTTTAAAGTTGTTTTTGTATACACTTCTATTCATACATATATCCGTGTATATGAAAAAACTGATAAAAATACATACCAAAATGCATTGGTACATTGACTTACGAGTTTTCTCAGTTAAGAGATATCACTCGGTTGTTTTTTGGGGGGTTTTTGCTTTATGTTGAGAGTTTGAAATTTGAGTTCAACGAGCCCCAGATACGCTTTTGTTAATAAGCTCACTAAAACATTTAAGTTTTTAAGTTTATTATGTCAAAGAAAAATATTATTTATAAAAAAAGAATAGATATTAAAACATATTACTGCACATAATTCATTAAATTCTATTTTCTTATGTTTTTATATAATACAGCAGTATTTTTTTCTTACGTAACAAAATATGAATTTTTTTTGCGGGGGACTGGAAAGGATTAATGGCATTTCAGTTTATTTTAAGGGGAAACTTGATTTGATATACGAAGAAATTGAGTTACAAGCAGAACAAATTAAACTCGAAAGTTAAGATACCACTGTAGAATTTTTAAGATGTTGTTTTAAGTATTGATTAATATTTATCTGGTTGGTTGGGAGATTGCATACAGGTGACTGAAGTCAATCTCCAGTTGTCAACATGTGTCGTGCGTTACTTTGGGGCTCGTTTCCAGAATAACTGTCCTTGCCTGTCTCAGTAGAGAAATTTTCATAGAGTTAGGAAAATATTAACGTATCCGAATAAAAGGAACTGCAAAAAGTAAACGGGAAGGTAGGAAAAATAGTATGTTCTGGATAAGATAAGACTGGCAGATAAACCCGATCCGTTGTGGAAAATACTCTGTTATTCATTCATGAACTCTTTTCTTAAACTTAACACAATGAACATATCTGCTTAGATTCATTGTGTATACACTAGTGTAAATAGGACCCGCGACTTTGATGGGCATATAGCCCCGACCATATCACGCATGTGATAGTGTTGCAGTTGCGTAGCAAGTATGTTGTTATGGAGTAGAGTTGCTAGTCACCGGATTTGAATTCGGAGTTTTGTTTCCTTCTCCTAACCCAGATGTGATATCAAAGCTAATGAACCCAATCCGCCCTACTATTTACCCTAACTTGGAGGTGCTCGAGTGTAATGGTTATCGTCGTAGGAAATGGACAGGGTGACAAGAGTTTAAATCCTGGATGAAGCTGTTTGTATTTCATGAACGCGCTAATACCTTTGAGAATTGTATGAATCCAACTATTCTTCCTCTAGCTCTTGGTGAAATAGTAGAGCAACCGGTCTAGTTATGGAAATCTCTGTTAACATTCGCTTAATAATTGACCACGTATAACATCCTGTTGTGCGAAGGGGTTGGTAAATATGTATTTACTCAAGCTTGAGAATGAAGAGAGAGACACATATTTTCCATGACCATTAGTACGAAACTTAAACTCAAAATATGTTTCAGGATTTTAACTTTCCTAAGATAATAACCGTTTCAGAACGCATCTTTAACAGTATGATTTAGTGTATATATGTAGAATGTATGTATCATGTGGTCATAGAAATGATAGGAGTGATTGTGTAAATATATATCTATCTCCAATATATATATATATATAATATATATATAATATATATATTATATATTCGCTTTATCTGATGTAGTAATAATATTGACTATAAATTAAATACTCATTGATAAATTTACGTAATTCCTGCAATTACTGTGACGTAGCAGTGATATAGGTTCGGTTACAGATGAATAGAGACGGAATCTCTATTATATCTATCTATCTCCATATATATATATATAATATATATAATATATGATATATATAAATATTATATATATATATCTCCATATATTATATATATATATATATATATATATATATATATATATATTATATAGTATCAACTTAACTGCAAGTCAACTTTATTTCCTTTAAAAGAATGTTGCAATACCTACAGTTCCCACATTGCGATTATGAAGCTGGGTTAGTAATTTGGGAAGATAAAGTAATCAGATCAGTAGACTAATAAGGTTACATTTATTTACCCAGACGCTCCATATAAGCAGGTCAATTTTAAGCGAATTATAACACGTTGCAATTTAGAGTTTACCTTCTCTTAAACCGGTTATCAGAGCAAGGTTAAAGAATCCAGTCTGAGCTGCTGTATATCCATAGCTGGAGAGAGAATAGTTGGATACATACATTTCCCAAAGTTGTAGAGTATCCAATCATGATGTAATGGTTAGCAAGTTAGTCTCACAGATCCATTACTACATATCCTCGTTCGATGTCCATATTTGCGACCTCGTGTCACATTCTACCCGTATTGAACGGGTTGGGTAAATACCTACCTTTCCCAATGGTAATCAGATCAGTAGAATAATGAGGAATGCAAACACCTTCGTCCAAGATTTGAAGTTGGGTGTCTTTGTCCATTTCCTAACGTGACAACCCTTGTACTGCGAGTGTTTCTTTGTTTTCTTTTGGGGGTGGGGGGTGTAATGCGTCAGGGACATTTGTTTTGGGGCATTCTTTACCTAATACCTAATCATCATCACCGTCAAACGTTGATTAGATCTTATAAGAGTCCTCACTTATGTCATTCTTACCTAATTTCATGAAGTGACCGCTCGGTCAGAACGGGCTTCATAGTCAAAAAATCTCGCTCATCCAATATTTTCCCCTGCCACCTAAAAACCTGTGCCCGGATTGAACTTGAACTACGTCTATGTGTAAACGTGTCTCTGTCAAAATAGAATATGAATATTCTGTCTGATAAAATAAACGGGAACCATCTCAGCTGTGTGTGAATGTATGTTTGTGTGTGATTGGTTGACTGGTTGGTCGGTTGATTTTACGGCATTTCAACACTTGGGTTATTTTATGCTGAACTTTTTTTGTTTTATTCATTCTTGTTGGGTATTCATTTTCTAAACTCATTTTAACACATTTTAAAATCCTTTTTTTAACCTTTAGGTGGTACCCTAACAGGTACTACAACGCTAATCCAGAGTAAACCTGACAGTAATGCCAATGAAGGAGTACTCCACACTCCTCAGACCTCTAGAATTAAAATCTTACTCCGCTGTTTAGCGTCATATCGTGTACATGAGTGTGTGTTTAGAAATTGAATGTAAATATGTGAATGATTGCCCCAGAGCTTTAACGTTTTACTATTTCAGAGAATGGACGCCAATATTTGAGTAACATAACACATTATTTTTAAAATTCAAATATAGATTAAAGCTTAAAACTAAAAGCCTGTCCCCCTCCCCCCCCCCACCACAAAAAAAAAGAAAAAGAAATATAAGGCAGCAATTTGTTTTTTAAAGCGTTGGGGCCATTTTATTCAGTAATAAGAAAATAATTTCATTTTATTTCTGACAGAAATCGACACGGATTTGAATAAGCAGAATAACAATAGATTTTCTTTTTTAGAAGAACAAAACTAATAAAAAAAAAATAAGTACAATCCAAGAAAACTACCTTCATTCCATTAAAAGAAAGTTTAGAATCCCGAAGTTTATACATACATACAACTATGAAACTCTATTTGCATCAAGATAGATAGATAGATAGATAGATAGATAGATAGATAGAAGTGAGAAATCAATAATAAGATAGTTAATAACAATTCGTGTTTCGGTTTAAATAAATAGATAGATAGACAGACAGACAGATAAATAGAAATGAGATATACCCATTGATTTTGCTAAATTTTAAACATACATGTACGTAATATATATATATATATATATATATATATATATATATATATATATATATATATATATATATATATATATATACGTATGCATATTTCTCGTGTTTCAGTTTAGATAGATAGATAAATAGATAGATAGATTGATAGATTGATAACAATATAAAAGAACATGATGAAAACAAAAATATTTATTTATGTTAAAATGAATTCCTAAGATTAAAAATATTTTCATTCTGGATGGTAGAGGAAATATTTACGTTTTTGTTTCTTCTTTTTTTCTTTTTTTTTCCTTTTCTGCTGCATTTTTAAATACTTAAAAAAAATTCGCTCCCTTTTTCTTTCCCACGTGCATATATATATATATATATATATATATATATATATATATATATATATATATATATATATATATTGTACCGGGGGTAAAATGATTACCGAAACACAACCAGGCAGGATCCGTGCATTATTTCTCAGATATTACTTTTACCACCAGCGCTGTTTGAAATAACGCCATATTCATTTTTTTTTCATAAAAATTCATTTTGCAGGAATCCACTGTATCATTTTTTTAATCTCTATTTTTCACAAATACACTGCCTCCCGCGTATTTTTCCTATTCCATACAATTCCTTAGAATTAGGCGTCCCATCGTCGAATAATTGTTAGCAATCTAGTCTTGCGATCCATTACAGCTGAAAAGTGGGTTCGATCCTCGCTGGATGCTCCATACTTGTGACCTTGTGTCATATCCTACCCGTGGCGAACAGGTTGGGTAAATATGAACTATTTCTTACAATTTACATAGCTTTGCTTAGTCTATCACACAGGCTGCAGATTGCTTACAAAGTGGTTATATAGATACTGAGATGGCTCTATTCTCCTTAAAAGAAAATACACATATTTTAGATTTGGTGAAAAGATACGACTATGTTTTTACATGACATGATGCGACAAACAACCATTTTCTAAGTAGAGTAAAGCTGGTTTAAATTCAGAGTTTTCCTTCTAGATTGGCTGCCTAAGCCAGGCTGAAAAAAACAAGTCTGCACTACTATTTTTCCATTTCTTGGTATATTGAAACGCAAACAGTCTCGTCCAGGATTTGAGGTCGAGTCAACGATTCCATTTCCTACGATGATAAATCTTTTGCTAAGCGCGCCTCCTAAGAACACGAGTATGGTATTAGTTTGCAACGAGCCGCCTATTTTGTATACTTTCTTAATTCAGCCAATCTAGTTTTTACTAAAACATGATGTTGTTGGATATTTTGTACATTTTAAGCATTCGATAATCCAAGTATGTGGGACCATGTCATAGGCCTTTTTGTAGTCGATCCATGTCATTGTAATATTTTTGCGCCTAGATTTAACTTCCTTAAGGACGTGTTGATCTCTATCAAATACGTCATGGGTTCCTCTTTTTCCTCTGTGGTATTCTTTCCGTTCTTCTGTTCAACTGTTGGGCCAGTCTTTCGTGGATGGAAATGAATTTTTAAAACCAGAATCCATGACCTGGTGTTTTCCAGTGTGCTACTTTTTTGAGTGATGCTCTAAGCGTAATTAGATGTATGTTCGCTACAGGTCCTTCCTCGATTTCCTTCAGTTCATTTTTAAGATCACTTATCCTATTTGATGTTTTCTTGTGTTCTTTTATTTTCTCCCGTATATTGCTGCAAACAGTTTTTTTTATTGCATCTGGGTGTTCATTTGTGTTTCTTCATCCACCAATTTGTTTGTAAAATGTATTTTCGTTGTTACGAAAGGTCCTGTTTTCTTTGTATTGTTTGGTTCTATCTCGGTATCTTTTGAGTCTTCCTTCTCAGGCTAATATATTTTTATTTCTTTATTCCATCTGAATTTGCTGTTGTCTTTTCAAAGTTGTTTTAGTTGAATGTTTACTTGTGTTTTTCCCTTTAATGTTTTGTTTTTTGTAGTTTGTTTATTTGTTCTTCCAGTCTAAACTCCCATACAGCCTATATTATTATTATTATTATTATTATTATTATTATTATTATTAGTTAGTTAGTTAGTTAGTTAGTTAGTTAATTTGTTGAAACCATATAATAACTTGAAATACTTGAACACATAAGATTGTGCAGATTGTGCATTAGATAGGAATACTTGAAGCCATTAAATCGGATACGAATTATTTGTATTCAGAATAGCTATTTGAAACTGTAGTTTTTTATGAATTATCATTATCATAGGTTACTTAAAACCATTAAATTTCTTGGGAAAAATGATTACTTTGGCATTGGATAACTCACTAGGGGTTTACATGCCGTAAAAACAACCAACTAATCAACTGAGCAGGTTGGTGCATAGTAAGCGTCCAGTGTGACATTATATTTAAATTGAGCCTCTAACTTTAAAAGTTTTGGTATTTTCAAAAATTAATAGGCTGATAAATTGCTAGGTGATCCAATTAGTAATCACAGAAACTTGAGTGCTTATAGCTCCGATCTGAGTTATGAGATTACAGGCAGACAAAAAAAGACTTTTAGTGATAGTAAGGTTATGACATCATCACAATATTAAGCCATTTTAAATGATGATGAATATTATTATCATTATTATACTTCTATATTATATCTATTATAAATTACGAGAAAACAATATCAGAAATTCAATTAATGGTAATAAAGATATTGAACAAGTAACAGTAATTATAATGTTTCTGCAGGCAATGATGATAACCGTGATGAGTTTAGAATATCAAACTGTCTGACACAAATGGCTGCGCCATCAGTCGCAATTCTTGTTTCTGGCAAACCTCAGCTGGGACACGAGACGCATACGAATCATATTTCTCTCCAGTGGGATAGGTGAGATTACTTCATTGGCGAAATATGACCACACTGTTCAACTAACCCATAATATTTTGGCAATGCGTTCAGTCGATCGGCTCAACATCAGACTCGCCGACCTGTTTAGATTGAACCACAGGTTAAACAATTTAGTTCTAGTTCTATTGATTGTGGAATTTTACAGGTTCTCGAATGGAGCAAATAAAGTGAACATTAGCAGAAATACATTTTGAGAAGTTTTATAATTATTATCGTTATTATTTCACTCCTTTTGAGTTTTTCACACCAGAGTTGGTTGAATGGTCAAATTCTCTCTATAATGGAGATAGATATAAAATGCTAATTAAAATCCTTCACTCTTTTCTAAATAGTACCATATGACCATGGCTGTTCCAATGTGAAACCAGTCGGCTCGTGGATTGTCTAGTTTAATATATGTGTCTGAAATCCTAAAATGTTGGTACAGTACAATATTTTCTTTTTTATTGAATAAGGGATAACATTATCATCTTTGTTGTTTTCAACATATTTCAGCGAGTCATTTCTCCGGCTTTCCTCGAGTATTTATTGAAATCAATAATATTTATTTTTCTCATAAATCACTGGGAGCACATTAATGTGTTTGTGTATAGCAAGATTTCAGCTACAAAACAGTATTTATTCCCATAGTCACCATCATTGGTTATGCATTTTCCTTAGCGATGAACAAAGCTTTACTTTTTGGAACCAATTAATCGCGTAGGGTGGTTGAAAAGTCCATAAGCTGACCAAGATACTCTATTGGAATGTGACCTAGTTAGATTTATCTTTCAGTATAGTTCCCCTTGCCATCCATACATTTCTTCCAACGTCTGCAGTGTTTGCATTCCATTCATCAAACAGTCATCAACAGCAGGTGTCATCATATGAACTTTTCAGCCTAAGAACTTTTCAGCCTATGAACTTTTCAGCCTCACCCTTGGATGTACAAATAGTACCACAATTTGAAAAATGGCATGTTAGGAAAAAAGCTGCGGTCATGTGTAATGGTGCTGTTTATATTCTTTTGGTTAAATCCAGTGCCCTTTCTATATATTCTATATAAATTCCCAACATCACTTTCCTACCGTTTGTCTAATACTCCTACCTCTTAAAAAAGTTGTTCCCTTTTTTGTCCTTCAGAATTCAAATACGAGCAATCCGACAAACTGAAGTCATCAGGTGACAATTTATGTATCTTTTAGGTAAAAAAATTAAATCGAAAACCTTTAGCATTCAGTGGAGAAAAATAAAAATTCACGATTTTTTTTATTATACACATAGTATTTTATTTTTTTCGTGTCGATTCTTGTTTCGAATGTTAATCATTTATTGTTTGTGTAAAGCAGTAACCTGGACGTTATAAACATGTCACTGGGATAAGAGATTAATGTTAGATAATCTATGAAAATCCATTTTATGAGAATAAAGAAATCATGTCACTTTTTGTGTCCATCTTTTACGAACAACAATAGTTTGTATTTCTTTTTCTTTTTTCTTTTACTTTCTTTTTTTTTTTTTTTGAATAGATGGACGACATTTTGAAACTTAATGGGTTCATGTAATCTCGGTATCTGCTGCTATTAAATGTGTGCGCATCACTAGTTAATACCATTGGAAGAAAACCAATGATGCATGTTAGATTTGTGACCGTTATTTGGTGATTTATGAAAGCACCATGTAATTTCTGTTGCAGTTGATACAGTATCTCATCGATTGCTTCTCGTACATCTTAATTAATCTTATTCTCGCCTAAGAAATATTTTTCTCCATAAGGCATAATTATTTGCATACATATTGGCAATCACAAACAGAAAGATGAGACACGTTTACACTGAAACGATTTTATGTCATGTAAATACCATATACTTAGTAAAATCTTTTTAGATATTGGTTGGTTGGTTGGTCGGTTGGTTGCTGTTTAATGGCATATCAATCCTTGTGGGTTATTTAATGCCAAATGTTTATAACATTCATGTGTATTAATGAATTGCTAGAAATAATTTCATTAACTTTATGTAGGAAAGGTTAACGACCCCCACCCACACACTCACATATCCTGGACATGACACTAAATTTCATCTGAGGGTGAGGCTCCAATTCTGGAGATCTGGAAATATGGGGTATTCCTTCATTGTCATTACTCCTAGATCTACTCTGATCCGGGGTGGTAGAAACTGTTAGGAACCCAACTGTAGGTCAAATAAATCTGTTTAAAATGTGTTAGTATTCGATAGGAACGTGTGCAAAAAACAGTTGGGAAACAACTACGCAAAAAATATAAATATGAACATAATTCCCTAATCTCTAAACATAAATTAACGTGCCGTTAAAATCAATCAATCAATCAATAGCTTACTGCTTAAAACTGTTTTAGATGCAATATGTATTTTAACCAGGAGCAGTATATGACACACTGTCAATTTCCTAAACAGACTAAAGCTGGTTTAAATTTAGAGTGATCTTTCTCTTAGATTGGTTGCCTAACTAAGGCTAAATAATCCAGTCTGTCCTACTATTTACTAATTTTCCGGTGGGCATTAATGTGAAGTGAAACACAGACAACCTCATTTGCGATTTAAACTCGGGTATCTAATTCAATTTCCCACGACGATAATGGTTACGCTAAGCGCTCCTCCAAGAATGTATTCTGAGTACTTTCGACCATCGTCGGTCATTATCAAAAATGTAAAATTATGTAGTGTTGTATTCTAATTTTTTTTAAATGTGATGCTATCGAGAAATGTTGTGAATCTTTAAAATGTTCATGCTAAATCCAAGTTTTGAAAAGAAAAAATTGACTGTTAAAGATCACGTGACTGTGACATCCCCTAGGGTCTAGATTGTATTACATGTATTTTAAGATTCCACCCATTAGAGCGAAAGATGTTTTGTTTAGTGAGATTTCTTTCGTCTTTATTAGGATAGCTTTGAGTATTTAAAGTCTTTTTGCAACCAGTGCGATATAAATGTGTGTGTTATCCACGAATATTCGTTAGAGTTGTATGATACAATAATACTCCGCTTTAAGTCATTTCAGCCTACGTCAAATTCGCCTTTGTGCCACTTTTTAGACTAAATTTCAGTTCAATGAACATCATTACATACGACATTACGTCAATCAGCAACTTCAATTACGTCATAATAAAATTTCATTTATTATTCTTTAAATATTAAGGCTAAAATATTCTAAAATATTAAATTATCCAATACTTTTCACTAAATTGTCAGCTGTTTTGCGTCATTTCGTCTAGTAATAGTTGTATTCATTCGCTATTTGCGCTAGTTTTACGGTATTTGTTCTCATTTTAAGGATTCTTAAGGGCATCCGTCTGGTTTATGTCAAAACATGTAAAAGAGTATATATATATATATATATCTAATGAGTTACGTTATGGTTTTTAAAACTAATTTATGACTTAAAGCAAGATATGACTGTATTTACAATTAGCACAAAGATTTGAAAAGTGGCAAGTTAGTATATAGAAAAAGGTTTCAGTCGTGTGTAATGGTGCTGATGTGGTTATCTACGAGAACAAAAGCTTAGTAATTAGGCCACGATATATCTTTAGATTCGACTGGCTTTATGGTTAACGGTACAGAGAATGAAATCGGCGAAACGAGTTCAAGCTCTAGCCGAGCAGTTTACATACACTTCACACTAGTGCCCTAGAATAAAATGGTAAATAACAGAGTTGTTGTAACCCTTCGACCTTGTAAAAGTCAATTCATCAAGTGCGTTTGATTATAGGAAATATTGTGGATCGTTTCTTGCTCGCTAACCTATCGTATATTACTCAGGAAGAGATGGACGCTAGCAAATAACTCTCATTGCCCTGAGAGATATCATGAAAGGGAAGTATTCAGTGTACCACCCTCAAATACCTAATAGTTTTTTAGAAACATTCATTTGGCTGGATCACCTATTTCAAGCCCTTACGCAACTGTGTAAAGGGTTTCTCCGTGGCGTAGTGGCTAATATGCTGAAGTGCGACATAGCAGTAAGAGAGTTGAAACTCCAGCCACGCTATTACGTTCCATTTCGGACTAATACTCTTGGGAAAGGTATGAATCTCCTCATCTTCCAGCTATGGGTTAAATAGTACTTATACTGTTATATGCTATTATATATTATATATAATTATAATTACATTATATACAATGATGTCTTTAAATAACCCACGTAGATACATGACTACGATACCATTAGATATATATACTCTTTTACATGTGAACATTTTAAGAAGAAAGAGAGAAAGAAAGAGAGAAAGAAAGAAACGTATATACATAAATGTGAACATATTTATAGATTAATAGATATACCATAAAACAAAGAATCATCTGTGTAGACTGATCCTTTCTTTAAACTCAAATATTTTGCTAATCTTCCATTTTAAAAGAGACATTTTAACCGAATACTTATGTATTTATTATTTTGGATTTTCATGACCTTTAGAGTTACTAGTTCAATAATATAGATCAAAAAAGGTCACAGATTCGGGGAATCTTTTTGAAATGTCCAAATCATGGCTAAATCATTTTATCTACCTAAGTAGATGCATAAAGGCAATTTAATTCTATATATTACTAACTAGGGGTATATAACTCAATATCATTGAGTCACTGATATCAGAAATTAATCCTTTTAAAATAGACTTAAAAGCATAAATAGATAGATAGATACGAGTTTTTTTAGAAAGATACATGACAACGATACCATTAGATATATATACTCTTTTACATGTGAACATTTTAGAAAGAAAGAAAGAAAGAAAGAAACATACATACATAAATGCGAACATATTTTATAGATCGATAGATATATAGATATTAATTCAACTATTCGTGTCCAAGTTGCCGTAATCTCTTCAAATATTCCAGTTTTATCAATTACTATGTAATTGAACCCCGATCGATATTTATTTTTCTATTTCGTGTCACACACACACACACACACACACACACACACGTTCGTGCGCGCAAACACACATATATATATATATATATATATATATATATATATATATATATATATATATATATATATATATAGCTAGATAGATTAGATAGATAGATAGATAGATAGATAGATATGCAGTATTGCCACCCGAATTAATGTTTTTAAAGCCAATTCTCTTATAATTTTATAAAGTTAATTCTCTTCTAAACCAGACATACCAGGATTTTATATTTTCTAGTGGCACAACGGACATGCTTAGATATTATTTATTACCAAACTCTAAAGCATTGTTTTTAAAGAATGATTCATGTAAAATTTCATATATATATATATATATATATATATATATATATATATATATAGATAGATAGATAGATAGATAGATATATATATATATATATATATATTATATATATATATATACATATATATATATAGGATGCGTAACACAAATCAAAACCATATCTTGCAATGAAACGTTTTTCATATTTACGATCATCAGGTAAAATCTTACGAGTGGGTAGAGATGGTTACGCTTATGTGCATCCATCTTTTTCTCAATTGTAGCTAAGCTTCCTTTGCAATATATCTGAAAACATATTTCGAATCCATAGATACATTTATTTATGATTTTTCATAGATAGATAGATAGATAGAAAGATATGAACCGACTGAAAAAAAGATAGATATGAACAAACTGACATAGATAGATAGTCATATAGATTAGAAGGAAGCAGCAATAGGCAGTCAATAACATTGGATCGTAGACATCCTTATTACTTTCGTGTCAGCTTGAAAATCCATACATAGATACGTTGGAAATTCTGATTTTTTTCGAAAATAAATGAAGTGTGAATAGATTTTTACTTTTAATCTCTTTAATGTGGGAGATTTACATTGGTGACTGTCAGGAATTACTTCCTTCATATATTGGCTAAACATCAGGATTTTAGGCGCCTTCAGTCACATTTAATCTGATCAATTCCACCGGTTTCTCATATTGACAGTCCACGCCACATTTGAGGCCATTTTTGAACACAGTGCTTTGATGTTATTGGCTGATTGTTTGGTTGTTTTACGGCATATAAACCGTCTTTCGGGTTATTTAATGCCGAATCAAATCATTTTTGATAAACGAAAGACCCTGGATGTACTTGCTGTTGCTTAATTTCCAATTAAGTACTGAACAGGCATTACGTCGGTGATCTAACGGAAACCGGTGCTGTCAGCGTGCTTAGCCGTAATTTTGATGTTTGGGGGATAAATATAGTCCAGAAGAGTGGAGGGAAAGAAAAATATATTCTATGTTGAAAAGAAATATTTCAACAAGTTCTATTCAGCGATATGATAAGTTTAAACTAGTAGTGAAAAACAATAAGCATCAATGGTGTCTCGGATTGTGGGTACCATAACCGGAAATAGATAAATAAATTAACATGTATATATGCGTATGTAAAAGGTGCTCATGGTAGTGTAATGGTGTAATGGTTAGCAGGCTAGTCTTGCATATCCAGTGACAGAAAAGCAAGTTCGATGCTCGCTGGATGTCCCATACTAGCGACCTTGTGTCATATCCTACCAAAGGTAAATGGGTTGGGTAAATACCCGCATATACGTGTGTGTCTTTTTAAACGTGTATATATAGGTAATGGTTGGTTTGTTGGTTTCACGGCATGTCAACTCTTGTTGGGTTATTAAATGCTAATGTAGGGTTTTTGAGGGAGGGAGCAATTATACGGTTCAAATAACTAGTGATACTCATGTGCAAACAATATGGCGTCAAGGAATTATTCTTAATACAATCTTCACAGAGTTATATTATTTCAAATATTCACATCTAATAGTAATGATTTTCAAACAGATGGGACCCTAACAGGTTCAACTACTCCGTAAAAATGTAACAATGGGGTGACTCAACACCCCTCGGAGCTCCAGAACTAGACCTTCACTACTGGATGAAGTTTCGTGTCACATCTAAGACACGCATATATATATATAATATGATTTGCTCTAATTATAAATTAAAAAACTTCTCAATATCGGCCATAGAACAATATATATCAAAGCTAGGATAGTATACACACATAATCAACGGCACGTGGTGACAGATCATGGGGCCACACACCGTTAACTGTGCCTATGCTATTGTATCTTTAATATGTGTGTGTGTGTGTGTGTGTGTGTGTGTGTGTGTGTGTGTAGTAGGAGAGAGAGTGATATATTAACTAGGATGGAGGGGAAAAGAATAAGGGACAAAAACACCACAACAACCAATAATATTGCACAGCAAAGTCATCATTGCTGAAACTTCTTTAAATAATAATTTTCTATTTGTTTATATTGACTGACTTTTTACTTCCGCCCAGCCTATATATACAAATGGATGCTGAAAGCTTCTCAGAACGGCCAAAAAAAGAATGGCTTAACTTTCTATCCGACATGTTATTTCACATATTTCATCCCACAATTTACCACACTTATCACATACTTTATCACGATCTTTACCCGTTTCCATTTTTTTAATGCCATTCTTTATCTTACTTTTTTTTGTAAGCCCATACAGATATAAATATATAATTTTACAAACTCAATATCTGTTTTTAGCTTTAATATGACACTAAACTGCATTTGATTATGAGGATCCAGTTCTGTGGATTTAGTGAGTGTGGAGTAACCCCTTCATTACCATTACTCCCATGTCCACTCTGACCTTAAATACCTGTTATGGCACTATCATTTCCATTTATGGGTCAAATAGATCTATTCCTTGATAACAAATAACTATAAATTGTGTCAAGTATATTTCCTCAACAAAGCTATAATTGTTTACTGAGGATTATCATTAGTTACTTAAAACCATATAACTGTGACAAACAAATGACTATTATTAAGTAGAAATAATTACTTGAAACCATGTAATTATTAGTATTAGATAGGAATCCTTGAAACTATACAACTGTGTGCAAATTGTGTGTATTAGGAATACTTGATATCATATAACTATGCAAAACAACTACGCAAAAAATGTAGACATAAACATACAAATTATAACATGCAGCGTTTTATATGCAAAATATTTTTTTAAGTTAGCTAATGTGATATGGCGAAGATATGCATGATATATGATGAAAAATACGAATATGGTGTTATTTCACACGGTTCTGGTGGGGAAGTAATAGCTGAGAAATAATGCATGAATTCTGCCTGGTTGTGTTTTGATAATCGGTTGTTCTTTTTTAAACTTTGAGTCAATACAGACAAAAAATGGCCAGAAAGAAAAACAATTCAGGAAACGTGAGGATTTTTCAAATATCTAAATAACTCAACAGAAAAGAAAAGGGATATTGAAAAGCGGAAATAATCTCTCGATATTAATATCCTTCAGGCTTGAAAAACTATTTTCAATATTAGAAATTCATTTATAAATGATATATATATTTGCCTTTATTTTAATCCAGCACTTTAGATAAACTCTCTCTCTCTCTCTCTCTCTCTCTCTATATATATATATATATATATATATATATATATATAGTTCCGTTTCTGATATCCAATTTCTCTCTTTCTTTCTTTCTTTCTTTTTTCTTTCTTTCTTTCTGTCTAGTTCTATTTCTATCTTATCTTCCTATGTTCTTTCTTTCTTTCTTCTTTCTATTATCTATCATTCTATCTATCACCACTAGAATTGTTTCTATTTTATCCTTTTTTACTTTTGCTTTTCTTTCTACATACCTACCTATTTATCTATCTACCTTAGTTATGCTCCTATTTTATCTTCCTTTATTTTATGTTTTGTTATATTTATCAATCAATCTATCTATCTATATATCTATATATATCCTATTATAATGGAGATTGTGTGTTTTTATGTCTGTAACCGAAACTAAATCACTACTCAAGTCACAATTCCCTTAGTTGTTGACGTCACATTCACCATGAATTTATTCTAATTTTAACCTCAATTATTAATAAAATCATTTTACATTATTAATACTGTTAACAATATCTACATATTAATAACATGCTATTATATTTATATATACAACAATATGGCGGTTTACAGTGTGAACGGGAAGGCTAATTTGCATATTGATATTTAAAATTTGATTTTAATAAATATGTGCTTAGTATTATTGGTTTATAACTGTTTGGTTTTATTTTAATAAATATAAACAAAAATCTCTTCAATTAATCTTAAAAGAAATCCATTAACAAGAAAAAATAACTGTCATTTTATTCTTTACTTCCTCTTTTAACTAAATACTTAAATTAGAAAAAATAACAATGAAAGACGGGAGTGATAGAAGAGTAAGTTTCAGTTGTTCTATTTTTCGATTATACTCCCTCTGTTTCAAATCTTTTTATCTGCATTCTTATTTAGTTTCATTAGCCTTTCTAATTTAATACGATATTCTATTACATTAAAACTTAAATACTTGCACCCGGAGGGTGCATATATTTGCTAGTTTACATAATGTGTGTTTTTGCCTCATCTTTCTTTGTTATTTTCTGTTTATCTGTCTATCTGTCTATTTATCTAGTTAGCTAGCTAGTTCTGTTTTTATCTATTATTCTATTTATATACGCCGACTGTACTTCTGCAAGGGTAAAAATCACCCTCAATGTTGGCCGTGGGTAGTGACCCGTGATGCTTAAGGACAGTAGTGAAGTTTAAATTCTGGAACCACGGGGAATTTGGAGTACCCCTTTATCGCCATTATTCAGGTCCACCCTGACCTAAGTAGTACTTGTTGGGGTCCTATCTTTCTGTTAAATAGATTAAAAATGAGTATTAAAAATGTGTTTTTAAAAATTGTTTGAAAAAATATGAATAATCAAAAAGAATGAATAAAACAAAATGACTTCGGCATAAAATAACCCAACAAGGATTGACATGCCGTAAAACCCAATCAACTATCTATCTATATACCTTTTTTAAATAAAGGATTAGTTCTCTGCGTAAAGTTAGGCAGTAAGTATTTGTACTGTATTAAAAATAAATTCAATGTTTCATTCGATAACTTTCTATATCGTACTCTCCATAGAAATAAAAAAGAATTATAAATCTTCTTTTCTTTTCTTTTTGTGGGGTGAGGGTAAACCTTTAGGGTAGTTACTAGAATATTTTGGCAAGCTTCGACGGAAATTATACACCATTCTTCTTGGCTAAACTTTATAATTCCGATATGTTCTTGCGATTTCTTTATCCAACATTCATTTTTAATTCACATTACAAATTTTTAATAAGAATTAGATCCAGTGATTGCGAAAACCACAACAAATCTTTTTTCATTTATTTTCATCTATTTAGTCTTTTGTTCGGAATCCTTATCATGTTGGAATATAAATTTTTATCTCATGTAGAGATTTCGAGAACTTTTCAGATTACGCTTAATGATATCCAGATAATTTACTGTTTTCTTATTTGGTTATTTTTATCCGCTCACTTTTTCATCAAAACAACTCCATAGTAGAATTAACCCTTGTCCATTCTTCACTGACGAGATGTTGTTCTTTGAAAAATAACTTTCGTTCTTTCTTTTTTTTTTTTTTTAGTCTGCCACATGTATTGCTTGAATGATACAAAAAAAATCCAGCTTCATCTTACCAGACCACAAAACATTGCACTGTGTATGACATATTTTTTCTGGTTGTAAGTAGTTACCTAACACATTCAAACGAGCAGGAAGCGACACAAGGTCAATTTTTAAGCGGAGTTTAACATGTTTAAATTCAGATTTTTCCTTCTCTTAGACCAGTTTTCATACAAAGGTTAAAATATCTCACTGCTCTACTAGCTGGATTCATAGCTTTCCTAAGGTTTTCTGGTAGTATGTGTTATTTTTTTATTGTTTATGTTCTAAAAGAATGATATTATCTTTAAAACTGATTTTCTGTCCTGGATAACACTTGTAACACATACTATCCATGCTCATCGCTGCTGTGGGCGTGTTCTGGATTAACTGATAATTTACGCAATTACATAGTTTTAAAAACTACAGGAACTTATTCGAGACGCGGATGTATTGCGAGCTGGTCCGTGCTCTGATACTCTTCAAACTTTCTAACATAAGCAATAAAACCAGATACAGTATTGTAGAGAGATGACGGTATGATGACAATAAATATGGACCTAAATTGGATTGACTTAGAAAAAGATAACAACACGCATTAAACCTAACTAGGATTTAAAATTACAATTAACACAACCTAAAAAATAGTAAACTTCCTTGATTTAACCTGAATTTAGAGAAAGGAATATTAGAACCCTTATAAAAAAGAGAACGACACACCCATTTACATATACACCTCTTCAAACCACCCACCTTCAATAATCAATAAATACCAACACTCAATTAGCTGCAAGCTATATGAGTAACTCTTCTGGCATCAGTATTTTAACAAAACAGAAATATATACGACAATGCACTAAACTCAGCGGTTACAAAGAAATACTAGAATACGCCACCCATTTAAAGAATAACACCAAAACACAAAAAAGGAAATATAATCTGGTCTAATCAACCATACAACAAAGTGTAACATCTAACATCTAACATTTTAAATTTCTCATTTAACAAACACTTCCCAATACACAGCCCTCTTCACTTTTCAAAATCTTTACGCTGTCTGAAGATTGAGCATGAAGCCAATATGGCAGCAGATTATTTCGTATAATTGTAATATATATATATATATATACTATATATATATATCAACTATGAAATAGAATAGAACAGGATAAAACACAGCCTCAGATTTAACGCTTTGATACAGACGTATCGATAGAGCTATCTCCCTTT
>CM042139.1:100896918-100910005 GCA_023376005.1 Doryteuthis pealeii | reverse complement strand
TTATCCAATCCTGTGTGTCACTAGAAGAATACAACACTTACATAATTTACATTTTTTGATAATGACCGAACGATGGCGGAAAGTACCTCAGAATACATTCTTGGAGGAGCGTTTAGCGTAACCTATTATTCGTCGTGGGAAGATGAATTAGATTACCCGAGTTTTAAATCGCAAATGAGGTTGGTCTGGTGTTTCACTTCACATTAATGCCCACCGGAAAATTAGAAATAGTAGGACAGACTGGATTATTTTAGCCTTAGTTAGGCAACCCAATCTAAGAGAAAAGATCACTCTAAATTTAAACCGCTTTAGCTGTTAGGAAATACAGTGTGTCATAACTGCTCCTGGTTAAAAATACATATTGCATCTAAAACAGTTTTAAGCCAGTATAGCCTATTGATTGATTGATTGATTTAACGGCACGTTAAGTTTATGTTAGAGTTAGGAATTATGTTCCTATTATATTTTTTTGCGTTAGTTGTTTCCCAACTGTTTTTTGCACACGTTCCTATCGAATTACTAACACATTTAAACACGATTTATTTGACCTACAGTTGGGTTTCCTAAGCAGTTTTCTACCACCCCGGATCAGAGTAGATCTAGGAGTAATGACAATGAAGAATACCCCATATTTCCAGATCTCCAGAATTGGAGCCTCACCCTCAGATGAATTTAGTGTCATGTCCAGGATATGTGAGTTGTGTGGGTGGGGGTCGTTAACCTTTTCTACATAAAGTTAATGAAAATTATTTCTTAGCAATTCATTAATAAACCATGAATGTATAAAACATTTGGCATTAAATACCCACAAGGACTTGATATGCCATTAAACAGCAACCACCGACCAAACCAACCAACCAATATCTAAAAAGATTTTACTAAGTATATTGGTATTTACATGACATAAAAAATCGTTTCAGGTCAAACGTGTCTCATCTTCTGTTTGTGATTGCCAATATGTATGCAATATTATGCGCTTATGGAGAAAAATATTTCTTAGGCGAGAATAAGATATTAATTAAGATGTACGAGAAGCAATCGATGAGATACTGATCAACTGCAACAGAAATTACATGGTGCTTTCATAAATCACCAAATAACGGTCACAAATCTAACATGCATCATTGGTTTTCTTCCAATGGTATTAACAGTGATGCGCACACATTTAATAGCAGCAGATACCGAGATTACATGAACCCATTAAGTTTCAAATGTCGTCCATCTATTCAAAAAAAAAAAAAAAGAAAAGTTAAAAGAAAAAAGAAAAAGAAATACAAACTATTGTTGTTCGTAAAAGATGGACACAAGAAAGTGACATGATTTCTTATATTCTCATAAATGGATTTATAGATATCTAACATTAATCTCTTATCCCAGTGACATGTTTATAACGTCCAGGTTACTGCTTTACACAAACAATATAATGATTAACATTCGAAACAAGAATCGACACGAAAAAATAAATACTATGTGTATAATAAAAAAATCGTGAATTTTTATTTTTTCCACTGAATGCTAAAAGGTTTCGATTTAATTTTTTTACCTAAAAGATACAAAATTGTCACCTGATGACTTCAGTTTGTCGGATTGCTCGTATTTGATTCTGAAGGACAAAAAAGGGAACAACTTTTTTTAAGAGGTAGGAGTATTAGACAAACGGTAGGAAAGTGATGTTGGGAATTTATATAGAATATATAGAAAGGGCACTGGATTAACCAAAAGAATATATAAAACAGCACCATTACACATGACCGCAGCTTTTTTCTAACATGCCATTTTTCAAATTGTGGTACTATTTGTACATCCAAGGGTGAGGCTGAAAAGTTCATAGGCTGAAAAGTTCTTAGGCTGAAAAGTTCATATGATGACACCTGCTGTTGATGACTGTTTTGATGAATGGAATGCAAACACTGCAGACGTTGGAAGAAATGTATGGATGGCAAGGGGAACTATACTGAAAGATAAATCTAACTAGGTCACATTCCAATAGAGTATCTTGGTCAGCTTATGGACTTTTCAACCACCCTACGCGATTAATTGGTTCCAAAAAGTAAAGCTTTGTTCATCGCTAAGGAAAATGCATAACCAATGATGGTGACTATGGGAATAAATACTGTTTGTAGCTGAAATCTTGCTATACACAAACACATTAATGTGCTCCAGTGATTTATGAGAAAAATAAATATTATTGATTTCAATAAATACTCGAGGAAAGCCGGAAAATGACTCGCTGAAATATGTTGAAAACAACAAAGATGATAATGTTATCCCTTATTCAAATAAAAAAGAAAATATTGTACTGTACCAACATTTAGGATTTCAGACACATATATTAAACTAGACAATCCACGAGCCGACTGGTTTCACATTGGAACAGCCATGGTCATATGGTACTATTTAGAAAAGAGTGAAGGATTTTAATTAGCATTTTATATCTATCTCCATTATAGAGAGAATTGACCATTCAACCAACTCTGGTGTGAAAAACTCAAAAGGAGTGAAATAATAACGATAATAATTATAAAAAACTTCTCAAAATGTATTTCTGCTAATGTTCACTTTATTTGCTCCATTCGAGAACCTGTAAAATTCCACAATCAATAGAACTAGAACTAAATTGTTTAACTGTGGTTCAATCTAAACAGGTCGGCGAGTCTGATGTTGAGCCGATCGACTGAACGCATTGCCAAAAATATTATGGGTTAGTTGAACAGTGTGTCATATTTCGCCAATGAAGTAATCTCACCTATCCCACTGGAGAGAAATATGATTCGTATGCGTCTCGTGTCCCAGCTGAGTTTGCCAGAAACAAGAATGCGACTGATGGCGCAGCCATTTGTGTCAGAACAGTTTGATATTCTAAACTCATCACGGTTATCATCATTGCCTGCAGAAACTATAATTACTGTTACTTGTTCAATATCTTTATTCCATTAATTGAATGTCTGATATTGTTTTCTCGTAATTTATAATAGATATAATATAGAAGTATAATAATGATAATAATATTCATCATCATTTAAAATGGCTTAATATTGTGATGATGTCATAACCTTACTATCACTAAAAGTCTTTTTTGTTCTGCCTGTAATCTCATAACTCAAGATCGGAGCTATAAGCACTCAAGTTTCTGTGATTACTAATTGGATCACCTAGCAATTATCAGCCTATTAATTTTTGAAAATACCAAAACTTTTAAAGTTAGAGGCTCAATTTAAATATAATGTCACACTGGACGCTACTATGCACCAACCTGCTCAGTTGATTAGTTGGTTGTTTTACGGCATGTAAACCCCTAGTGAGTTATCCAATGCCAAAGTAATCATTTTCCCAAGAAATTTAATGGTTTTAAGTAACCTATGATAATGATAATTCATAAAAAACTACAGTTTCAAATAGCTATTCTGAATACAAATAATTCGTATCCGATTTAATGGCTTCAAGTATTCCTATCTAATGCACAATCTGCACAATCTTATGTGTTCAAGTATTTCAAGTTATTATATGGTTTCAACAAATTAACTAACTAACTAACTAACTAACTAACTAATAATAATAATAATAATAATAATAATAATAATAATAATAATATAGCTGTATGGGAGTTTAGACTGGAAGAACAAATAAACGAAACTACAAAAAACAAAACATTAAAGGGAAAACACAAGTAAACATTCAATAAACAACTTTGAAAAGACAACAGCAAATTCAGATGGAATAAAGAAATAAAAATATATTAGCCTGAGAAGGAAGACTCAAAAGATACCGAGATAGAACCAAACAATACAAAGAAAACAGGACCTTTCGTAACAACGAAAATACATTTTACAAACAAATTGGTGAAAAAAAAAACACAAATGAACACCCAGATGCAATAAAAAAAAACTGTTTGCAGCAATATACGGGAGAAAATAAAAGAACACAAGAAAACATCAAATAGGATAAGTGATCTTAAAAATGAACTGAAGGAAATCGAGGAAGGACCTGTAGCGAACATACATCTAATTACGCTTAGAGCATCACTCAAAAAAGTAGCACACTGGAAAACACCAGGTCATGGATTCTGGTTTTAAAAATTCATTTCCATCCACGAAAGACTGGCCCAACAGTTGAACAGAAGAACGGAAAGAATACCACAGAGGAAAAAAAGGAACCCATGACGTATTTGATATAGATCAACACGTCCTTAAGGAAGTTAAATCTAGGCGCAAAAATATTACAATGACATGGATCGACTACAAAAAGGCCTATGACATGGTCCCACATACTTGGATTATCGAATGCTTAAAATGTACAAAATATCCAACAACATCATGTTTTAGTAAAACTAGATTGGCTGAATTAAGAAAGTATACAAAATAGGCGGCTCGTTGCAAACTAATACGATACTCGTGTTCTTAGGAGGCGCGCTTAGCAAAAGATTTATCATCGTAGGAAATGGAATCGTTGACTCGACCTCAAATCCTGGACGAGACTGTTTGCGTTTCAATATACCAAGAAATGGAAAAATAGTAGTGCAGACTTGTTTTTTCAGCCTGGCTTAGGCAGCCAATCTAGAAGGAAAACTCTGAATTTAAACCAGCTTTACTCTACTTAGAAAATGGTTGTTTGTCGCATCATGTCATGTAAAAACATAGTCGTATCTTTTCACCAAATCTAAAATATGTGTATTTTCTTTTAAGGAGAATAGAGCCATCTCAGTATCTATATAACCACTTTGTAAGCAATCTGCAGCCTGTGTGATAGACTAAGCAAAGCTATGTAAATTGTAAGAAATAGTTCATATTTACCCAACCTGTTCGCCACGGGTAGGATATGACACAAGGTCACAAGTATGGAGCATCCAGCGAGGATCGAACCACTTTTCAGCTGTAATGGATCGCAAGACTAGATTGCTAACAATTATTCGACGATGGGACGCCTAATTCTAAGGAATTGTATGGAATAGGAAAAATACGCGGGAGGCAGTGTATTTGTGAAAAATAGAGATTAAAAAAATGATACAGTGGATTCCTGCAAATGAATTTTATGAAAAAAAAATGAATATGGCGTTATTTCAAACAGCGCTGGTGGTAAAAGTAATATCTGAGAAATAATGCACGGATCCTGCCTGGTTGTGTTTCGGTAATCATTTACCCCCGGTACAATATATATATATATATATATATATATATATATATATATATATATATATATATATATATGCACGTGGGAAAGAAAAAGGGAGCGAATTTTTTTAAGTATTTAAAATGCAGCAGAAAAGGAAAAAAAAAAGAAAAAAGAAGAAACAAAAACGTAAATATTTCCTCTACCATCCAGAATGAAAATATTTTTAATCTTAGGAATTCATTTTAACATAAATAATATTTTTGTTTTCATCATGTTCTTTTATATTGTTATCAATCTATCAATCTATCTATCTATTTATCTATCTATCTAAACTGAAACACGAGAAATATGCATACGTATATATATATATATATATATATATATATATATATTATATATATATATATATATATATATATATATATATATTACGTACATGTATGTTTAAAATTTAGCAAAATCAATGGGTATATCTCATTTCTATTTATCTGTCTGTCTGTCTATCTATCTATTTATTTAAACCGAAACACGAATTGTTATTAACTATCTTATTATTGATTTCTCACTTTCTATCTATCTATCTATCTATCTATCTATCTATCTATCTTGATGCAAAATAGAGTTTCATAGTTGTATGTATGTATAAACTTCGGGATTCTAAACTTTCTTTTAATGGAATGAAGGTAGTTTTCCTTGGATTGTACTTATTTTTTTTTATTAGTTTTGTTCTTCTAAAAAAGAAAATCTTATTGTTATTCTGCTTATTCAAATCCGTGTCGATTTCTGTCAGAAATAAAATGAAATTATTTTCTTATTACTGAATAAAATGGCCCCAACGCTTTAAAACAAATTGCTGCCTTATATTTCTTTTTCTTTTTTTTGTGGTGGGGGGGAGGGGACAGGCTTTTAGTTTTAAGCTTTAATCTATATTTGAATTTTAAAAATAATGTGTTATGTTACTCAAATATTGGCGTCCATTCTCTGAAATAGTAAAACGTTAAAGCTCTGGGGCAATCATTCACATATTTACATTCAATTTCTAAACACACACTCATGTACACGATATGACGCTAAACAGCGGAGTAAGATTTTAATTCTAGAGGTCTGAGGAGTGTGGAGTACTCCTTCATTGGCATTACTGTCAGGTTTACTCTGGATTAGCGTTGTAGTACCTGTTAGGGTACCACCTAAAGGTTAAAAAAAGGATTTTAAAATGTGTTAAAATGAGTTTAGAAAATGAATACCCAACAAGAATGAATAAAACAAAAAAAGTTCAGCATAAAATAACCCAAGTGTTGAAATGCCGTAAAATCAACCGACCAACCAGTCAACCAATCACACACAAACATACATTCACACACAGCTGAGATGGTTCCCGTTTTATTTTATCAGACAGAATATTCATATTCTATTTTGACAGAGACACGTTTACACATAGACGTAGTTCAAGTTCAATCCCGGGCACAGGTTTTTAGGTGGCAGGGGAAAATATTGGATGAGCGAGATTTTTGACTATGAAGCCCGTTCTGACCGAGCGGTCACTTCATGAAATTAGGTAAGAAATGTGACATAAGTGAGGACTCTTATAAGATCTAATCAACGTTTGACGGTGATGATGATTAGGTATTAGGTAAAGAATGCCCCAAAACAAATGTCCCTGACGCATTACACCCCCCACCCCCCAAAAGAAAACAAAGAAACACTCGCAGTACAAGGGTTGTCACGTTAGGAAATGGACAAAGACACCCAACTTCAAATCTTGGACGAAGGTGTTTGCATTCCTCATTATTCTACTGATCTGATTACCATTGGGAAAGGTAGGTATTTACCCAACCCGTTCAATACGGGTAGAATGTGACACGAGGTCGCAAATATGGACATCGAACGAGGATATGTAGTAATGGATCTGTGAGACTAACTTGCTAACCATTACATCATGATTGGATACTCTACAACTTTGGGAAATGTATGTATCCAACTATTCTCTCTCCAGCTATGGATATACAGCAGCTCAGACTGGATTCTTTAACCTTGCTCTGATAACCGGTTTAAGAGAAGGTAAACTCTAAATTGCAACGTGTTATAATTCGCTTAAAATTGACCTGCTTATATGGAGCGTCTGGGTAAATAAATGTAACCTTATTAGTCTACTGATCTGATTACTTTATCTTCCCCAAAATTACTAACCCAGCTTCATAATCGCAATGTGGGAACTGTAGGGAGTATGCAACATTCTTTTAAAGGAAATAAAGTTGACTTGCAGTTAAGTTGATACTATATATATATATATATATATATATATATATATATATATATATATATATATATATATATATATATTTATATATATCATATATTTATATATATTATATATATATATATGGAGATAGATAGATATAATAGAGATTCCGTCTCTATTCATCTGTAACCGAACCTATATCACTGCTACGTCACAGTAATTGCAGGAATTACGTAAATTTATCAATGAGTATTTAATTTATAGTCAATATTATTACTACATCAGATAAAGCGAATATATATATATATATATATATATATATAGATAGATATATATTTACACAATCACTCCTATCATTTCTATGACCACATGATACATACATTCTACATATATACACTAAATCATACTGTTAAAGATGCGTTCTGAAACGGTTATTATCTTAGGAAAGTTAAAATCCTGAACACAATATTTTGAGTTTAAGTTTCGTACTAATGGTCATGGAAAATATGTGTCTCTCTCTTCATTCTCAAGCTTGAGTAAATACATATTTACCAACCCCTTCGCACAAACAGGATGTTATACGTGGTCAATTATTAAGCGAATGTTAACAGAGATTTCCTTAACCTAGACCGGTTGCTCTACTATTTCACCAAGAGCTAGAGGAAGAATAGTTGGATTCATACAATTCTCAAAGGTATTAGCGCGTTCATGAAATACAAACAGCTTCATCCAGGATTTAAACTCTTGTCACCCTGTCCATTTCCTACGACGATAACCATTACACTCGAGCACCTCCAAGTTAAGGGTAAATAGTAGGGCGGATTGAGTTCATTAGCTTTGATATCACATCTGGGTTAGGAGAAGGAAACAAAACTCCGAATTCAAATCCGGTGACTAGCAACTCTACTCCATAACAACATACTTGCTACGCAACTGCAACACTATCACATGCGTGATATGGTCGGGGCTATATGCCCATCAAAGTCGCGGGTCCTATTTACACTAGTGTATACACAATGAATCTAAGCAGATATGTTCATTGTGTTAAGTTTAAGAAAAGAGTTCATGAATGAATAACAGAGTATTTCCACAACGGATCGGGTTTATCTGCCAGTCTTATCTTATCCAGAACATACTATTTTTCCTACCTTCCCGTTACTTTTTGCAGTTCCTTTTATTCGGATACGTTAATATTTTCCTAACTCTATGAAAATTTCTCTACTGAGACAGGCAAGGACAGTTATTCTGGAAACGAGCCCCAAAGTAACGCACGACACATGTTGACAACTGGAGATTGACTTCAGTCACCTGTATGCAATCTCCCAACCAAACCAGATAAATATTAATCAATACTTAAAACAACATCTTAAAAATTCTACAGTGGTATCTTAACTTTCGAGTTTAATTTGTTCTGCTTGTAACTCAATTTCTTCGTATATCAAATCAAGTTTCCCCCTTAAAATAAACTGAAATGCCATTAATCCTTTCCAGTCCCCCGCAAAAAAAATTCATATTTTGTTACGTAAGAAAAATACTGCTGTATTATATAAAAACATAAGAAAATAGAATTTAATGAATTATGTGCAGTAATATGTTTTAATATCTATTCTTTTTTTATAAATAATATTTTTCTTTGACATAATAAACTTAAAAACTTAAATGTTTTAGTGAGCTTATTAACAAAAGCGTATCTGGGGCTCGATTGAACCTCAAATTTCAACTCTCAACATAAAGCAAAAAAACCCCCCAAAAAACAACCGAGTGATATCTCTTAACTGAGAAAACTCGTAAGTCAATGTACCAATGCATTTTGGTATGTATTTTTATCAGTTTTTATTCATATACACGGATATATGTATGAATAAGAGTGTATACAAAAACAACTTTAAAACATAGATACACACACATATATATATATACATATAAATATAGTGTATGTGCCCGTTTGTTTCTGATTGACTGGTTGATTTTGACAGCATGTCAACCCGTTTAGAGTTATTTTAAGTTCATATTTATATTTTTGTATAACTGTTTCTTAGTTTTTTATACATATGGTTCTATTGAATATGAATACTTTTTAAGCAGATTAACTTGACCTATAGATGGGTCCCTAATAGGTACTACCATTATGGGTCTGAGTTGGCCAGTCAGTAATCTACATATGGTTCTATTGAATATGAATACTTTTTAAGCATATTTGTCAGCTCAGTCGGTAGATGGTTCGGCTAGAAACCACAAGGTTCCTAGTTCGATACTGGCCCTCGCCAACTCAGCGTATGAGTAGCACAGGGATCTGTGTGGTAAAGTGAGGAGCTTATGGTAGGTGTGGCGCTCCACCTCAGATGCTAAAATAATCTCCTTGGTCTAGCGCAACTGAAAAGGGGATAGACTCCCCCGCTGTCTGGCTGATACCGACTTTAAGCCGCCCCGACGACTTTACTTGACCCATAGATGGGACCCTAATAGGTACCACCATTATGGGTCTGGTTGGCCAGTCAGTAATGGCAATGAAGGACTACTACACTCCCTAAAACTCTACAACTGGAGCTTCACTAAAAGATTAGAAGAAAATAACCTTTTATAAAAATTGGTTTTAGTTATTTGTCGGAAGTATTTTGTCAGTATCATTAAGCCGGTATAATATAAACATGAATCAAAGCAACATATGCAATGAAAATCCAAGTGAGTTGTGGCATGAAGTTTCTATTTAAAGAAAAATAATTCAAAAGAATATATCTCGTGCTCATGTGGGTATTTACCGACAAAATACTAGGGGGAGTTAAAAGTTTGCCGAGGCTGGAAGGTGACAAACCACACTTCACTGTAAGATACCGAGCTTACCTGATATTCGCTGGATTTGACTCTGTGGATTGATGTACAATCCCAAAATCACGATTTTAGGTCTACTTAACCTTGTTTGATTGTCAAGGTTCTTGTAACTTGAGCGAAATTTCTTGAACTATCTGGTTACTGTATTGTGATCAACTGTGTCTTCACTTCTGCACAACAAATGTTTTCGTTGCTTCTACGGCGTTATAGCCCAGTTCGAACTCGTAAATCATACATTCCCAAATGGACTATATTGCACATTTATCTGTGTGCTTTCAAATCACACACGGAATGAAGTAACGCACACACAGAGTAAAGTCAGCGCACCAGCTAGCATGATACTACCAACCACAGTGGGTACATCCCACGGCTTTAACTGATTCGATTATGCGATATATATATTAACCAACCCCTCCACACGAGCAGGATGCGACACAAGGTCAATTTCTTAAGCGGAGTTTAACAGGTTTGAATTCAGAGTTTTCCTTCTCCTAGACTGGTTACCTAGCCATGGTTAAAGAGCCCAGTCCGCCCTACTATTTACCCATAGCTGGAGGGAGAGTAGGATGCATACCTTTCCCAGGGGTATTAGCGCTAAGTGAAATGCAATTACCACGTCCAGGATTTGAACTCGGGGCGACGAGTCCATTTCCCATGACTTTAACCATTACACACCACGCGCTTCCTCCGATTATGTGATATATGCACCGCAAACTAGCACATACAAAAATATTGCAAAACACTTCACTCGCCCTAATATGTTCCAAGCAATAATTTTTCCATAATCGTTTACCAACATTATTGACAGTAATAGTTTAATTATATGTTTTGTTTGGGTTATTTTATATGTAGCTTATATTGTAATTGTTGCTATGGTATTTATTTGAGTATTCTAGTTGTGAGAATTACTTGAATTCTTCATTGACTATGTAATTTGTGAAGCTGCTATCATTCATTAGAGTTTGTATCATAGAGTTCCTGGTAAAAAACAAAACACGTTTGTTAGTGGAAGTAATAAGTGCTTTTTAGAAAAAATGCTGCTAGAATGGAAATTTGAAATCACTAAAGACGCCCACTAATGTAATTGCAAATATATTGTTTATTTTGAAGGATTTCCATCCATTTCAGCAGTATATACACCTTATATACACCTTATATACACCTTATATATACAGTATATAACCTTATATACACCTTATATATACAGTATATAACCTTATATACACCTTATATATACAGTATATACACCTTATATACACCATATATATGCAGTATATACACCTTACATATCTTATATACACCTTATATACAATATATACAGCTTATATACACCTTATATATACAGTATATACACCCTTACATACACCTTATATACACCTTATATACCAGTATATACACCTATATACATACACCTTATATACACCTTATATACACAGTATATACACCTTATATACACCTTATATATACAGTATATACACCTTATATACACCTTATATATACAGAATTGCACATAAGTTAAATATAGATTTTTAAAAATCTAGATTGTCACGTTGTGGTGGCAGAGCTGACAGATGGTAGTGAGGAGCGAAAATTCGGAGGGTAATTGGAGAGATTTGAAGACGTATACAAAAAAAGAAGCAATGTAGACGAAACTGAATTGACGTAATAAGATGTGGAAGAGGAGAAGTAAAAAGAAGAGGAAGGGTGACACATTCCTTGTAGATCATAAAGAATCATATGAACAAAAATCAAGTAATGACGTAATAAGAATTAGAAGACAGAGAAGAGGAGAAAATAAAAAAAAGATGAAGAACTAGGAAGACTGAAGATATTTTATAATCACACACACACACACACACACACACACACACAACGCATATATATATATATATATATATATATATAAGTTAAGGTAGAGTGGACATGAAGTCAACGGCGCCTGGTTTCTGACAGTTGCTAACCTATGCGATCTTCAGACTTGGACTAAAAATGGCATTGGCGAGAACCTGACAGTTACCAGGCGCTGTTGACTCCATGTCCACGTTACCTTAACTTAAATATAAATTCTCTATCAATGATACTGAGCACTTTTTAAATATAGCACCCATATTAATATAATATATATATATATATATATATATATATATATATATATATATATAATATATATATATATATATATATATATCCTCTCTTCATCTATGGATAAATAGTAAGGCAGACAGGGCTATTTAATCTTAGTTCAACTTCCAGTCTAGGAGAAGGAAAACTCTGAAATCCCACCTTGTAAACTCCGCTTAAGAAATTGACCTTGTCTCATATCCTACTCATTTTAATATTTCTGTGAAAGTATCTTTATTAAAAAAACAGAAATGATATTACGTAGATCACCAGGGGAACATTCCAAAAATGTGTTGATAAGGATGGTAAAAAGTTTGGGACTTTAAAATTATAATATCATCAAGGTGATGATACAGTAATATTAAATATAAAGAGAATGGATATATATATATATATATATATATATATATAATATATATATATATATATGTAGAAAAAGCTTTTCTCTCTACCACGGTTTTGGTGTTCAAAGTACACCTTCCCCAGGAGAACTATATATATATATATATATATATATATATATATATATATATATATATATATATATATACAAGGTATGTAATAAGATTGAGAAGTAGTGAAAGAAGAGAAAACTCAAGAGCTGAAAGAAAAAAATGGAATCATATAGATAAGAATCGAAAAGAAAATGAGAACTCATGGTCATTTACTCTGATTGTCTTAGCTTTGCACAAGACCAGTAACAACGGTCACCAAGTAAAAATCGAACTCACTAATAATCTGCTAATCTGTCTTTAACTTATGTGAGAGGATTTAGTCTCAGGTTTGGTT
>CM042139.1:100881918-100894418 GCA_023376005.1 Doryteuthis pealeii | reverse complement strand
AGAGAGAAGAGAGAAAGAGAGAGAGAGAGAGAGAAAGAGAGAGAGAGAGAGAGAGAGAGAGAAGAGAGAGATAGAGAGAGAGAGAGAGAGAGAGAGAGAGAGAGAGAGAGAGAGAGAGAGAGAGAGAGAGAGAGAGAGAGAGAGAGAGAGAGAGAGAGAGAGAGAGTTTCGATGAAGAAGGCAGTAATGGAAGTGGGGAAATGAAACCTATTTATAAATAGTAATAGAAATACAAGTGTTGTATGCCAAATAAAAAAAAGCAAAGAAAATAGAAAAATGACTGACATATATTGAAGGAGAAACACGAGACTTACACAAGTAAGAGCTAATTTGGTAACAAGCAGCACTCTAGAATATTAAAGCAATGTTATTTAAAAAAATATATATATGCAGAGACAGAACGTTGAAAAATATCTAGCTAAAACTGCTGGAAGACACAAGCCGTCAAAGTATCTAATTCAATATTTGTGTATCATTTTTACTCTTTTACATTCGAATAATCTTTACCAACATCATTCATTTATTTTTAATACTGTTTTTTTTTATATATCAATATTATTATTAAGTTGTTTAATCATTGATATTGGGCTGTTTTGTTATCGACAAGCTGTATGTTCCAGGCCTTGTCCGGATTATATATTATCTGACTAAATTCAACTATACACCCTTTACATCTCGTATTACTAACCATTGAATAGCAGTACCTATCACTCGATGTACTTATTGTGAACAACTTACAACGGAAAATTGTGTGCGTTAACCTACATTTACCAGTAACGCAATAATAATACTTTTTGAAAGTAGCCCATTTCACTTTAGCCTATTTATTTTCTTCCTATTTTTTCACACCATCGTCGGTAATTTAGTGTTAAATCTTTCATTAGCAATAACTTCACAACATAATAAAAAATAACATATGTCAAATTTGCAATAAAAAACAGATATCATCATGTAATATTTACTACCAAAACCTACAGCACCAAAGCTAAAGGAAACCTTATTTCTTTCATACGTATAATTTTACTACAAGAATCAGTTGACAGATCGGGTAATGAAATTAAATCTTAATACACCAGCTCTTCTCGTAATGATCTCACCGCGACACCTGTCTCAGCCAACTGCTCCCCACCACACTGTATCATTTTCAATGAAAAGTAACAAACAAGTATTTCTAAAAATATTTTTTTAATTTTATTTTACTTGTAAAATTTGATTACACTTAAAGAGAAAAAGTACATTAAGAGTGCAGTGCGTTTCAAATGATCAATAATTTGATTAATAAGTCAACACTGAAAATTTTATTAAAATTAGTTAATTTCTGATATTTTGGTAATTTTTTGTTTATCAATCTGGGCACTTATCGGCCACCGTATTTTAAAAGTTTTCTCGATGACTTTTGTAAACAAAAAGTCCAAGATTTTTTTTCCACTCTTACTTTTGCTGCGTGTTTGGAACAAAAAAGATATTTACTGTAAAATAAAGTATCAAAAAGTTAGTAATGTTTCTTTACATAGTGTATTTAATGTTTTTTGCTATTGATTTATAAGAAGAAACCATTATAAGTGTTTTAAAATTTTAATAACGTGTGTTTTAGTACGTAATTTATTTCACAGAAAGCGCACATATTGATCAGACTTTTGACAAAATTTAATGTTAAAATGTATTAAAATTAATTACATATGTAATATTATTTTGCCTTTTTACTGATGTTCATTATGTTCCTACTTTTCGACTAAAACAAAGATTTGACCTTAAATAATCGATTTAATCAATTTTAATTCGTTTTTGAAATGACAACCTGTGCACATTTTGTTGGAACCTATATTATTTCATTGTTTACATCTAAAATAGAATTAGGAAAACGAACAAATTTGTTTTTTTAGCATATTTTTAGGATTTAATTTTTAGTTCAGCAAAAAATTAACTTTTCTTTTTACACTTGATACTGAATTATATAAAATGTTCGAAAATGCGTTTAATTCAAATTTCACCATTGGAATCGGTGATATAATAACATAGACCGCCAGTTATGTGGTAATACTAACTGGTGTCGGGACTAAGTTTTAGTTCTATATGTGCTTTAAGATTTTGTAATTTAGCGGTAGTTGGATTGGTTTTATTACGAATTCAAAATGCAATATTTTGTATTTTACACCTATGTTCAGCAAGTGTTATGTTGTACATAGAAAACTGTTTTCTACCAAAAATTTCACTGAAAGATGAATGATTCGCTTTCCAATAAGTTAACAATTTAAAAATAATAGTATGTGTGTGTCCACTTTTTTTATATACCCAATTTTTTTAATCGCTAAGAATTTACGGATTGTTTTTTGTTTACATTGAGAATAATATTTTAAAACGTATCTTATATCGTGAATGTTTTGAATCAATTTTCTAAAACTTTTTTGTACATAAGACAATTTCAAATTCAGTTTTTAATTGCTTGTTGAGTTAGTGATAAAATGTATCAGTGTAATTTCTTTCTTTTTTGACCCCTAAAATTAACAAAGAAGCAACTAAACATGTTGAATATTTCGCGAATGAATTCAAATTTGTTTATTTTATGAAAAGTTTTTCAAAAACGTTTTGAGTTTCACTGATTAAAAATGTATTTTATTCTAAGAAATATCAAAAAATCTCGATAAAGATGTTTTCATTTAATTTATATTTGTAATTTCTTTTCATATTACAATTTCGTTTTTTTAAAAATTTACATTTAAAAAGATAATTTTGGTTTAAAAAGTTGATTTCTTTTCAGTTCTCAAAAAAGTTTTAACAGTTCGCACTAAATTATAGAGCAATTTTTAAAAACGCATTTGATTCAAATTTTGCCTATGTAATCAAAGTGATATTTAAACATACACTGGCAATAATGTTGCTTTTTAGTTTTAGTAGAAATAGAGGTATGTTTATTATTTTAGGAAGTCTAAAATTGAAGTAATAATTGTAGTGGTCATTTTGAATCACTGCTGATACAGCCTGCAGCCAACCAAAGTTTAATGTTAGCAGTAGCAGCAGCAGCAGCGATACGACACTTTCCGCAATCCGTTTGATTTTTAATTAATTAATTATATCACTTAATCAGTAAAAATCAATAACTAGATTTAGTGAGTTTCTTAGTTATAAGAATATTAAGGTGTATGCAAGATTTCAAATCTGAATAACATCTCTTTTTTCAGTTATAAGCCGACACGTACATACCGCGACATTCTTTTATATATATATATAAATATATGATTTATTATTTTTTAAGTAATTGGATAATATAACATTTTATGGTCATTAGGAGCATTTCTTGTAATCTACAAAAATATATGAAATATATAAAAATTATTTACGTTATTTACGTTAATCAACAGAAACGAAGGACATCATTATTTATATTTTTCTTACTTCTCGTTGAAATGTTTATCTTTTTTCATATCCAATACAAGTGATTTCATAATTAAAGAAAAAGAAGACAACATTGCTGACATTTTGGCATTTTTCAACATGTTATAAAAATCAACATTTGTGCAAGCTCATGCTGAATTAATGTCTTTGCAAAAAAAAAAAAAAAAAAAAAGAAGCAAATACATATTTGCTTCAGAGTGCTTGGAAGAATTGCAGTCTTGAAATATGCAGATTGCAATTGGAGTATTCTTATCGATCATATACAACAAGTAAAAGAACAAGGTATCGAGAAGAATATCACCTTATTTTGAGGCAAGACTGCAAGAAAGACAGGATCAAAATGGCAACTGAATGTTTTATCGATTATCAACATATGTATTTACTCAATCCCTCTACACGAGCAGGATGCGTCACAAGGTCAATTTTAAAGTGAAGTTTATAATTCCGAGTGTTCCTTCTCCTTGACCAGTTGCCATACGAAATTTAAAGAGACCAGTCTGCCCTACTATTTACCCATAGCTGGAGGGATAATAGTTGGATTCATACCGTTCCCAAGAGTGATAGCTCTATTGGAAATTCAAATAGACTCGTCTTGTATTTGAACTCGGTTCACTGTGTTCATTTTCTACGACCCCTAGAAGCATTATACGATCGCTTATTCATCCTCCGGCTTCATAGAGATTAAATGCACCTGTTATGCGAGGGCCTTCCTAAATCAGGAAGTGATGACTTTTATTATCTGTTCAGTTGCACACACACACACACACACACACACACACACACACACACACACACACACACACATGTATATATATATGTAATTTCATGGAGAACATTATATAATCAAAACGTATATTATCAAAAATTATTTATTACTAAACTGTACAGCATTGCAATTTTGTAACCAAAAATATGAATATGTATTGTTCGAAAATAAGTAAAACTCTTATATTTATGCAATTTCTCTTGTGCTTATTAACTTTCAATGCTGTAAAGTTTGGTAATAAGTAATAACCAATAATTAAAATAGTAAAATCATAGTAACTTTGGTACTGAAGAAAATTAACGTTTTACAAAAAAGTACTTATTTATGGGTGATACTATACACACACACACACACACACACAACACACTATATATATAATATATATATATATATATGTGTGTGTGTGTGTGTGTGTGTGTAGGGGAGAAAATGGATTATATATATATATATATATATATATTGAGAGAGAGAGAGAGAGAGAGAGAGAGAGAGAGAGAGAGAGAGAAAGAGAGAGAGAGAGAGAGAGAGAGGGGGGGGGTAAAAGAAGGAGAAAAAGAAGAAATAAAATACATTAAAATGTTGCCGTGAAAGAGTGTCAGATAAATGTTTCAGTTTGCGCTTGCGCCGTAAAAACAACTTCCCCCATGACTGTAGGAAGACCCCCCCCCAAAAAAACAAAAACAAAACAAAACTATGTAACAATAAATAATAAAAAAAGCCCATTCAAAGATAAGAAAACTGCGCACCATAAATAAAGTGTCTCCTTAGTCAGAAAGCAGCCAGCGACCAAGTGCCGGTGCTGTATTAAAATCAAAAGTCGCACGGCGAAATCTGTCTAAATCGGCTCAGCGTTGTTCATTTGAGATCTGGTCCGATTTGGGGATAAATAATCCAACGCTGGAAGGGAAATGACTGAGATGAAGAATCGATGCCTTGTGAATTGTCTGAGACTGAATTTGTCAGAAAACGGGAAAAGCGTATGTCCTGTCAGGAGAAGAACAGAGAGAGAGAGAGAGAGAGAGAGAGAGAGAGAGAGAGAGAGAGAGAGAGAGAGAGAGAAGAGAGAGAGAGAGAGAGAGAGAACATGCAACGCATTTCTTATTGTATTTATTGATCAACGCATCGATTACTGTTTAACCTGTTAATTATCTTGATTTTCTGCTAATTATTTCTAAATTAGATGGCTTCTGAGGATGAAGGCCAAAATAAGTGGTTGTTTAAATGACATTCGGTAAAGCATTCGTCTAGGAACCACAAGGTTCTGGATTAGATACTGGCTCTCTCTAACTTAGTGCATGAGTTCCACAGCTTGGCTCTGTGCGGTAAAGTGTGGAGTTGATGGGAGATGGGGAGCTCTATCTCAGACGCAAAAAGAATTTCTTTTGTCTAACGTTCGTGAAAAGGAGATAGACTCCCCCGTTTTCCGGTCGATACCGACAATAGGCCACTCCGTCAACTTTACTTTTAATATTATCATTGGCGTGAAAGATACGACACAGTCGACACAGCCTCAGCTGACCTATAAGATGGCCCACTACGGTGTGTGCAAACTCTCCACACAAATGCAAAAACTTCCCTATTCTTGCATCCTCGTCACAATACCGGTTAACCCCAAATGATGGAGTGTGTGAAAGCAATTATTCGGGGTTATAACAGTCCAAACGTTCACAAGAACCCCGTCGTGTTCTGGTGGCGGTGGTTTCTGCGCATGTGGATTCCCCACGACCTGTCACTCGCCAGAAGCGGCGGGTCCGTCTGCAGGCCATACATGTGCCTCTATATGCGACCAGGGAAGCCACAACTGATATACCGGGCAACTTTGAAAAATCCTCGTCTACGGGGTCGACAAATAGTTGCGGATAATGAGGGCCATGAATGTGACTGGGGACTCCACCTTCGGGCATCAATCCTTGAGAAACTCCACTCCTGAATATACGAAAATCAGTGTTGAGCCGGCTTAACGAACATAAGGGGTATACCGTCACACACAGACACGCACACACATATTATTATTATTATTATTATTATTATTATTATTATTTTCACTCCTTTTGAGTTTTTCACATCAGAGTTAGCTTTTTCACGGGAGGCTGAGTGAAAACAAGTCTCTTCAACCGTAAAGTCCACCAGTTGGCACGTTCTCTTTTTTTTGTTAATCAACACTAGGTCTGTTCTCCTGGTTAGGATAGGGTGATCCGTCTTTGTCTCAAATTCCCAGAGAATTGTACGCGTTTCATTCTCAAGAACAGATTCTGGTTTATGCATGTACCATTTTGTTGTATTTTTCAAAATTTAATTTTTTGTATAATTCCCAGTGGATCACCTTCCCAACCCAGTCGTGCCTAGCTTTGTATTCCCGCTGTGCTAGTTTGCTACATTCACTTATTACATGGTTTACAGCCTCATTTCTGTCTCCGCACAGTCTACATTTTCTATTTGTTGCGTCTTATCAATTTTTGCTTTGATATGATTTGTTCTTATGGCGTTATTTTGTACAGCAATTATTAGTGATTCGGTTTCTCTTTTGAGGTTTCCTCTTCTTAACCATGTTCAAGTCTTTTTATGTGAAACCTCTCCGATTTGTCGTTTGAAGTGCCCATATGATTGTTTTTCTTTCCATCTTTGTTTTCTAGCCATAAGTAATCTTGCTTTGATTATTATTATTATTATTATTATTATTATTATTATTATTATTATTATTATTATTAATCTCCCAGTGAGTTCTTCACACCAGTTTTACCTAGTGCATTTTCAGTGAAGTCTCAGTGAAAAGTCTCTCCAGATCTTTAGAATTCTTCTAAGTATTCTAGCTGGTTGTAGCAGTGCTGTGGTCTAGATCACCGGTATTCAAAGGGATGTTACGCTTACCGGTACTGATACGCAAGTCATCGACTGCTGGAACGTGGCGAATTTCAAGTTTCTCCATTATCATAATATATATATAACATGTAATGTAAAAATAAAAATGATAAAATATATTTTTGTATTGTTTGGTATTATTATTTTTACGTGCTGTGACACAATAACACAGATAAAAATACTTGGAAATTGATGATAAATCAAATTATTATATGGTACAAATATGGTACCGTTCCGTGGCATATTGGAGAAATATCCTACCGGTATGTCACATGAGAAGAACTGGTCTAGATGATCTTGATTCTTCCTCTGATCTCTTTTCTCAGTTTCTTTTCCATTTGGGGACTGTTCTAAGTGTGCCAACTACAATTAGCATCAACGCCACCTTCATTTTTCATACCCTTTTCAGCTCTCTAATAAAATCCAGGTATTTGTCTATCTTTTCGTTTTCTTTTCTTTTACTCTTTCTTTTATTGTTCTAAGGAGAATACATTAAATGACAAGTTATTTTCTTCTTTTATTTATATAATGCAGTTGCTAGTCTTACACTTTCTGATTCTGACTCTGTTCCAAGGACATCATCTATAATTGGTATCATCGTCACTTTCATGTTCTGCAGCTTTTTCAGCTCTTTGGTAAGATTTTTACTCCATGTTCTGCGACAATGACAGAATCCACTAGATGAGAAGTAATTTTCTTCTCTTATTTATATGTTGAAGTTGCTAGCCCTACAAACACCTGGCTTTGAATTCAGAGTTTTTTTTTCTTCCTATAATTGAGACACTTTGATAAACTACTTCAATGTTATCTTATGCTCTTCGTGCTAAAAGATATTTATAAGTTAAACAAGTCTGTAAGCACTCGTTGTGTAATATTATTTTGCATTTCACATAGCACTACTCATACACTTGGGAAAGGCATGACTGTAACTATTCTCTTTTCAGTTATGGCTAAATAGTGGGGCGAAATGGGCTATTTATCCTCGGTTAGACACCAGTTTAGGAGAAGGAAAATTCTGAATTTAAACCTGCTTCGTCGCTTAAGAAATTGACCATGTGTCACATCCTACTCATACGGAGGGTTAGTATATTATATATATATATATATATATATATATATATATATATATATATATTAACTGCCCCTTGATCAAGACCTGCAGCTTTTCTACTTTTAATAAACAAGATGTGTTCTTCTACTTATTAAATGGTAAGTCTCTACCAAAAGCAATGTCTGAGAGAGAGAGAGAGAGAGAGAGAGAGAGAGAGAGAGAGAGAGAGAGAGAGAGAGAGAGAGAGAGAGAGAGAGAGAGTTACGGAAATCCGTGCTGTCGACATATCTTGACAACCCTTGATTTAATACGACTATCATTGACTTCAGACTCGAGAAAATGATGAACATTGTGGCACTTTAAAAAGGAATACTCGAGATCATTTCCAATAAAACGGACGATCTCATTATACGTTAGCTTTCTAGAAACGCTGATTGTTGCTGGCCTTTCACAGTTTAAATTAAAGATTGAGTTTATGTGCGCAGCTCAAGATTCTCTTTGTTTGACCTTAGTATAGCAGCCCATATTTCAAATTCTTGCTGTTTTTAACTGTCAGAGCTTCCAAGACTTTGGTGCCGTTCAACTGAACGTGCCCCCCCCCCATTTATTGCTCTTCGAACCAAACTCCCTCTATCAGCCTTGAATCAAACTCCTTCCGACTTATTTTGTGCGAGAAAGCGTATAAGGCTTATCTCTTCGATCTCTATGGCATTGCTATTTAAAGATTTCTGTCAAAGAGTCTCACATCACAAAATCTGTAAATTGCTTCGAGTCTCCAAGGAAATAGCACTGTTAGCAATAACTTTACCTCAAACTTTGCAACTTCGCATGATATCGTTCAATTTCCTTTACTATTTTTGACAGAACATATTCGAATACAGATATGCGTACATAGGAGTGGCCGCTTTAATATTAACGTAGTTACATATTTTCCACCGCTGCCAGAGGTTTGATAACGCAAAGACTTTTATGATGATCTTCTAAGCTAATGAGGATTTACAGACATGATATAAAAATGTGATTAAAATATTAACACCATTATGGGGGTACGTTTATGATATAATTTCAAACAGTCTCCGCATGTTCCTTATTTTTGGAATCTCCAACAGACGATTAATTAAGAAATATTTCTGCGGAAATATCTTTATTAGAAAAGCAGAAATTATATTACATAGACCACCTGGGGAAGATCCCAATGATGTTTTGACGGGGATGGTAAAAAGATGGAAACTTTAACCTAATCTACTGCATAAATACCAATTTCTATCTATATATAATCATTTTCCTATCATGATGAAACTTTGAATACATGTTAAGCTAATATTCAGAAACAGCACTAGCTAATGAGATGTCAATAAAAATTAATAATGAAACTACAGGGGATACTTTTACAATGGCGGGGTGAAGAGAAGAAGTCCCTGAGAGAAAGCGAGAAAGTGAGAATTAGTACGTTGAAATCAAGTAACAGCCAGAGAATGTCAACTAAGTCACAAACGCTTAATCTAATTGTTTTCAAAAAATACTCTCACGATATAAAATAGAATAATTTATTGCAAAAATAATATGAGAATACTGTTGCTTACTTTGTTGTTTATAGACCTATAGTCTTGGTTTGAAAATCGCATAAGCGAGAAATTGACAATTACCAAGCGCCGTTACCAATGCTACCCTAACGCACGCACACACACACACACACACACACACACACACACACATATATATATATATATATATATACATACAGTGGCACATATATATGTCGATAGATAGATATAATAGGTGTTGAAAAATATCGTCCCAAAATGATTTCTTTCTGAATGATTGAACAAACTTGTGCCAAGTTTGTTTTAAGTGCATAATGAATATGTGGAATTGCGAGGGGAGTGTTTGGATACCCACACTCGAGTAAATACTTGTTGATGTGACGGCATTTATTACTTCATATAACAAAGTAATAGACTCTAAATATGGAGTACAGAAAGGTGCTTAATGCTTCTCAAGATTTCTTATATATTTGGTGCTGAATGGATTCGCGTCTGTGTACAATTCCTGTGTGCTTCTAGAATAAATAGATGATTTGGGGTTGATAACTCGACAGGTGTTTTCGTTAGAAAATTCTCCTGCTATTAAGAACTTCCGTCGTGTTCGCACATGCTCGAAATGTTCGCGGGATTCTGAACAAGACGTGGAGAAAACTGCTCCTCAATCAGGAAACTGTTATTATTGATTGCCATCGCCTACACACACACACACACACACACACACACACACACACACACACACACACCACACACACACACGCACGCACGCACGCACACACGCACAACGAACACTAACACACAATTACAGCACAAAATTATTATCTCAGATCACAATAAACACTCACTAAAATACACGTACTAGCATGCAAAGGCATTAAAGTTCCAACGCATCCCTCCAAAAAAAGGTACAAAAAACAAAAACAAAAAACAAAACAAAAAAGAAAAAAAAAACGCATGTGATAAAGCCCCAAATGACATGCAATTACACAAATACATGCTTGAAATACAACACAGTTTACTGTTTTCTTTCACTAATACTCGATTATACATACATTTTATATTTAGGCGCTGTATATACTCGCATATAATTTTTGAAGGCAGGGATTGCTCCTGTTCCTTCCCATATATATATATATATATATATATATATATATATATATATATATATGCCATGCATGTAATATTACATATATATAAATCATCTAGATCAAATTACGACTATCTAATTTCAGGAAAAAAGACCTAGCGTTGACGTATGAATAAGAAATACTTTAGCATTTTTGTCAAAGGAACAGGAGCAATCCCTGCCTTCAAAAGATCTGTTTCGACTTTTTGATAAGCGGTCTTCTTCAAGAGTAACTATACTTATGAAGGAAAGACGGAATAAATAAACCGTTAATCAGGAGGGGTACTAACGAACGCTCACTTTCAGGGCCAGAATTTAAAAAAAAATTTAAATTTAAATTTTTATAATTTTGAATTTAATTTTTAAATTTTTTTGTAGCTGGAATACATCCTGAACATTTTTGATACCTTTTTGATATATTTTTTTACTTCAAACTCATTTGAGTTTTTCTTATGGATAATAATGCTTCTGATTTTTAAAAATAAAATTTATTTTATTTTTAACACAGAATACGCATTTTCAAAATTTTTAAAAATTCCGGCCCCGAACGTGAGCGTTCGTTTGTACCCGTCCTGATTAACGGTTTATTTATTCCGTCTTTCCTTCATAAATATAGTTGCTCTTGAAGAAGACCGCTTTATTAAAAGGTCGAAACAGATCTGTCAGCAAACTAATGACATCATTTGTTTTTTCTAAAAAAATTTCAATTCATACTGTCGGATTCACTTCCATTTACTTCATATATATATATATAATATATATATATATATATATATATATATATATAATATGTATACCCATACACATACACATATATATGCACACACACACACATGGACACACGCACACATATATATTGGTTTGAAAATCACATTGGCGAGAAACTGGCAGTTACCAATCGCCGTTGACTTCATGTCTTTCCAACCATTACTTAGATATATATGATATACTCGTTACTTATAAATATAACAAATTTCGGTAGAGCGTCCGCCTGGGAACTACAAGGTTCCTGGTTCAATACTGGTCCTCGAAAACTCAGTGTATGAGTAGCACAGGGGTAAATTGAGGAGCTGTTGGTAGGTGTGGCGCTCCACCTCAGATGCTAAAAACAATATCCTTGGTCTAGCACTAGGGATATATATATATATATTAAAATAACTGTATTTTGGCAGCATTTTTTCTTTTATACAAGTTTTGTTGAACAGTACAGACAATTCTTGTCGGACAAGTTTTTGGTTGATCCGTTCTAATTTTCGGGCCATCTTTTTGGTGTCGGGGTGTAACTGGTATAACAGTCCACCAAAGGTTTCAAAACGAGCGCTTTACAAAACTGTATTGCCGAAAGCGCTCGTTTTGAAACGTTTGGTGGACTGTTATACCAGTTACACCCCGACACCAAAAAGATGGCCCGAAAATTAGAACGGATCAACCAAAAACTTGTCCGACAAGAATTGTCTGTACAGTTCAACAAAACTTATATATATATATATATATATATATATATATATATATAGTCATCCATTCACGTCTCTCCAGTGTGGCTAGACTTAGCAACTACTTCTAGCCGGGAGAGAAACTGCCTGATTGACTTTTCCTCGACCCGAGGCTTTTTAGCTACCAGCAAAAAGCGCAGTTTCAACTGATATATATATATATATATATAATATTATATGTGTGTGTGTGTGTGTGTGTGTGGTAGAGATATGTGGAACACAAGGACAAAACTCAGACAAACGTGTGTAGGATATATTTCGCAAGAGCTTT
>CM042139.1:100854418-100876918 GCA_023376005.1 Doryteuthis pealeii | reverse complement strand
CTAGAAATGTACAAGAATAAATCAAGTGTAGAGACGACTGAATTGTATAGATCTATGTTTCTGTGACACATCGTGTTTATACTTTAGTGCGCCCGGCTTAGTTCTTTACCGATACTTAACATACCACTTCACAAATCCTCTTTCAAATAGTAGACTTCTGGATGACATGTACACTATAAGTCACTTGCTCTCCTACTCACTGAATCAACTTGTCTGCTCTGTCTTCGATTTGTCAATGAAAGACATCGGCATCTCCCATCAGAAGTCGATATCCGTGTCCAGTTATCGAATAGCGAATTTCACAACTGATAAGAAAGATTAACAGTGCAATAAGTGCATTCCCGGTATTACTCGTCTGTCGGTATTTCAAAGTCATTTTATATCAATCAAACTATCTATCTATCTATCTATCTACCTATCCCGCCATCACTCATTCTATGTAAGTCTATCCCACTTTACTGTTATATAGAGCAATTTTCCTAGTCTATGTATGTATCTATCTATATCTACCTAATAATATATTCTATGTTTTGAAGTACGCATGCTTGAAATCTATAACCACCCACTTATTATCGATAGTCTAGTGACTTTTTAAAATTTTAGCGGCTGAGCATTTTGTTGTTTTCTTCTCACATAAACTTTTAAAATATTTAATAATGATTCAGAAATTAGCAACCAAAATATAAAATATATTAAGTCCCGTAATTCTCAACTTCATCTATTTTTTTCAAATGTTTATTTTATTTATTTTATTGTTTTGTTATTTTGCTGGCATTCTGGATTTTTAAAGTTTATTATATTAATTCTCGTTTCTTTCTATTTGCTTTATTGATTGATTGACTGCGTTTTAATTGTTTTTCCTCTCCCTATATGTATGTATATGTGTGAATATATATATAATATATATATATATTATATATAATATATATATATATATATGTTGGAAAAAATGAATAAAGGAAAAGAAAGTATAGAATGGATAATATTGGATATTTTAATCAATTATCAATTATTAATTATTATCAATTATTAATTATTATCCATTCTATACTTTCAATTATTAGTGGTCATTTTATACTTTCAATTATTAGTAGTCAGGAGGAAATCATTGGAAAGGGATGGAAAGAAAATTATTATCCATTCTATACTTTCAATTATTAATTATTATCCATTCTATACTTTCAATTATTAATTATTATCCATTCTATACTTTCTTTCCTTTTTCATTTTGTCAACATACCGTCGGATTCACTTCTAGTTTCCTTTTCACACACACACACACACACAACACACACACACACACAACACATCTCTCTATCTCTCTCTCTCTCTCTCTCTCTCTCTCTCTCATATATATATATATATATATATATATATATATATATATATATATATATTAATACTGCGTTTCAAATTATTAACGGGGAGACGGTTTTTCATTTTCTCAAACCTAATAATCGGAATTTCTCATAACTTTCATAATATAATTGGAATAGATATATGCGTAGGCTGCATGAAATAATACTGTTCTACGACAAAAAGTGGCCGTTGGCAATATTAACACGATATAGATATGTTCCATTATAATCGTGCAATTATAGGTCGCAAATGTGACTTGACCCCTTCTAAGAAAGACATTATGACATGAACTTTACAAATGCAAATGGCGAGGTTCTAATTCTGGAGGTCTGGGGAATGTGGAGCAGCTCTTCATCACCATAGCTCCCTTGTCCACCCTGACCCGGAGTTGTAGTAGTTGTTAGATTTCCATCTAAAGTTTAAATAGAAAAATGTGTTTTACCAAAAAAAAAAATGATTATCCATTTAGGATTAATTTATTTCAAAAATTTTGTCATCATTTAAATGACACATCGAGGTTGATATGCCATAAAACAAAACAATCCAAACCAGACCGAATACAAATCCACTTTAGAAATATCCAAAATAATTGGAAGATATAACCAAATTGTTGAAATATTTATTGCAGCTCCTACGAAGCTAAGAGATCCGATAAAAGCCATTCAAGAGTTGTTTCACGACGTTCTTAGTACAGAATGAAACTTGAAGCTATAAAATAAACCAGGCTTGATCCGTGGTGCACTTTTTCAAGAGCTTTGAAGAAGTAAACAGTGTCAATTGTCTTCGGAAAAAGGTTGGGACATCATTGAGGCCAGTGACAAAACTTCAATTGACAAAAATACACATCCAAATGCGTTTGAAATGGGAAAAGAACATGAAGGTCGATTTCCCGAAAGTTCGAAAGGAGGACGAGAAGGTATTATGATTTGGCCTGGTATTATTGGAAATATCATGGTTGGTCCATGGAATGTGCCTGATACAAAAATAACTGCAGATGCTTATGTAGCTTTCGTTAATGAGAACCTTTTTTGAAAAATAGAAAAGAATCCACTCCAGGAGAACCGTCATATTTATGCAAGATAATGCTCCTTCGTAGGCAGGGTTGGTTTTCACACCTAGTGACCAATTTCGCCCAAACCCACCCCTGCCTACCCACTCCCCTTTTATTACTCCCTTTCTGCTTCTTTGGATCAAATTTATCTCCTAGAAGGCTGACCCATTTTCTCTTCGAACTTGTTTCTTTCACAATGTATTTTTCCACTTTACTCTGCACAATCTTCTCTAACTCTTTTCTCTTTGATTTTCTTTCCCCTCCTTTCCAATGATTTCCTCCTGGCCACTAAAAAAACTTCCTCACAACGCTACTCCGCCCACTTGATCTTTTACAATAATCCACCCCTCTCTCGCCCATTTCCCTTCTATAAAACATTTGTATGATGCCTTAATAATCAATAAACGACAGATGATGCTGAGCTTAATGCTTAGCGAAATATATCTCCTACATACGTTTGTCTGAGTTTTGTTCCTGAGTTCCTCATATCTCTACCACACTCTGTCGGATTACTTCAATCCTCCTTCTCATATATATATATATAAATATATATATATATATATATATAATATATATATATATATATATATATATATGTTTATAGCGGCTTTTAAGCTAGCTAACAAAATAATTTTGTTGCAAGGATTCTATTGATCTTTTGCCATGAAATTTCTAAATTTGCCAAATTTACTATAAAAGAGAGGTAACTTTTTGTTAATTTACGTGTAATTAATAGAAAAAAATCCGTGATAATAGAGATTCCAGTATTCAAGGTATGGGCTTCTATAATTCTCACTATAGGCCGGCTTAAATTTTTATTATTTACCTATGGTTTAAAATTTCATATAAATCAAATGAAAAAATCAGCGGGGTTGTGCCCTATCAAGGACCCCCTTTCGATTAAAATGTAATATACTTATTCAAATACCCTGGGTAATGTAGTTTCAGAAAATAAATGGTTATGGGGTCTATCTTCAAAACCTTAGGAAGAGTTTGCGAACAAACTTACAAACAGACAGAAACTACAACTTTATATAGATTAGTCCATCTTAAAATTTTCTCAGTACATAGAATCTTTCTATTCCTGTCTCACATTGATTTATACAATATTTTGTGTTTTAGTCTTTCTATGTAAATATGAATATAGAAGCGGCTGATTTGAGTGCAATGCTCAAACTTTGTAAGTAATGGACAAGTACTAAGTTGAACTCCAGAAGCTTATGGATAAGTAGACAAATACATATATAGATAAATAGATAGATAGATAGATTTGCTTGATATATGAATGATAGAGAGACTGACGCAAATGTAGACAGAAATAATGTTCTTTTGGCGTACAGACGTAGACAGCACATGCAAAGCGTTGAATGCAGTGTCAATTTGTTCATTGAAACGTGATGAAAAGAAGAAAGCAAATGAATTTAAGAGAATTTAGTACGGAAAAGTATCAGGTGGTTCGTGTTATCAGGAGAGTCTGTTCATGCTGGAACAGACTAATGACATTTACTTTATTTCAATGGGGAATCGATTTACGAAGAAACTGAGTTACGAGCAGAACGAATTAAACTCCTAAGTCAAGTGAAGTGTGACTTACAGTGGTGTGTATTCCGAAGGAAAGTATGCATTGCTTATCCTATAAAAAGTACCTACGCATAAAATTAAAAGAAAGTTCTTTATCAATTATGTTTAACGAATTATTTCAATTGTAATATGTTTACCCATCTAGGAGATGTAACAAAGAAGATGTTTGTTTTACACACAATCATTAGACGAAAAAAAACCAAACTTTAAAATAAACCTTTAACAATGTTTAAAATTAAATGGTTGTCAAAAGCACTTTTTTGTATGACAATAGATTTTCACATCGTGACAGGACAGTTATGCTAAAAGGATTCTGCCGACCGTTTGATTTTAAAAGTTTTTAATAATTTATTTTAAAAGTTTTTATTAAAGGTTTATTACAAACGTTTTTTCGAAGACGATTTTAATCATCACAACACACACACACACACACACACACACACACACACACACACACACACACACACACACTCTTTTGTGGTTTATCAACTACTTTAAATACTTTTTAAAAACTCTATAAAAACATTGTGACAACCTATCGGTACGTGCACTAGTGCGCATATCGGTAAAACCGACGAACGGTTCAATTTAAAGGATAAATTTGTAAATGGGTGGGCGAGCAGTTTTCAAAATTGACTTAAACCCTTGTGTGTTCACATTCCTTAATCCCACCCTGCCACGATCGCTGAGAAGGTTACCCCTACCCCTCCTCCGAGGTGAAACTTGTTGCTAATGGACTAACAGAGTCCTGACCTCACCGCGACCCCAGAAGTATCACTGTGATTTTGGCGCCAAGAGATCGGTTCCAAGAAGGACACAGTTTTGAAATACAGCTACTAATAGGACGTGGTTTTTGACAGGCGCTAACGGCAGATTGTAAGACCAGTGGATTTCATTTTGGATATAAGGATTCCACCGATGAGAAAAAAAAAGATTTTGAATAATCGTTTTATTGAAGGAACTTTGACAGACTCTAACGGCATGTGATTTGTCGTCCTCTTCCTTTTTTTAGAGAACTTTTTTCTGCGGAATTCCAAGGGTACCGTGAGTCGAAAAAAACAAAAAAAAAAACAAAACATATTTTCTTCATTGTATTTTTGATTGTTTATTGTGTAATCCCGTGTTTGTCAATTTACTCAGAGATCATGTATTTTTGTTGGTATGCTCGCTGTTCTTGATTAATTATCTGATTAATATTGTTCCCCGCTCTCCACATATAGATTTATAATACTTTATTTCTTGTATGTGATGTGTAAAATAAATCTTTGTTTGTTTATAAAAAGTGTCACGCGTCTTCTCTCCATTCAGCATTGTCGCCTTTATCGGTTTCTCCTCCTCCCACTTCACAGGAGTACAGAGCAGTGTCTGAATTTCCCATCCTGTATTATATTTTTTTTTATCTTTACACTGGGACCATCATCGCATTTTTTTACTTTTTTTTATCTTTTACGTGCACGCGCTGGTCGAACCCTAACGAGTGCGGGTTCGTAACAGAATTGGGGGCTCGGCCAGGATAACTATTATTTTCATTCCATGTATTCTCTATAACGCTTCATAGAGGACCGAAGGGCACAACACTGAATTGGCGAGAAGTACGTAATCAGAAGTCGGTGTTGACACAATTTAGAATCTCCCACGTATGAAGGGCTGTTAAACTGAAGAAAGATAGCATTTTAGAGATCGGCTGAAGTTGGAACTTAAATTAAGAAAGCGATGAGGAAAGCACAGATGGTCAGAATAATATCGGAGCACATGGTGGGACAATGATGGTCTAATGATGAGACAGCGCATTTACAGATGCACTAGGACGGATTCACCTACCCTATCTCACGCGCAGGATCGAGTTTGGAGGAAGCCAAAATGAAAATGGAAAAAAGTCAGAATCGAGGCTGAAAAGGAGATGAAATTAGAAAAGCTTAGGACTATCCAGGAGAACACGGTCAAGGAAAGCGAAATTAGACGGACTATAAGAGAAGAAAGGCGAGACGAGTTCGATCTCGTTCAACAGGTTAGACTCGCTACCAGCGTTTAACGAGCACGGACGTCGAAAATATTTCCAACACTTCAGAAAATCGCGTCCAACCTAAAGTGGCCCGCCAGAAAGCTGCGGACTACGCTGATACAAACAGCGCTCAGAGGGAAAGCACAAGAGGTATATGCTTCATATAATCGATTGAAGATTGCGCGACTACGACGTCGTGAAAGCAAGTATATTACAAAGTTACGAAATGGTGCCGAAGCTTATAGGCAAAGATTTCGGAGTTGCAGGAAAGATGAGAGACAGACATATGTGGAATTCTCAGGCAGATGGAGACGTGTTTTGAATAGATGGAACATGGCTAAAGGAGTCGCTCTGACTACGGAAAGCTTAGACAGTGATATTAATGGAGAAACTTAAAGAACGTGGTTCACGATGACCTCAAGACGTTCTTTAACGAGCGACATATCGACGGCTTACTACTATGGCGATGCTGCAGACGAGTATGCCTAACACCATAAGCGGACCGAACAAAACAATAACGGCCTATTTGAAGACGGTAATATGAGGACAAGCCGAGTGACAGCTAATGCGGAATGCAGCCGCGAACACCAGGTCCGAAGAACATGACCCACGATTGCCCAACCGGAGTGGCCAGCACTATAACCCCACCCCCAACGCCCTGCATATCGACCGATGGAAAGGAGAATAACGTTTGCCATTACATGTGTAAGACAGGTCACCTTATAGCCCACTGTTATGCTAAAAGAGACGCCGAGTCCAAACATACGTCTCAAATAAACCGCAGGGATTGGTTTCCTTGTGCGGGACACGAAGGGGAAAAACGGATGTATTGTTAGAAGGGAATATAGACCATTCGTGTCAGGTGTGTTTATTCTGTAGATGACCCTACGAGGAAGATCGAATAACAATCCTGAGAGACACCGGGTGCCACACAATCCATAATTTAAGGACTGTTTACCGCCTAAATCGGACACAGCCACGGCAAAACTTGTGATAATTCGAGGGGTCGGAAACGGTTTCTAGCATCCCACTTCACAGAAATCTTCCTTGAGTCCAGCATGATGAAGAGGACCTGTAGAAGTTGGAGTGTCAGCAAATTACCCATGGAAGGCATATCCATGTGCTAGGGAAGACTTGGCTGGAGAGAGAGTCATCCCGCCCCAGAATGACGGTAAAAACCCTTGCTTGTCGGATCAAACTGAGGCGTTGGAGAAGGCAATACCCTGGAATATTCCCGTCGGTGTGCAGTGACTAGATCAGGACCCGTAGGAGGACCGGAGATAAAAGAGTGTCCGAAATTACCCACTCATATTTAGACCACGAGGAGGAGTTAGACTTAACATCCCCCGAACCGTTAGTGCCGAGTTTGAAGGACATCGGGGAGTTAAAGAACGAATAGTTCTGACGCGAGAAGATCGATAGAAACGACAGGAGGAGGATGTCGAGATCGCGCCTCTTTTTTTTTAAGAGACGCATTTACCGAAGAGAGCTAGCCAAGGTATCTCCGCGCTACCTTTATCAGAAATGGAATCTTGATGAGAAAATGGCGACCTATTACACACACCGCCTCCGAGGACTGGTCGGTGGTTCACCAACTAGTCGTTACCAAGGAACGAAGGAACGAAGTGTTGAAGACAGCACATGAGGCCCCCATGGAAGAGGAATTTAGGCGTACGCAAAACCTTTGAGCGTATAGCGAGACAATTTTACTGCCGGGATCCGTAAGGAGTGGGCTGAGTATTGCCGGACCTGCCACGCATGCCAGATGGTCGGAAGCCCGAATTCAGAACACATCCCCGTCGCCCCTCTACACCCAATCCCTGCCTCGAGGAACCTCTTCTTCCGCATCCTCGTGGATTGCGTTGGACCGCTCCCCAAGACAAGCGTGGAAACCAATACTATTGACTATAATGTGCGCTTCGACACGGTTTCCTGAAGCGATCCCCCTCAGGAGGATATCAGCCGGGAAGATCACAACCTGCCCTCCAATTAAATTCATTTTCCAATTGCTCCGGATGCCGAGAACTGTGCAAACGGACCAGGTCTAATTTATGTCCAAGTGTTCCAGCAGTCTTTAAAAATCTCTAGGTATCGAGACAGTAGGAAATCGCAGCGCATACCCACCCCAATCCCAGGGAGCCTTGGAACGATTTCATCGACCCTCAAAACCATGGTCGGACCTACTGCCTCGACACCAGAAAGACTGGGACGAAGGCATTCCTTTCCTGATTTTTGCAGCCCGAGATGCCCCACAGAATCTTTAGGATCAGTCCTTTGAAATGATTTTCGGACATTCTGTAAGCGGACCTTTATCCATGTTGCGAGAGAAATGGATGCAGGACAGTCCAACGAAAGAATCCCTGCCCGAGTACATGACTCGATTTAGAAAAACGTCTATGTGAAACGAGCAAAGTGGCGAGAGAAAATCTCCGAGTAAGCCAGGACCGGATGAAAAACCGCTATGATCGGAATGCAGCTCCATAGAAGTTTTGAAATAGGAGACCAAGTGCTTGTAATTATTACCCTATTGCGGTCACCCTCTCAAGGCCCAAATTCCACGGCCCATACAAGGTTCTCCGAAAGTCAGCGACCTCGACTACAAGTTAGCACTCCTGACCGCAGAAAGGCGACACCCAATTGTGTCATATTAATATTGATTAAACCCTATCACGAGAGAGGAAGGAAAAACCCGTTTTCGTCACTGGGCCCACACTCTTCGAGTACCCACAGGAATGTGCCCAGTGAAGCCGCGGGAAGACAAGAGCAACCACCCCAGAAGTTACAGAATTCGGAAATCTAGCCAACCTCACACCCAAGATTGAACATCTGAGCTCCAAGGAAAAGGACGATATAACCCGTCTCATAAATAACTTCAGAGCTTATTCCCAGATGTCCCAGCGCAAACGACATCGTCCAGCACGACGTAGAAGTCGATAACGTCATTCCAGTTAAACAACACCCGTATCGCGTCAACCCCCACAAAAACCGAAATAATGCGTAAGGAGATACAGTACATGCTTGAACACGGTTTCATTGAACCAGCCGAAGCAGCTGGTCGTCGCGTGCGTACTAGTGGACAAAGCAGACGGAACAGTCGTTTTCTGTACCGACTACCGTAAGGTCAACGCAGTCACTAAAAACCGATTCACACCCCATCCCTAGAGTGGAATGATGTATTGACAGTATGGAGAGCAAAACATCACTAAGTTGACCTATTGGAAAGGATACTGGTGTGTACCCCTGACGGAAAAAGCGAAGGAAATATCGGCCTTCGTTACCCCACACAGCCTGTATCAATACAGAGTCATGCCTTGGTATTGAAAAATTCCAAGCGACCTTCTCAACGAAAATGATGAAATTTATTGCTGAACGGCACTAACTCACGTCACCGCTTATGTAGACGATATAGTTATCTAAAATGACAGTTGGACGGAGCAACATGAAATCTCTGAGCGAAACATTTGGTAGACTCGAGCAGGCAAAACTCCACTGTCCACCATGGATAAGAGCGAATTTGGAAGGCAGAGATTAAATAACCTGGACACAGGATCGGATATGAAGTGTATCTCCTGACGAGGCTAAGATCCAAGGGATCCTACAATGTCCCCGTGCCAACTAACACTAAAGGCTTACGGCGACTTTTTGGTTTTGCCGGGTATTACAGAAAGATTCTGCCGCAATTTTCCAGGACATAGCCGCCCCCTCACTCAGTTGTAGCTAAGAATCTAGCTAGTATGGAATCCTTCCTGCCAGGAAGCATTTGAAAGATCAAGCCATGTTGTAGGCAGTAACACCTGTCTTGAAAGCCCCGTGTTCACCCGACCATTCCGTTAGCATCATTGATGCATAGCATTCAATGGAATTGGCGCGGCTGTTACTCCAAACAAGCGACGACGGGATTGAACACCCCGTGAGCTATTCTCACGGAAATATCAACACCCCCCAGAAGAATTATTCAACAGTCGAAAAGGAAGACCACTAGCCTTCAGTATTGAGTTTTACAACCATTTTGACGTGTACGTTCATCCTCACACACACCCAACTTTGTATACACCGATTCATAACCCCACCTTCTACACGGATGAAAGATAGCAAATAGGCGACTACTCAACTGGAGTTTGGTATTACAAGAGTATAACATTGGACATACGACACATCCGAGGCGTGGATAACGTCTGCGCCGATGCACTTGTCTCGCACATAAGTAAACGCAACGTCGAGTTGCACCTACGAGAAGGAAGGAAAAACTCAGACCCACCCCTCTGCACTATACAGAAAAAGAGAATCGAACACACCCTTTTTCATTATTATTTTTGGTGGGAGATGTGACACCTTATCGTACGGGCACTAGCTGCCATATCGGTAAAACGACGACACGGTTCAACTTCTAAAGGATTCAAATTGTAAAATGGGTGGGCGACATTTCAACAATTTGACTTAAACCCTTGTGTGTCTACATTCCTTAATCCACCCTGCACGATCAGCTGCAGACAGTTACCCCTACCCCTCCTCCGAGGCTGAACTTGTTATCTAATGACATAACCGAAGTACCTGACCTCACCGCGACCCCAGAAGTTCACTGGATTTTGGCGCCAAGAGATTCGGTTCCAAGAAGGACACAGTTTGAAATACGCTACGAACTAGGACGTGATTGACAGGCGGGAGGAGGGGGGGGCGGGGGAAGAGGGCGATAACGGCAGATTGTAAGACCAGTGGATTTCATTTTTGGATTAATAAGCGATGCCACCGATGAGACAAAAAAAGATTTGAATAATTCGTTTATGACAGGAACTTTGACAGACATACTAAACAGGCAGTGTTGATTTCATATTCTTATAAGTCGTCTCTTCCTTTTTTTAGAGAACAGGACAGCAACCAACAACAAACTACAGATCGAAATATATTAACACACACGGTACACAATAAACAATCAAAATTACAATGAAGAAAATATGTTTTGTTTTTTTTTTTTTTTTTCGACTCACGGTACCCTTGGAATTCGCCAGAAAAAGTTCTCTTAAAAAAAGGAAAGAGACGACAATCACACTGCCGTTAGAGTCTGTCAAAAGTTCCTTCAATAAACGATTATTCAAAATCTTTTTTTTCTCATCGGTGGAATCCTTATATCCAAAAATGAATCCACTGGTCTTCATCTGCCGTTAGCGCCTGTCAAAAACCACGTCCTATTTCGTAGGCATGTATTTCAAAACCTGTGTTCCCTTTCTTGGAACGATCTCTTGGCGCCAAAAATACACAGTGAACTTCTCGGGTCGCGGTGAGGTCAGGACTCTGTTAGTCATAGCAACAAGTTCACCTCGGAGGAGGGGTTAGGGGTAACCTTTCTCAGCGATCGTGCAAAGGTGGGATTAAGGAATGTGAACACACAAGGGTTAAGTCATATTTTGAAAACTGCTCGACCCCATTTACAAATATCCTTTAAATTGAACCGTTCGTCGGTTTTACCGATATGCGCACTAGTGCACGTACGATAAGGTGTCACATCTCCCCTACCAAAAAAATAATGAAAAAGGGGTGTTCAGATTCTTTTTCATTATAGCAAGGGGGTGAGGTCTGAGTTTTTCCTCCTTCTTCGCTACCGGTGCAATCGACGTTGCGTTACTATGTGCGAGACAAGGCATCGGCGCAGACGTTATCCACGCCTCGGAGATGTCGTATGTCCAAGTTAATACTCTTGTAAAACCAACTCCAGTTGAGTAGTCGCCTATTCTTTCCTATCATCCGGTGTAAGAAGGTGAGGGGTTATGATCGTGTATACCAAAGTGGGTTGAATGTGAGGATGACACGTACACGTCAAAATGTTGTAAACTCAAATACTAAGGCTAGTGTCTCCTTTTCGACTGTTGAATAATTCTTCCTGGTGGTGTGAATTTCCGTGAGAAATAGCTCACGGGTGTTCAATCCCGTTCGTCGCTTGTTTGGAGTAACACCGCCCGCCAATTCCCATGATCGCTAGCATCAAATAGCTAAACGGAATGGTCGGAGTGAACACGGGGGCTTTCAAGACAGGGTTACTGCACAAACATGGCCTTGATCTCTTCCAAAGCTTCCTGGCAGGAGGATTCCATACAAAGCTAGATTTCTTAGCTAACACTGAGTGAGGGGGCGGCTATGTCTGAAAAATGCGGCAGAACTTTCTGTAATACACCGGCCATACCCAAAAATCGCCGTAAGCCTTTAGTGTTTAGTTGGCACGGGGACATGTAGGATCCCTTGGATCTTAGCCTCGTCAGGAGATACACTTCCCATATCGATCCTGTGTCCAGTATTTAAATCTCTGCCTTCCCAAATTCGCTCTTATCCATGTGGAAACAGTGAGATTTGCCTGCTCGAGTCTACCAAATGTATCGCTCAGAGATTCATGTGCTCCGTCCAACTGTCATTGTAGATAACATTATCGTACATAAGCGGTGACGTGAGTTAGTCCGTTCAAGCAATAATTCATCATTCGTTGAAAGGTCGCTTGGGAATTTTCATTACCAAAGGGCATGACTCTGTATTGATACAGGCCGTGTGGGGTAACGAAGAGCCGATATTTCCTTCGCTCTTTCGTCAGGGGTACACCACCAGTATCCTACTTCAATAGGTCCAACTTAGTGATGTATTTGGCTCTCCCAATACTGTCAATACAATCATCCACTCTAGGGATGGGTGTGAATCGGTTTTAGTGACTGCGTTGACCTTACGGTAGTCCGTACAGAAACGGACTGTTCCGTCTGCCTTTGTCCACTAGTACGCACGGGCGACGACAGCTGCTTCGGCTGGTTCAATGAAAACCGTGTTCAAGCATGTACTGTATCTCCTTACGCATTATTTCGGTTTTGTGGGGTTGACGCGATACGGGTGTTGTTTAACTGGAATGACGTTATCGACTTCTACGTCGTGCTGGACGATGTCCGTTTGCCTGGGGACATCTGGGAATAAGCTCTGAAAGTTATTTAATGAGACGGGTTATATCGTCCTTTTCCTTGGAGCTCAGATGTTCAATCTTGGTGTGAGGTTGGCTAGAATTTCGAATTCTGTAACTTCTGGGGTGGTTGCTCTTGTCTTCCGCGGCTTCACTGGCACATTCCCTGTGGGTACTCGAAGATGTGGGCCAGTGACGACCAAAACGGGGTTTTCCTTCCCTCTCTCGTGATAGGGTTTAATCATATATTAATATGACACAATTGTGTCGCCTTTCTGCGGTCAGGAGTGCTAACTATGTAGTCGAGGTCCGCTGACCTTTCGGAGAACCTTGTATGGGCCGTGGAATTTGGCCTTGAGAGGGTGAGCGCATAAGGGTAATAATACAAGCACTTGGTCTCCTATTCAAACTTCTATGGACTGCATTTCGATCATTAGCGGTTTTTCATCCGGTCCTGGCTTACTCGGAGATTTCTCTCGCCCATTTGCTCGTTTCACATAGACGTTTTCTAAATCGAGTCAATGTACTCGGGCAGGGATTCTTTCGTTGGACTGTCCTGCATCCATTTCTCTCGCAACATGGATAAAGGTCCTCTTACAGAATGTCCGAAAATCATTTCAAAAGGACTGAATCCTAAAGATTCTTGTGGGGCATCTCGGGCTGCAAAAAATCAGGAAAGGAATGCCTTCGTCCCAGTCTTTCTGGTGGTCGAGGCAGTAGGTCCGGACCATGGTTTTGAGAGGTCGAGAAATCGTTCCAAGGTCCCTGGGATGGGGGTGGTATGCGCTCGATTTCACTGTCTCGATACCTAGAGATTTTAAGACTGCTGGAACACTCGGGACATAAAATTAGATCCCTGGTCCGTGCACAGTTCTCGGCAATCCGACCATGGAAAAGAAATTTAAGGAGGGCAGCTGTGATCTTCCCGGCTGATATCCTCCTGAGAGGGGATCGCTTCAGGAAACCGTGTCGAAGCGCACATTATAGTCAATAGGTATTGGTTTCCACGCTTGGTCTTGGGGAGCGGTCCAACGCAATCCACGAGGATGAGAAAGGTTCCTCGAAGGCAGGGATTGGGTGTAGAGGGCGACGGGGATGTTCTGATTCGGCTTTCGACCATCTGGCATGCGTGGCAGGTCCGGCAATACTCAGCCACATCCTTACGGATCCCGGCCAGTAAAATTGTCTCGCTATACGCTCAAAGTTTTTGCGTACGCTAAATGTCCTCCCATGGGGGCCTCATGTGCTGTCTTCAACACTTCGTTCCTTCGTTCCCTTGGTAACACTAGTTGGTGAACCACCGACCAGTCCTCGGAGGCGGGGGTGTGTGTATAGGTCGCCATTTTTCATCAAGATTCCATTCTGATAAAGTAGCGGTCGATACCTTGGCTAGCTCCTCTTCGGGTAATGCGTCCTTAAAAAGAGGCGCGATCTCGACATCCTCCTCCTGTTCGTTCTCTATCGATCTTCTCGCGTCAGAACTATTCTTCTTAACTCCTCCGATGTCCTTCAAACTCGGCACTAACGGTTCGGGGGATGTTAAGTCCAACTCCTCCTCGTGGTCTAAATATGAGTGGGTAATTTCGGACACTCTTTTATCTCCGGTCCTCCTACGGGTCTCTGATCTAGTCACTGCACACGACGGAATATTCCAGGGTATTCCTTCTCCAACGCCTCAGTTTGATCCGACAAGCAAGGTTTTACCGTCATTCTGGGGGCGGGTATGACTCTCTCTCCAGCCAAGTCATTCCCTAGCAACATGGATATGCCTTCCATGGGTAATTTGCTGACCACTCCCAACTTCTACAGGTCCTCTCATCATGCTGGACTCAAGGAAGATTCTGTGAAGTGGATGCTAAGAAAACCGTTTCCGACCCCTCGAATTATCACAAGTTTGCCCGTGGCTGTGTCCGATTTAGGCGGTAAACAGTCCTCTAAAAATTATGGATTGTGTGGCACCGGTGTCTCTCAGGATTGTTATTCGATTCTTCCTCGTAGGGTCATCTACAGAATAAACACACCCGGCTGACACGAATGGTCTATATTCCCTTCTAACAATACATCCGTTTTCCCCTTCGGTGTTCCCGCACAAGGAAACCAATCCCTGCGGTTATTTGAGAACGTATGTTTGGACTCGGCGTCTCTTTTAGCATAACAGTGGGCTATAAGGTGACCTGTCTTACCACAGTAATGGCAAACGTTATTTCTCCTTCCATCGGTCGATATGCAGGGCGTTGGGGGTGGGGTTATAGTGCTGGCCACTCCGGTTGGGCAATCGTGTCATGTTCATCGGACCTGGTTTCGCGCTCATTCCGGCATTAGCTGTCACTCGCGGTCTCATATTACCGTCTTCAAATAGGCCGTTATTTTTTGTTCGGTCCCGCTTATGGTTAAGGCATACTCGTCTGCAGCCATCGCCATAGAGTAAGCCGTCTCGATATGTCGCTCGTTAAAGAACGTCTTGAGGTCATCGTGAACACGTTCTTTAAAGTTCTCCATTAATATCAACTGTCTAAGCTTTCCGTAGTCAGAGCCGACTCCCTTAGCCATGTTCCATCTATCAAAACACGTCTCCATCTGCCTGAAGAATTCCACATATGTCTGTCTCTCATCTTTCCTGCAACTCCGAAATCTTTGCCTATAAGCTTCGGGCACCATTTTCGTAACTTTGTAATATACTTGCTTTCACGACGTCGTAGTCGGCGCAATCTTCAATCGATAATGAAGCATTACCTCTTGTGCTTTCCCTCTGAGCGCTGTTTGTATCAGCGTAGTCCAGCTTTCTGGCGGCCACTTTAGGTTGGACGCGATTTTCTCGAAGTGTTGGAAAATTTTTTCGACGTCCGTCTCGTTAAACGCTGGTACGAGTCTAACCTGTTGAACGAGATCGAACTCGTCTCGCCTTTCTTCTCTTATAGTCCGTCTAATTTCGCTTTCCTTGACCGTGTCTCCCTGGATAGTCTAAGCTTTTCTAATTCTATCTCCTTTTCAGCCTCGATTCTGACTTTTTCCATTTCATTTTGGCTTTCTCCAACTCGACCTGCGCGTGAGATAGGCTAGGTGAATCCGTCCCTAAGTCATCTAAAATGCGCTCTTCAAAGACATCATTGTCCACCATGTGCTCCGATATTATTCTGACCAACTGTGCTTTCCTCATCGCTTTCTTAACTTCTAATTCCAACTTCAAGCCGATCTCTAAAATGCTATCTTTCTTCAGTTTAACAAGCCCTTCATACGTGGGAGATTCTAAAAATGTGTCAACTACCGACATTCTGATTACGTACTTCTCGCCAATTCAGTGGTTGTGCCTTCGGTCTCTCTATGAAGCGTTATAGAGAATATCAGTGAATGAAAATAATAGTTATCCTGGCACGAGCCCCCAATTCTGTTACGAACCCGCACTCGTTAGGGTCGACCAGCGCGTGCACGTAACAAGAAATAAAAAAAAAGTAAAAAAATGCGATGATGGTCCCAGTGTAAAGATAAAAAAAAAATATAATACAAAGGGATTGGGAAAATTCAGACACTGCTCTGTACTCCTGTGAAAGTGGGAGGGAGGAGAAAACCGATAGAAGGCGACAATGCTGAATGGAGAGAAGACGCGTGACACTTTTTATAAACAAACAAAGAATTTATTTTACACATCACATACAAGAAAATAAAGTATATAAATCTATGTGGAGACGGGGAACAATATTAACAGATAATTATCAAAGAACAGGCGAGCAACCAACAAAAATACAGATCTCTGAATATATTAACAACACACGGATACACAATAAACAATCAAAAATACAATGAAGAAAATATGTTTTGTTTTTTTTTTGTTTTTTTCGACTCACGGTACCCTTGGAATTCCGCAGAAAAAGTTCTCTTAAAAAAAGGAAGAGACGACAATCACACTGCCGTTAGAGTCTGTCAAAGTTCCTTCAATAAACGATTATTCAAAATCTTTTTTTTCTCATCGGTGGAATCCTTATATCCAAAAATGAAATCCACTGGTCTTACAATCTGCCGTTAGCGCCTGTCAAAAACCACGTCCTATTTCGTAGGCTGTATTTCAAAACTGTGTCCCTTTCTTGGAACCGATCTCTTGGCGCCAAAATCACAGTGAACTTCTGGGGTCGCGGTGAGGTCAGGACTCTGTTAGTCATAGCAACAAGTTCACCTCGGAGGAGGGGTAGGGGTAACCTTCTCAGCGATCGTGCAGGGTGGGATTAAGGAATGTGAACACACAAGGGTTAAGTCAAATTTTGAAAACTGCTCGCCACCCATTTACAAATTTATCCTTTAAATTGAACCGTTCGTCGGTTTACCGATATGCGCACTAGTGCACGTACCGATAAGGTGTCACAATGTTTTATAGAGTTTTTAAAAAGTATTTAAAGTAGTTGATAAACCACAAAAGAAGTGTGTGTGTGTGTGTGTGTGTGTGTGTGTGTGTGTGTGTGTGTGTGTGTGTGTGATGATTAAAATCGTCTTCGAAAAAACGTTTGTAATAAACCTTTAATAAAAAAAAATATTAAAAACTTTTAAAATCAAACGGTCGGCACAATCCTTTTAGCATAACTGTCCTGTCACGATGTGAAAATCTATTGTCATACAAAAAAGTGCTTTTGACAACCATTTAATTTTAAACATTGTTAAAGGTTTATTTTAAAGTTTGGTTTTTTTTCGTCTAATGATTGTGTGTAAAACAAACATCTTCTTTGTTACATCTCCTAGATGGGTAAACATATTACAATTGAAATAATTCGTTAAACATAATTGATAAAGAACTTTCTTTTAATTTTATGCGTAGGTACTTTTTATAGGATAAGCAATGCATACTTTCCTTCGGAATACACACCACTGTAAGTCACACCTTCACTTGACTTAGGAGTTTAATTCGTTCTGCTCGTAACTCAGTTTCTTCGTAAATCGATTTCCCCATTGAAATAAAGTTAAATGTCATTAGTCTGTTCCAGCATGAACAGACTCTCCTGATAACACGAACCACCTGATACTTTTCCGTACTAAATTCTCTTAAATTCATTTGCTTTCTTCTTTTCATCACGTTTCAATGAACAAATTGACACTGCATTCAACGCTTTGCATGTGCTGTCTACGTCTGTACGCCAAAAGAACATTATTTCTGTCTACATTTGCGTCAGTCTCTCTCCGTATATCTATTCATATATCAAGCAAATCTATCTATCTATCTATTTATCTATATATGTATTTGTCTACTTATCCATAAGCTTCTGGAGTTCAACTTAGTACTTGTCCATTACTTACAAAGTTTGAGCATTGCACTCAAATCAGCCGCTTCTATATTCATATTTACATAGAAAGACTAAAACACAAAATATTGTATAAATCAATGTGAGACAGGAAATAGAAAGATTCTATGTACTGAGAAAATTTTAAGATGGACTAATCTATATAAAGTTGTAGTTTCTGTCTGTTTGTAAGTTTGTTCGCAAACTCTTCCTAAGGTTTTGAAGATAGACCCCATAACCATTTATTTTCTGAAACTACATTACCCAGGGTATTTGAATAAGTATATTACATTTTAATCGAAAGGGGGTCCTTGATAGGGCACAACCCCCGCTGATTTTTTCATTTGATTTATATGAAATTTAAACCATAGGTAAATAAATAAAAATTTAAGCCGGCCTATAGTGAGAATTATAGAAGCCCATACCTTGAATACTGGAATCTCTATTATCACGGATTTTTTTCTATTAATTACACGTAAATTAACAAAAGTTACCTCTCTTTTATAGTAAAATTTGGCAAATTTAGAAATTTCATGGCAAAAGATCAATAGAATCCTTGCAACAAAATTATTTGTTAGCTAGCTTAAAGCCGCTATAAACAATATATATATATATATATATATATATATATATATATATATATATATATATATATATATATATATGAGGAAGGAGGATTGAAGTAAATCCGACAGAGTGTGGTAGAGATATGAGGAACTCAGGAACAAAACTCAGACAAACGTATGTAGGAGATATATTTCGCTAAGCATTAAGCTCAGCATCATCTGTCGTTTATTGATTATTAAGGCATCATACAAATGTTTTATAGAAGGGAAATGGGCGAGAGAGGGGTGGATTATTGTAAAAGATCAAGTGGGCGGAGTAGCGTTTGTGAGGAAAGTTTTTTAGTGGCCAGGAGGAAATCATTGGAAAGGGAGGGAAAGAAAATCAAAAGAGAAAAGAGTTAGAGAAGATGTGCAGAGTAAAGTGGAAAAATACATTGTGAAAGAAACAAGTTCGAAGAGAAAATGGGTCAGCCTTCTAGGAGAGAAATTTGATCCAAAGAAGCAGAAAGGGAGTAATAAAAGGGGAGTGGGTAGGCAGGAGTGGGTTTGGGCGAAATTGGTCACTAGGTGTGAAAACCAACCCTGCCTACGAAGGAGCATTATCTTGCATAAATATGACGGTTCTCCTGGAGTGGATTCTTTTCTATTTTTCAAAAAAGGTTCTCATTAACGAAGGCTACATAAGCATCTGCAGTTATTTTTGTATCAGGCACATTCCATGGACCAACCATGATATTTCCAATAATACCAGGCCAAATCATAATACCTTCTCGTCCTCCTTTCGAACTTTCGGGAAATCGACCTTCATGTTCTTTTCCCATTTCAAACGCATTTGGATGTGTATTTTTGTCAATTGAAGTTTTGTCACTGGCCTCAATGATGTCCCAACCTTTTTCCGAAGACAATTGACACTGTTACTTCTTCAAAGGTCTTGAAAAGTGCACCACGGATCAAGCCTGGTTTATTTATAGCTTCAAGTTTCATTCTGTACTAAGAACGTCGTGAAACAACTCTTGAATGGCTTTTATCGGATCTCTTAGCTTCGTAGGAGCTGCAATAAATATTTCAACAATTTGGTTATATCTTCCAATTATTTTGGATATTTCTAAAGTGGATTTGTATTCGGTCTGGTTTGGATTGTTTTGTTTTATGGCATATCAACCTCGATGTGTCATTTAATGATGACAAATTTTTGAAATAAATTAATCCTAAATGGATAATCATTTTTTTTTTTTGGTAAACACATTTTTCTATTTAAACTTTAGATGGAAATCTAACAACTACTACAACTCCGGGTCAGGGTGGACAAGGGAGCTATGGTGATGAAGGGCTGCTCCACATTCCCCAGACCTCCAGAATTAGAACCTCGCCATTTGCATTTGTAAAGTTCATGTCATAATGTCTTTCTTAGAAGGGGTCAAGTCACATTTGCGACCTATAATTGCACGATTATAATGGAACATATCTATATCGTGTTAATATTGCCAACGGCCACTTTTTGTCGTAGAACAGTATTATTTCATGCAGCCTACGCATATATCTATTCCAATTAAATTATGAAAGTTATGAGAAATTCCGATTATTAGGTTTTGAGAAAATGAAAAACCGTCTCCCCGTTAATAATTTGAAACGCAGTATTAATATATATATATATATATATATATATATATATATATATATATAGAGAGAGAGAGAGAGAGAGAGAGAGAGAGAGAGTAGAGAGATGTGTGTGTGTGTGTGTGTGTGTGTGTGTGTGTGTGTGTGTGAAAAGGAAACTAGAAGTGAATCCGACGGTATGTTGACAAAATGAATAAAGGAAAGAAAGTATAGAATGGATAAATAATTAATAATTAATAATTGAAAGTATAGAATGGATAATAATTTTCTTTCCATCCCTTTCCAATGATTTCCTCCTGACTACTAATAATTGAAAGTATTAAAATGACCACTAATAATGAAAATAGAAATAATAATAATTGATAATAATTAATAATTGATAATTGATTAAAATATCCAATATTATCCATTCTATACTTTCTTTTCCTTTATTCATTTTTTCAACATATATATATATATATATATATATATATATATATATATATATATATATATTCACACATATACATACATATAGGGAGAGGAAAAACAATTAAAACGCAGTCAATCAATCAATAAAGCAAATAGAAAGAAACGAGAATTAATATAATAAAACTTTAAAAATCCAGAATGCCAGCAAAATAACAAAACAATAAAATAAATAAAATAAACATTTGAAAAAAATAGATGAAGTTGAGAATTACGGGACTTAATATATTTTATATTTTGGTTGCTAATTTCTGAATCATTATTAAATATTTTAAAAGTTTATGTGAGAAGAAAACAAACAAAAATGCTCAGCCGCTAAAATTTTAAAAAGTCACTAGACTATCGATAATAAGTGGGTGGTTATAGATTTCAAGCATGCGTACTTCAAAACATAGAATATATTATTAGGTAGATATAGATAGATACATACATAGACTAGGAAAATTGCTCTATATAACAGTAAAGTGGGATAGACTTACATAGAATGAGTGATGGCGGGATAGGTAGATAGATAGATAGATAGATAGTTTGATTGATATAAAAATGACTTTGAAATACCGACAGACGAGTAATACCGGGAATGCACTTATTGCACTGTTAATCTTTCTTATCAGTTGTGAAATTCGCTATTCGATAACTGGACACGGATATCGACTTCTGATGGGAGATGCCGATGTCTTTCATTGACAAATCGAAGACAGATGCAGACAAGTTGATTCAGTGAGTAGGAGAGCAAGTGACTTATAGTGTACATGTCATCCAGAAGTCTACTATTTGAAAGAGGATTTGTGAAGTGGTATGTTAAGTATCGGTAAAGAACTAAGCCGGGCGCACTAAAGTATAAACACGATGTGTCACAGAAACATAGATCTATACAATTCAGTCGTCTCTACACTTGATTTATTCTTGTACATTTCTAGTAACTATTTCATAAAAATATCCGTTGCTCAAATATAAGTCTTCTGCGAATTTCAAAGTGAAAGTATTCACTTGGGTACGTAATAACGTTACAGATTTAAAGAGTTGATAAATGGCCAGTGGCTTGTTAAACATTAGACTGAGTAGTCTTTAGACTAAGTACCCGGAAATGAAGTAAGAATGACCCAGAAGGAGGGTGGAAGACCTGGAAATGAGGAAGAAAGACCCGGAAAGGGGGTAGGAGCCAGTCTAGCATTATTTTATGACTGCAGAGTTTGGAAATTGCGTTCATTGTAAGTTCATATTTACACTTTTTGAGTCGTCGTTTCTTAAGATTTTTCTTTTGCGCACGATAATAATCTATTTAACCAATAAATTGGACCCTAAAAGGTATTACCAATTCGGATCTGAGTGGACCTATAATTAGTGGCAATTAAATACTACTCCACACACCCAAGATGTCCAGAACTGGGGCCTCACTATCAGATGTAGTTTAGTATCATACCCAGAACATTCCTTTGGGTGTGTCTTTCCCCTCAGCATAAGTAGGGGTTTAATGAATACACACAGAAACCTTAAATATTTATATTTAAATAACTGTAAAGAAAAACAAACACTATATATCCAAAATAGTTGACACGAGGAAATTAAGTATTTTCTATATTTCTTTTGATCTGTAACATTTTTCTCAATATTTTTCGATCACCTTTTACTAAATTTGAACAAACCTTTGCAAGAATATTTTGTCACAC
>CM042139.1:100834359-100849408 GCA_023376005.1 Doryteuthis pealeii | reverse complement strand
ATAACCATAACATTAATCACGTCTCCTCATGATTGTACAGATGTCTTGGTAGTTTGATGTACTTACATGTGTGACCGATTATGTATGTTTAAAACGTGAATGTAAATTGGTTGTTTATGCCGACACGTCTGTTAAATGCAACAATTCAGATGAGCGAGTGTTAAACGCGAACGTCTTTAAAATCTACGCTTTTGTGCAGATTTTTCTACCAGAGTTTCTGCCAGAGTTCCGGTGCTGTGACCCCGTTTGTATTCCTGACACCAATTCCACAGATTTGATAGTGAAGAATTCTTTCGCTGGGAAATATTTCCTTCTTCGTGTCAGCTCTTATAAAAGTGCAGTGGCGGATATTTCCAGTGCCATTTCCGGACACAGCCGTTTGAATTCGTATTTCCCGTGAGAGGCTACGGGAATTTTTTTCAGTGCAAATTTTTAAAAGACAACGAGTCAAATGAAATTAACCAGCAAGAAAATCGTAAATTCTATTTTAGAAAAGCAGATCTGTATGTACTTACGCAATAGGGTAGGTCGATTTTTCACTTTTTAAAAATATCAAATTGTCCATCTATGCGAAAGTTATGTGTTAGTATATACTGAATACTGATACCAAAAATTAGATCTTTTACTTGCACCATTGTTTGAGGAAATAGCATGAAAGATCGTTTACTAAAATGCACTAAAAAACCGTTTTCACAAAATTTAGCCAAGAAATTGGTAAGAAAATTTAACGTTTTTAATATTTAAATCAGAAATGTTATTTTATTTTATTAAAATGAAACGAATTAATATTATAAATAGAATTCAAATTGAAAATGTGTCCCCCCCCCCCGATCATCACCGGCACCTCTGATATGCTGCTTTTTACCTTATTAATTAAGCTGTAACAGACGATCTTTGATGCTATTTCCTCAAACAATGGTGCAATTAAAAGATCTAATTTTTGGTATCAGTATCCAGTATACTAACACACAACTTTCACATAGATGGACAATTTGATATTTTAAACAAGTGAAAAATCGACCTACCCTAGTAGAGAACCCAATCTGTACTACTATTTACACATAGCTGAGAGGGGTAACATAGATTCATGCCTTTCTCAAGGACATTAGGGCGAAGTGAAATACTAACAGCCTAGTCCAGGACTTGAACTTGGATCACCGATTCCATCCCCTGAGATGAAAACCGTTACATCAAATGCTCATCCAGACTTGTAGACATTTGCAACTGAAGTGAATGTTGGTTTTGTGTAAAATTGAATTGCCATAAATTAGTGATTTCCACACTTGCAAACCAGTACCATTGTCATTAATTCAGTTACCAAAATTGACCTCATATTTTGTTACGGAACGTCTGCTCAATCTTCTTACAAGAACTGATTTCCCACCCACCCAAAATTCACCCAGCGCTGTCGACAGGGGATTTAGAATGCAACAACTGCACCTCTGCAGAGGAGTAAGACCCACAATGGGGCCACCTGTTGGCCGTTGGTGGTGATCCGTGATGCTTAAGAATAGAACCCAAATGGCTGAGCAGTCCATGAAAGGCAACACCCCACTTTACCCCTTACTTAGGCTAGACTGGCAGTTGGAGAGGCCCCCTCAAATCAATCGGCTGGTTACGTCAAGCCATAGCATCTATATGATTGTCCTGGTCCTATTGGCTTGATAGCAAAACCCCCATTTCATCGTATATGTACTATAAGGTGGTAGCTGAGGGTCTTAGTGTCCTGGGTATGATGTTAAACTCTATCTGATGATGAAGTTCCAATTCTGGAGCTCTGAGGAGTATGGAGTACCCCTTCATCCCAACTGGTCCTAGGTCCACTCTAACCCGGCGTTAGGGTACCATATTTGGATTAAATAGAAAAAATAAGATTTAAAAAAAAACGGAGTATCCATGAAGAATGAATTAAACAAAATGTATTCGGCATAAAATAACCCAACAGGGTTTGACATGCCATAAAATCCAACCAACTAACCAACCAACCAAATATCTAAATAGTCACGTTGAAATCCCCGGTTCCCGCTAGATCATGGAAGTTAAGCAGCAATGAGCCTGTGCAATACTTAGGTGGGTGACCATTTAAGCAACAGCAGATCGGACGCTAAAAATATCTTCTTGGTCTAGCGCTTGTGAAAAAGGGGATAGACTCTCTCACTGTGTGGCTGATACGTGCCTTAAAATCCAACCAACCAACCTATTTCTCCTTTGCAAAATTACACCGTGGAATTTCTGAATTTGGTCCAGCAAGTTTAGTCAAGTTTTCTAGCAACATTTCGTAAATGCCAGTAATTTAGTTTGTTGGTATGTAGCATTTTTATAACTTGTAATTGTAATAAAGCAAAAAAACAAATCTACTAACAAGCTGTAACAAGACCTTTCGGCAACCATAACATAATATGCTGACTTTTACGACCGAAACGCAAAGACCCCATCAAAAATAGAGAAAGAAAAATTTGTATAAAGTTGGGCATTTTTCCACGGAGTCAATAAAAAAAATAAAAAATATATACTGATTACATTAGGATTTCTTCGGTTTTTCTTTTTGGCTAACAAGGAAAATAATACAAAAAAAAAAAAAATAACAATAAATAAACAGAAGAAACCTAGAAGAATACAAAAGTCTTTTCAGCGAGAGTATTTGCTCAATTTTCTCACTCAATTTCACAAGTGCTGACGGGCCAAGAGCCAAATGTTTAAAATTGATTGAACGTCACAAAAAAAAAAAAAAAAAAGAAGAAAAAAAAAACTATGCACAAAATACAAACACAAAATATAAATTTGTGCTGATCACCTATTATATATATTTACCAACCCCTCCGCACGAGCAGGATGTGACACAAGGTCAATTTATTAAGCGGAGTACAACAGGTTTGAATTCAGAGTTTTCCTTCTCCTAGACCAGTTGCCTAACCAAGGTTAAAGAGCCCAGTCCGCCCTACTATTTACCCATAGCTGGAGAGAGAGTAGGATTCATACCTTTCCTAAGGGTATTAGCGCTAAGTGAAATGCAATTACCACGTCCAGGATTTGAACTCGGGGCGACGAGTCGATTTCCCATGACTTTAACCATTACACCACGCGCTGACCACCTATTATATGTGAATATTAACTAATAAATTATTAAATTAACTAAATTCGTTATTAAAATAATCCACATTATTAAATGTATCCACGTTAATAGAATAATCCTCGTTATCAAACATCAAATTGGATTAAATTGATTAAATCCACGTTATCAATAATCCACGTTATCAAAAAAAAAAAACTATATAAATTAACTAATAAATTATTAACTAATTATATATATTATATATCTGTATATTGTTTTTATAAATATAGAACATTAAATAAATAACCACAAGATTTAGAGTCTGAGAAGGTTCCCGAGTCCGACAAGAAATACCTGAAGAAGGCCGGAGGGCATATCGGCCGAAACGTTGTACAAATAACAATGAAGATGGGGACAATAGTCCGAATAACGCAGATAATACTAATCTTCAAGCCTCATCTCAAATATTCAGAGAAACTCTTCATTTTAGAGATAACAATGAAGATGAGGACAATAGTCCGAATATCGCAGATAATACTAATCTTCAAGCCTCATCTCAAACATTTAGAGAAACTCTTCATTGTACAGATAACAATGAAGATGAGGACAATAGTCCGAATATCGCAGATAATACTAATCATCAAGCCACATCTCAAACATTCAGAGAAACTCTTAATTTTACAAATAACAATGAAGATGAGGACAATAGTCCGAATAACGCAGATAATACTAACCTTCAAGCCTCATCTCAAACATTCAGAGAAATAGATTTAGAGTAATTTTCTCAGTCAATTTCACAAGTGCTGACGGGCCGAGTGCCAAATGTTTTAAATTGATTGAACGTTGCAAAAAAAAAAATCAGGCACAAAATACAAAACATATTCAGTTTCTAAGTCATCGATATCTTAATACTCGTGTTCCTTAATTGTATGACCGTTATCATCTTGCAACACCCTCTGGTTAAAAATGACACCATTCACAAGTGCTAATGTTGTATACTCTTCTTTTTACTTACTTCTATTTTTCTTCTGTTCATCTTTGGTATCTTACGTTCTTCTTCCAGCGTCTGGACCTAGTCTTGGGGACTTCGTGTCTGGTCTTCTAGGTCAGTCTTGTTGCCAAGACATTCATCAACCACAAAACCATATTATTTATTTAAACTTTTATTTCTTAACTAAACATATTTCTCTAACTAATCCCAGCGCACGTCTGCAGTGAGTCTCAGCTAAAGCAGTAACATCTTATCTGCCTGACATCCAAGCTGAAAACTGAAGAGCCAACCAGGTCCCACGTGACTTCACGTATTTCGCGGGCTTTCTGTAATATTCCATGGAAAGTCCCGCCCGTGATATGAAAAGGGGCCATCCCTTCAGAAATACAGGGGGTTGACAATAATCTATGCATAGATTATGTAACACTAACGGGCTAAAAGCCAAATGTTTTAAATTGATTGAACGTTGCAAGAAAAAAGAATAGGCACAAAACCCAAAACACATTCAGTTTCTGAGCTATCGATATATAAATACTCGTGTTCCTTAATTGTACGACCGTTGTCATCTTACAACACCCTCTGGTTAAAAATGACACCGTTCAAACAATAGTTATGCTATTATGTTCACTTTTGGACTAATACCGCTTCATGGGTTAAGTAGTACTATTAGTATGAGTGTTCTTCTACAAGGATGGCTTTGGCATTAAATAACCCTAGAAGTTGATATGCCATTAAACAAAGATTTCACAAAGCCTCATACTCTTGTTTGTCTTGTTCGAGCAAATTTTAGCGCACATAATTAACCTTAAAAAAAGTTAAACGTTAAACTTAATCTTTATAAATTTTTGAAAATTTCAGGTCATTAGAGCGAGGATTGGTTATATTATTAGATTAAGAAATGTCATGGATTGCTCAGCCAGCTGGGTTCCGTCCTTAAGTGTGGTTTTTTTTTCTGATATATATATATATATATTGTGACACCTTATCGGTACGTGCACTAGTGCGCATATCGGTAAAACCGACGAACGGTTCAATTTAAAGGATAAATTTGTAAATGGGTGGGCGAGCAGTTTTCAAAATTTGACTTAACCCTTGTGTGTTCACATTCCTTAATCCCACCCTGCACGATCGTTGAGAAGGTTACCCCTACCCCTCCTCCGAGGTGAACTTGTTGCTATGACTAACAGTCCTGACCTCACCGCGACCCCAGAAGTTCACTGTGATTTTGGCGCCAAGAGATCGGTTCCAGGAAAGGGACACAGTTTTGAAATACAGCCTACGAAACAAGACGTGGTTTTTGACAGGCGCTAACGGCAGATTGTAAAACCAGTGGATTTCATTTTTGGATATAAGGATTCCACCGATGAGAAAAAAAGATTTTGAATAATCGTTTATTGAAGGAACTTTGACAGACTCTAACGGCAGTGTGATTGTCGTCTCTTCCTTTTGTTAAGAGAACTTTTTCTGCGGAATTTCCAAGGGTACCGTGAGTCGAAAAAAACAAAAAAAACAAAACATATTTTTTTTCATTGTATCTTTGATTGTTTATTGTGTATCCATGTGTTGTTAATATATTCAGAGATCTGTATTTTTGTTGGTTGCTCGCCTGTTCTTTGATAATTATCTGTTAATATTGTTCTCCGTCTCCACATAGATTTATATACTTTATTTTCTTGTATGTGATGTGTAAAATAAATTCTTTGTTTGTTTATAAAAAGTGTCACGCGTCTTCTCTCCATTCAGCATTGTCGCCTTCTATCGGTTTTCTCCTCCCTCCCACTTTCACAGGAGTACAGAGCAGTGTCTGAATTTTCCCAATCCCTTTGTATTATATTTTTTTTTATCTTTACACTGGGACCATCATCGTATATTTTTTTTTTATTTCTCGTTACGTGCACGCGCTGGTCGACCCTAACGAGTGCGGGTTCGTAACAGAATTGGGGGCTCGTGCCAGGATAACTATTATTTTCATTCACTGATATTCTCTATAACGCTTCATAGAGAGACCGAAGGCACAACCACTGAATTGGCGAGAAGTACGTAATCAGAATGTCGGTAGTTGACACATTTTTAGAATCTCCCACGTATGAAGGGCTTGTTAAACTGAAGAAAGATAGCATTTTAGAGATCGGCTTGAAATTGGAATTAGAAGTTAAGAAAGCGATGAGGAAAGCACAGTTGGTCAGAATAATATCGGAGCACATGGTGGACAATGATGTCTTTGAAGAGCGCATTTTAGATGACTTAGGGACGGATTCACCTAGCCTATCTCACGCGCAGGTCGAGTTGGAGAAAGCCAAAATGGAAATAGAAAAAGTCAGAATCGAGGCTGAAAAGGAGATAGAATTAGAAAAGCTTAGACTATCCAGGGAGACACGGTCAAGGGAAAGCGAAATTAGACGGACTATAAGAGAAGAAAGGCGAGACGAGTTCGATCTCGTTCAACAGGTTAGACTCGTACCAGCGTTTAACGAGACGGACGTCGAAAAATATTTCCAACACTTCGAGAAAATCGCGTCCAACCTAAAGTGGCCGCCAGAAAGCTGGACTACGCTGATACAAACAGCGCTCAGAGGGAAAGCACAAGAGGTATATGCTTCATTATCGATTGAAGATTGCGCCGACTACGACGTCGTGAAAGCAAGTATATTACAAAGTTACGAAATGGTGCCCGAAGCTTATAGGCAAAGATTTCGGAGTTGCAGGAAAGATGAGAGACAGACGTATGTGGAATTCTTCAGGCAGATGGAGACGTGTTTTGATAGATGGAACATGGCTAAGGGAGTCGGCTCTGACTACGGAAAGCTTAGACAGTTGATATTAATGGAGAACTTTAAAGAACGTGTTCACGATGACCTCAAGACGTTCTTTAACGAGCGACATATCGAGACGGCTTACTCTATGGCGATGGCTGCAGACGAGTATGCCTTAACCCATAAGCGGGACCGAACAAAAAATAACGGCCTATTTGAAGACGGTAATATGAGACCGCGAGTGACAGCTAATGCCGGAATGAGCGCGAAACCAGGTCCGATGAACATGACACGATTACCCAACCGGAGTGGCCAGCACTATAACCCCACCCCCCAACGCCCTGCATATCGACCGATGGAAAGGAGAAATAACGTTTGCCATTACTGTGGTAAGACAGGTCACCTTATAGCCCACTGTTATGCTAAAAGAGACGCCGAGTCCAAACATACGTTCTCAAATAAACCGCAGGGATTGGTTTCTTTGTGCGGGAACACCGAAGGGGAAAACGGATGTATTGTTAGAAGGGAATATAGACCATTCGTGTCAGCCGGGTGTGTTTATTCTGTAGATGACCCTACGAGGAAGAATCGAATAACAATCCTGAGAGACACCGGTGCCACACAATCCATAATTTTAGAGGACTGTTTACCGCCTAAATCGGACACAGCCACGGGCAAACTTGTGATAATTCGAGGGGTCGGAAACGGTTTTCTTAGCATCCCACTTCACAGAATCTTCCTTGAGTCCAGCATGATGAGAGGACCTGTAGAAGTTGGAGTGGTCAGCAAATTACCCATGGAAGGCATATCCATGTTGCTAGGAATGACTTGGCTGGAGAAAGAGTCATACCCGCCCCCAGAATGACGGTAAAACCTTGCTTGTCAGATCAAACTGAGGCGTTGGAGAAGGAATACCCTGGAATATTCCCGTCGTGTGCAGTGACTAGATCAGAGACCCGTAGGAGGACCGGAGATAAAAGAGTGTCCGAAATTACCCACTCATATTTAGACCACGAGGAGGAGTTGGACTTAACATCCCCGAACCGTTAGTGCCGAGTTTGAAGGACATCGGAGGAGTTAAGAAGAATAGTTCTGACGCGAGAAGATCGATGGAGAACGAACAGGAGGAGGATGTCGAGATCGCGCCTCTTTTTAAGGACGCATTACCCGAAGAGGAGCTAGCCAAGGTATCGACCGGCTACTTTATCAGAAATGGAATCTTGATGAGAAAATGGCGACCTATACACACACCCGCCTCCGAGGACTGGTCGGTGGTTCACCAACTAATGTTACCAAGGGAACGAAGGAACGAAGTGTTGAAGACAGCACATGAGGCCCCCATGGAGGACATTTAGGCGTACGCAAAACCTTTGAGCGTATAGCGAGACAATTTTACTGGCCGGGGATCCGTAAGGATGTGGCTGAGTATTGCCGGACCTGCCACGCATGCCAGATGGTCGGAAAGCCGAATCAGAACATCCCCGTCGCCCCTCTACACCCAATCCCTGCCTTCGAGGAACCTTTCTTCCGCATCCTCGTAGATTGCGTTGGACCGCTCCCCAAGACCAAGCGTGGAAACCAATACCTATTAACTATAATGTGCGCTTCGACACGGTTTCCTGAAGCGATCCCCCAGGAGGATATCAGCCGGGAAGATCACAGCGGCCCTCCTTAATTTCTTTTCCATGGTCGGATTGCCGAGAACTGTGCAAACGGACCAGGGATCTAATTTTATGTCCCGAGTGTTCCAGCAGTCTTTAAAATCTCTAGGTATCGAGACAGTGAAATCGAGCGCATACCACCCCAATCCCAGGGAGCCTTGGAACGATTTCATTCGACCCTCAAACCATGGTCCGGACCTACTGCCTCGACCACCAGAAAGACTGGGACGAAGGCATTCCTTTCCTGATTTTTGCAGCCCGAGATGCCCCACAAGAATCTTTAGGATTCAGTCCTTTTGAAATGATTTTCGGACATTCTGTAAGAGGACCTTTATCCATGTTGCGAGAGAAATGGATGCAGGACAGTCCAACGAAAGAATCCCTGCCCGAGTACATGACTCGATTTAGAAAACGTCTATGTGAAACGAGCAAAGTGGCGAGAGAAAATCTCCGAGTAAGCCAGGACCGGATGAAAAACCGCTATGATCGAAATGCAGTCCATAGAAGTTTTGAAATAGGAGACCAAGTGCTTGTATTATTACCCTTATGCGGTCACCCTCTCAAGGCCAAATTCCACGGCCCATACAAGGTTCTCCGAAAGGTCAGCGACCTCGACTACATAGTTAGCACTCCTGACCGCAGAAAGGCGACACAATTGTGTCATATTAATATGATTAAACCCTATCACGAGAGAGGGAAGGAAAACCCCGTTTTGGTCGTCACTGGGCCCACGTCTTCGAGTACCCACAGGGAATGTGCCAGTGAAGCCGCGGAAGACAAGAGCAACCACCCCCAGAAGTTACAGAATTCGGAAATTCTAGCCAAACCTCACACCCAAGATTGAACATCTGAGCTCCAAGGAAAAGGACGATATAACCGTCTCATAAATAACTTTCAGAGCTTATTCCCAGATGTCCCCAGGCAAACGGACATCGTCCAGCACGACGTAGAAGTCGATAACGTCATTCCAGTTAAACAACACCCGTATCGCGTCAACCCCACAAAACCGAAATAATGCGTAAGGAGATACAGTACATGCTTGAACACGGTTTCATTGAACCCAGCCGAAGCAGTGGTCGTCGCCGTGCGTACTAGTGGACAAAGCAGACGGAACAGTCCGTTTCTGTACGGACTACCGTAAGGTCAACGCAGTCACTAAAACCGATTCACACCCCATCCCTAGAGTGGATGATTGTATTGACAGTATTGGAGAGCCAAATACATCACTAAGTTGGACCTATTGAAAGGATACTGGTGTGTACCCCTGACGGAAAGAGCGAAGGAAATATCGGCCTTCGTTACCCCACACGGCCTGTATCAATACAGAGTCATGCCCTTTGGTATGAAAAATTCCCAAGCGACTTTCAACGAATGATGAATTATTGCTTGAACGGACTACCTCACGTCACCGCTTATGTAGACGATATAGTTATCTACAATGACAGTTGGACGGAGCACATGAAATCTCTGAGCGATACATTTGGTAGACTCGAGCAGGCAAATCTCACTGTCCACATGGATAAGAGCGAATTTGGGAAGGCAGAGATTAAATACCTGGGACACAGGATCGGATACGGAAGTGTATCTCCTAACGAGGCTAAGATCCAAGGGATCCTACATGTCCCCGTGCCAACTAACACTAAAGGCTTAAGGCGATTTTTGGGTATGGCCGGGTATTACAGAAAGTTCTGCCGCAATTTTTCAGACATAGCCGCCCCCCTCACTCAATTGTTAGCTAAGAAATCTAGCTTTGTATGGAATCCCTCCTGCGAGGAAGCTTTTGGAAAGATCAAGGCCATGTTGTGCAGTAACCCTGTCTTGAAAGCCCCCGTGTTCACCCGACCATTCCGTTTAGCTATTGATGCTAGCGATCATGGAATTGGCGCGGTGTTACTCCAAACAAGCGACGACGGGATTGAACACCCCGTGAGCTATTTCTCACGGAAATTCAACACCCACCAGAAGAATTATTCAACAGTCGAAAAGGAGACACTAGCCTTAGTATTGAGTTTACAACATTTCGACGTGTACGTGTCATCCTCACATCAACCCACTTTGGTATACACCGATCATAACCCCCTCACCTTCTTACACCGGATGAAGGATAAGAATAGGCGACTACTCAACTGGAGTTTGGTTTTACAAGAGTATAACTTGGACATACGACACATCCGAGGCGTGGATAATGTCTGCGCCGATGCCTTGTCTCGCACATAGTAACGCAACGTCGAGTTGCACCCGTACGATAGAAGGAAGGAAAAACTCAGACCTCACCCCCTTGCTATAATGAAAAAGAATCTGAACAACCCTTTTTCATTATTTTTTTGGTAGGGAGATGTGACACCTTATCGGTACGTGCACTAGTGCGCATATCGGTAAAACCGACGAACGGTTCAATTTAAAGGATAAATTTGTAAATGGGTGGGCGAGCAGTTTTCAAAATTTGACTTAACCCTTGTGTGTTCACATTCCTTAATCCCACCCTGCACGATCGTGAGAAGGTTACCCCTACCCCTCCTCCGAGGTGAACTTGTTGCTATGACTAACAGTCCTGACCTCACCGCGACCCCAGAAGTTCACTGTGATTTTGGCGCCAAGAGATCGGTTCCAGAAAGGGACACAGTTTTGAAATACAGCCTACGAAATAGGACGTGGTTTTTGACAGGCGCTAACGGCAGATTGTAAAACCAGTGGATTTCATTTTTGGATATAAGGATTCCACCGATGAGAAAAAAAGATTTTGAATAATCGTTTATTGAAGGAACTTTGACAGACTCTAACGGCAGTGTGATTGTCGTCTCTTCCTTTTTTTAAGAGAACTTTTTCTGCGGAATTCCAAGGGTACCGTGAGTCGAAAAAAACAAAAAAAAAAACAAAACATATTTTCTTCATTGTATTTTTGATTGTTTATTGTGTATCCGTGTGTTGTTAATATATTCAGAGATCTGTATTTTTGTTGGTTGCTCGCCTGTTCTTTGATAATTATCTGTTAATATTGTTCCCCGTCTCCACATAGATTTATATACTTTATTTTCTTGTATGTGATGTGTAAAATAAATTCTTTGTTTGTTTATAAAAAGTGTCACGCGTCTTCTCTCCATTCAGCATTGTCGCCTTCTATCGGTTTTCTCCTCCCTCCCACTTTCACAGGAGTACAGAGCAGTGTCTGAATTTTCCCAATCCCTTTGTATTATATTTTTTTTTTATCTTTACACTGGGACCATCATCGCATTTTTTTTTTTTTTTTTTCTGTTACGTGCACGCGCTGGTCGACCCTAACGAGTGCGGTTCGTAACAGAATACAATGACGAACAATAAATAAATAAATGAATAAATAAATAACATAAAAGGTATATAAACTTTAATTATATATATATATTATTATTTATATTTCTGCTTGAAGGCAATTATAAATGCATGTATCGAAAAATTCGATAATTATAGAAAATAATCTTGACAAGAAATCCCGCAAAGGATGGCTCGCTATGCAGAACACCGTACAGACTGTTTCGACTTTATTAAGTCTCTTCAGCGATGTATACTAACGACTCCCCTCCGACAGGAATCGAAACCGGGACTTCACAGGCATAGTCAGAGACCATATCCGTTCGGCCGCCGGTACATAGCGAACAATCCCTGCGAAATTAACCTTGTCAATGATGAAACATTACACGCCCCTGCCATAGCAGGCAAGTGACGTTTATTTAGTAAACAAACACGGCCGTTTAGCTCTTCGGCGAAGTGAATAAGATTTTTGGATGTTTTTTTTTTTTTTTTTTTTTTTTTATAGAAGCAAGTTGAATAAATTATTATTTATATTTCTGCTTGAAGGCAATTATAAATGCATGTATCGAATAAGATTCGATAATTATAGAAAATAATCTTGACAAGAAAATCCCGCAAAGGATGGCTCGCTATGCAGAACACCGTACAGACTGCTCTGACTATGCCTGTGAAGTCCCGGTTTCGATTCCTGTCGGAGGGGAGTCGTTAGTATACATCGCTGAAGAGACTTAATAAAGTCGAAACAGTCTGTACGGTGTTCTGCATAGCGAGCCATCCTTTGCGGGATTTTCTTGTCAAGATTATTTTCTATAATTATCGAATCTTATTCGATACATGCATTTATAATTGCCTTCAAGCAGAAATATAAATAATAATTTATTCAACTTGCTTCTATAAAAAAAAACAAAAAAAAAACAAACATCCAAAAATCTTATATATATATATATATATATAATATATATATATATATATATGTGTGTGTGTGTATGTGTGTGTGTATGTGTGTGTGGGGGGTTTAGGTGTCTTTAATTCAAATTTACCACCAAAAATGTGCTCTATGTACAAGAATGCAAAACAATATTACGGTATTTCAATCATAAAAAAACAAAATAAATTAAGAACTATCCTGACTGAGTTTCATGGCTATATTCCCGTTATATAATATATATATATATATATATATATATGTGTGTGTGTGTGTGTGTGTGTGTGTGTGTGTTTGTTTATTAGAAGTGGGTAACTTAACGAAGAAGGCAAAAAATCGAGTGAGTCGCAATTTTGACTGTCTATAAAGATAATTAACCGAATAAGTCGTAATTATGAATAAATGTTTGAGATACGTCTGGGTAGCATCGTCAGTTATGTTATTAACTGGTTTATTGGGGATTTTGGGCCTTCCAACATAATACCTCCCTCGCCAGTTAGACCCCATTAGAGATGATCAAACCCTAATGCGCTACCCGTTTGTTCAACGCCAACTGAACAAATGGCTTTAAATAGAGTATGCCAAACGCAGACCCCGGTCTGTGTACATCTGGTTGGTTGATTTTAAAACCAATCAGCGTTCAGAGTAGTTGTTAAAAAAAGGTTCCCCTGGCTCAAACATTAAAAAAAACTAATTCATTGGCATGGCTGGGACGATACTTTTGGTGTAAAATTTAATGGAGAAGAAGAAGAAAAGAAAAAACAATGCATGAATATGCGAGACAAAAAGGAATGTAAGTAATAATAATTGAGAAGCTTTGATTTTAATTATCAAATTTACCGAAATAGAAAGATACAAAATATTCTGATGGTCGAAATTGATTACGGGATTCGATTTTTAAAACAGAAAAAGAAAATTAAAATCGGATGAAAATGAAGTGTAAAAAATGCGTTTATCAAAACTCGTTTAACATTTGTACAAAGTAAATAATTATCTATTTGTTAAAATATTTCGTTGGTCGAAAGTGAATACTGGATTTATATGTCTTACGAAATGTGAAGGCTCTAACAATATGTACAATTAGTTAATGGATGATAAAAAAATAATTCGGATGAAAAAAATTGTTAATTGTATGAACTGTGTTTTTTTCTAAAAATGTTATTCTCAAATAAACTCGGTTAAAAACCATCTCCTCAATCTTGAGTTGATTTTTCTTTCCAACTTTTCTAGTGAGCTAATAATTTGGCCCATGTCCATCTACGAGTTCATAAGGTGAACTCGTAGATGGACATGGGCCAAATTATTTTCGGGGGGATTGTATGCTGGTAAATCCAGGCTTTAAAACGGCACTATACTCGGCACTATGCTCATTATGCAAACGTGTTGGGACACGCACCTGCCCAACATCACTTGCAGAAGGACACTATATATGGCGGCACGACCAGATTCTAAGAGTGATCACCGATATAGTTTGCACTGCCATCCAGACCGGATTTATCTACTTTAGTTAACCATTTTTCTAGGTTATCGCTTGTCTCCTGTATTGCCACGGTTTGTTTTAGGGAGTGATCTATGCGTTTGCCCAGACTCTTTCTTGAATTATTGGGATAAATTCCCCCGTCAATTTGAAACGTTCTTTTTCTTGTGTTTTTCCCTTCTTAAACACAAGTGACCGAGACTTTGATGGGTTGAAGCGCATTCTGGCACACGTAATAAGTTTTTCTTGGTAGTTATCGTCAAATCGTCCATATATGCTCTTATCGGTGGTTGTCTCATTCCTGACCTGGTGATGGGGCCTCTGTATTCCAACTCTGCAGTTTTTTTAATTAAATTAATGGCTAATGTAAATAATGTAGCTGAGATGGTGCAGCCTGTTATAATTCCCCTCTCTAAATTATGCCAAGATGATGTTGACTCCTTCGAGACCGTTCTCATTTGAAGGTTTGACTGTAATCCATAATTATTTTGGCTATCTTGTTGGGGACATGGTACCGTTTGAGCGATTCTTCTGCTAGCTTATGGGGAATGGATCCATAAGCATATTTTTTAGATCCAACCATAGTACTGCCAGATCATCCTTGTTCGCCTTGGCTTCTCTCAACAACTGTGATACGACTCCATACTGCGTGTTCCATACATCCTGGAATACCTGGTAGACAACCTTTTTGCACCGATGTATCTATATGGTTGTTTTTCCGTAAGAATTCAGTTAATCTTCAATTAAGGATGCTAAAAATATCTTCCTCCCGGTGTTCAATATGGAAATGCATCTAAATTGATCAATTTCTCTTGCTCCTTTTTCTTTTGGAATCCAAACCCCTTCAGAGTATTTCCATTGCTGTTCAATTTTACCTCTTCTCCAAATTACCTTTATTAACTTCC
>CM042139.1:100814359-100829359 GCA_023376005.1 Doryteuthis pealeii | reverse complement strand
TGTAACCAATGGTAAGCACTGTGTTTACACTGTTTAAATCTACATACGTTCTCTTCTTGAGATTGACTACTATCCCTCCATGGTTAGCGCAAAACATTCACACAATAACTAAAACTTATATAATAATAAATAAAAATGTAGTTCGTGAGCTTGCTATTAAATGAGATGGAAAAGTTAACTTTAATATATTATATAAGTGTTGGTTTCTTAGCGCAAAGCTTATTGCCAAGAGATTTCTGAATTCTTTTGTTTAATTTTCTATGAATAGTTATAATATCTGTTTACAGCTTAAGTTATCATACATTCATATATCCCGTCAAACTTAATGAATAATGAATAAATAAATATATTACCAATTTATGTATTTAGTATATATAGAATTTAAAAAAAAATCGATATCATTTGATATAACTTTAGCTTAACAACTTGAAAAATGATCTAAAATTTTAACAGTCTGTGTAAAAATAAATTTCATCTAATCTATATAAGGAGCATACGTGGAATCCACAATTCAATATATATATAGGGTCATCCACTGATACGTGTTTCGACGTATCAAGTCTCTTCAGTGTGGCTAGACATTTTGTAAGATACCTACAGCCGAAATTGAACTCCGGTCGGTTGGGTGTCAGTCCGGCACCTTAACCATTAGGCTGTTTTCACTTACAGAATGGAAGGGGATTTTTACTATTTTAATACACGCATCGCTTTGTGTGTAAAGGCCGTCACAGAGTGCTCCATTCAGAGAAGAGCGTATATATATATATATATATATATATATATATATATATATATAATATGGAGTAAGTAAACAATGTGTTTATTTTTTATATGGCCTTGCGCCGACAATTTTTGGAGGATATGTGCTTAATTGAAGTCATACCTAATTTTGAAAATTAATTAGTTAATAATTAATGAATTTAGGCGGGCATATATGTTCAAATGTAAGGCTAAACAAATCTTTCTCGATTTGTTTAGCCTTACATTTGAACATATATGCCCACCTAAATTCATTAATTATTAACTAATTAATTTTCAAAATTAGGTATGACTTCAATTAAGCACATATCCTCCATATATATATATATATATATATATATATATATATATATATATATATATATGGGTGTTTCAGAAAATATATAATTTCGTAATCTAATAACTTGACTAAGTCTCGTTCTAATGATCTCAAATTGTAATAACCTGTTTAGAAACAACTGTTATCATGATGTATGTTATTTTGTTGTTCAAGTATATGAATGACACTCATTGTAAAGGAAAAGGAGTCTAAAAATTAGTCATAGAATTTTGAGATCATCTGATTTGTACAGGATGTATTGAAAAAAATTGAAATTATGTCGTATTGCAAAAACGCGACCAATTCTCTTTCAAAATTATCTAAAAGCGTTTTAACGCTTTATTTTTCAGTAAATGGTATTTATATACAGAAAAAATATAAAACCTGATAAGATAAAATTTTGAGTTGTTTCTTCAGATGTTGTTAAAATTTGAGATCTCTCGAATGAGAATTGGTCAAGTTATTAGATTACAAAATAATATTTTTCTTTTGAAACACTACATGCGCCCCCATATATATATATATATATATATATATATATATATATATAATATATATATATATATATCGAAGTGTGGGTTCCACGGGTGCTTCTTATATAAAGTAGATGAAAATAGCATGGTATATATATTTAGCTAATGTCAATAACGAATAATAATGCATGAGAAAAAAGTTTTTTTACTGCTATATTTCGGAAATCCTATCCCTTTCAACTTTGTTAAAGAAAGTCGAAGAGAATAGGATTCCCGAAATATAACAGCTAAATATCTATTTATTTTTCTTATGCTTTATTCCCAATGGCCTTTATTCTCTGCTTTCTTTTAGTTATTAACATTAATTTAATGTATAGGCCATGCTATATTCATCTAATTGATATTTGTACATGTATTTATATTATGAATATATAACATATATTTATCCTTTAAACTTACAAATATATTTGTTATATATATATATATATATATATATATATATATATATATATATATATATAAACATAAATGTTATTTTTCTATGAACTAAGAAACATTTGATATTGTACGTAAAATTCCATTTGACATATTTGCTTTTTTAATCAAGAGGAAATAAAATAGCAGCATCCTGAATATGCATCTCAATTTACTCAAGATTAAACGTATAGCAAATATAAATTGATTACAGTAAAATATCACATATAAGGATTAAAAGGAGTGCAGGTTCCGAAATAAGGATAATTTAAGTTAAGCAGCAATGATCCGGCTCACTGTTTAGATGGGTGATCAATCAGTTACAGCAGGTAATGTATGTAACCTAAGGCCTGTGATTGGCTTGATTTGGCTTCTATGTTTAATATTATATTAACTATCATGGTTTATGCAATGTCACAGATATCCTTGTAGAAGAACATTAGTGGTACTATTTAACCCGTAGCTGCGGAATGAAGAAAAAAAATCATGAAGCAACCCATCCATCACTGTGGATTAAATAGTAATAGTATAGTTCTTCTACAAGAATAGCTTTGGCATTAAATAAACCACGGAGGTTGATATGTCATAAATATAATGTAAATTTATCAATACATTCCCGCAAAAATATCAGTTTTTGCTCATTTTAAATAAGATATTTGGATTTTTCTATATCGTATACAAGGTCTGTTCGGAAATGATCCAACCATTTAATATTAACGAAAAAGAAAATAGCCTGATTAGGGCAAAAACACCTTAGCCCCATTTAAAATACTCTAATTGGGATATCATATATTTCCAAATGTTTAAGGAGGCACGCTCTGTGTAACGGTTATCGTCGCAGGAAATGGAATTGGCAACCCAAGTTGAAATCCTGGAGGAGGCTTTTAGCGTTTAAATAATGCATATATACTTGGTTTGAAAATTGCAAAGGCGAGAAACTATCAGTTAACAAGCGCCGTTGACTACATGTCTTCTCTAACCCAACTTATACAGGCTCTATTAATGATATTGAGCACTCTTTACTTTTAAATGTAGCAAACTATATATACGCCAATTCCCTTGGAAAACCCATGAACCCATTTTTGCTCATGCCAGTTATGGGTAAATAGTAGGGCAGATGGAATTTTTTGCTTAAGTAGGCAACCAATTTAGGAGAAGGAAACCAACTTACAGGACTCGGGTAAATATATACTTTCTAATTCTCTCTTTGAGATTTGAAGTATAAGCAGACAAGATTTTCGAAAATTCCAGGAATAGTCAGACTGTCTTTTAATTCCTCACTTACCTATTTCCTTAGACTGGACACCATGCAAGTACAAGATTTTTGCGTGTTCAAATTGTTGAAGGCCTTTCAGAACGTAGATAGCTTTTCAAGCATATCTGGTCGACTTTGGAGCCTCTTTACTAAACGCTTATCTGGGCTTCTGTCATTGGATCATCCTTGTAAACCTTCATAATAATTTTTGAATATTTTTTTCCGTAAAAGTTAATGCATATTCATTATAAATGCGACGCCAACACAGATCCAATAACCTCATTAGAGAGAGTCTGTTTGCGCATGCGCAACATGGTTTCCTCTGATTAGTTTCCAAATTACACCAGGTTCGCGCAATTGATTCTTGAGATATACATAGCTTGATAGGTTCCGGATAGACTTACTATATATATGCATACTTTTTGAATGTTTTAATATACGAAATGTTACTACAGGAAAGCCCATAAATAAGTACACACCAAACAATTTTTTTCAAATAAAATGGTAATTTTCTTCTAAATAAATGAAACCAAATGTTTCTATTATTTCTAGTGCAAGATTATACAATTAAAAAGGGATATTATTATTTGTTATGTATTGCTAAACTCTACGGTATTGAAACACAGTAACCAAAAATTAAATATGTTGCAGTGAAAAAATAAATATACATATTTATATTTTTAGTTACAGAGTTTCAATGCGGGTGAGTTTGGAAATAAACAATACCTAATAATATCCGCTTTGAATGTATAACGTTCCACTAAAAATAATTAAAATTTTGAGGGGTGCACTTATTTATGATCAATATTGCATATCAATAGATTTCAGCTGAGATATTTAGTATCGCTCAATATGCATATATATAGTAGGTCTATCCAGATACGACCAATTACAGTCAATTATCCCTGAAAGTACCTGTTCACGCTAGATCACCGAAGTTAAGCAGTGATGAGCCTGTTCAATTCTTAATTGGGTGATCACTTAAGTAACAGCAGGTACTGTAAACAATCAGAGTCCTTGCTTTATCAAAAATGACTTGAATCGGCATTAACTGGCCAGAAAATGTTTGAAAACAAAACAAACAAGCGGAAACTATTAAGCTACATTGTATATATCTAGAATCAGACATGATGTAATTTGGGAACCTATAAGAGTGAACAGAGTAATAGAATCATTACGATTCTATTACAAAAATGGAGTGAAAAACTTTAGACACTTAACACAAAATGAAAATTATGATACATAGAGTTTAAGACATTTTGATAAAGTGAATTAAAGTAATGAAACAAGAGATTGAAACCATATTCACGATATTTTTGTTCTATTCAGATAAAAGGAATATCTACGAGGGACGCTGTAAAAGAAAAGAAAAACTATTTCCACGGAAATTAACATAGATAGAGGCAGCACTATATAACTACTGGAGAGGGAAGTTTTCAGCTAGGCTATTTTGCCACTTATCCGCCACTATTGTTCAGATGAACACGTTTGTAAAAGCCTTGTCCTAAAATTACTGAATACTAATTTACTATGTTGTTTCCCAGCACAGAAGTGGATGTTCGTATCCTCCTCCCCCTCCTCCTCCTCATCATCTTCTCGTGATGACAGCACAGATACCCATGACACTCTCTCGTCACACGTCTATCGGTCGTCATTCTTGTGAGGTCTTCCATTCGGCATCCAGTATCCGCGCAGAGCTGTTCGATGAATGTTTTGCTGGGCCTACACTAGTCTGTCCACGTGTAGGTGTTCAATGGAGAACGTCACTTATGAACTCGTCCTTGCTGCTCCAGCAATGCCAAGCATGTCCTGTTCGTCTTACACTGATGCTTTGTGTGATGAGAGGTAAATGGTTCAGCTGCTTTTTTGTGGGGTGCTGCATCCAGGATTTGTTCAAGATAGCACACAGAATCTTTGTGTAGTTCCCATCTAGCTTTTTTCTCTAAGCGTTTCGTTAAAGTTCAAGTGGTGTAGCCATACAGTGGCACTGATGCAGCTACAGCTTGAAAGAATCCATGCTTTATCTTATCAGAGGGATCAGATTTCCATATGACTGATAATCTGACTGTAGCATTCAATGCCTTTCCTATGTGTATATTTATTAATTTCAGAGACTTAGTTGCTACTATTGCATGAAAGTTTGAACCTACTTGCCAATAAACAATAAACAATATATTTTGTTCTATAACAGATATCAGCCGAGTGAGTGTCTGGGAAAATAGAATTTATGATGAATGTAGTGTTGTGACATTGAATTAAAAGAAATGCACATATTGTCGTTCATCGGCACTTACTAACGTTCACGGAGACCAAACTGTGTATGTTGGCCCTATTAGGCGGTAGGTAATGCGTTTGAACAGTATCGATAATATGAGTATCAATACGTGTTCAGCAAGAAATGTAGAAAATTTTTCGAATTGGCCGATGAAAGATGAGCTACGCGGATAAGATTTTCCTGAGAATGATGCCGTCATTGTTTCTGTATAAAAGTGGGTTGATGCAGATTTTAGCAAGCGTTGCATGCAAAACTGTTCTTCATCTCTGGCAAAAGTGCAAAACCAAAGTGGGTGATTGTGGGGACAAAATTAATATTTTGCAACTGAAAACTTGCTGAAACCAATGATGTTATTATATTCCCGTTATGAGTAGTTTATGTGGAAATAGATAAATAAAAGGCTTTACTTTATGAGTATCCCTCATAGATATATATTTCCTTTGGATAATAATGTAAAAATATCGTTCTTTGTTCATTGCTTTAATTCAATTTAGTAAAATTATGCCTGCGATTTTATAGGCAAGCGAAACGTGGGATACCACAAAACACAGAGAGCTATATAAAGAACCCTGCAGGGAATGTCATTACGTAAGCACATCCAAAGCGAGGTCATTCGAGAGCGGGATGAAGGGCTTAATCGCAGAATACCGAAAGGTGGACTGGACAGATTACAAGGTTCACAGAAAACAGGTGTACCCGTGCAATTGGTATCGAGAGGTATCCAATAGACCGAAAACGACCACTCGGAAGACCTCGACGACGATGAGAAGATGGAATTGTCCAGTGATCTGAGTCAACATTGAGAAGATGGGTGACAGCAAGAACAAAATAAAAATGCGTGGATTTGGAAAACATTGAACGAACTGGGCAATAAGGGAATAAGAAAAATTCAATAATCATATATATTAATAGCTTTATAGAGGCGCGTTGTGTAATGGTTAGCGTCGTAGGAAATGGACTCTTCAACCCGAGTCAAGATACTGGACGAGGCTATTTGCATTTCACATTGCGCTAATACATGTAACCAACTATTCTTCAGTTATGGATAAATAGTAGGACAGACTGGGCTCTTTAACCTTGCCTAGGCAACCAGTCTAGAAAAAAATCTCTGAATTCAAACCTGATAAACTCCACTTAAGAAATTGACCTTGTGTCACATTCTATATATGCATGTTACGATCTTCTTTATATCATAGTTTTAATAACACCTTTTATCTACTTTTATTTTTAGATTGACAAATATTCTAATTAATTACTTAAAGTTTCACCCAATTTTTGAAGAGTCCTTCACACACACACACACACACACACACACACACACACACACACACACACACACACACATATATATATATATATATATATATATATATATAATTCCTCACAAGAAACCCGTGGCATAGTGGTTAACCTTCTGGGTTGTAATATTTTAGTAAACGGGTTCGAAATCCAGTCGAGCTATTACGATCACATTCGGACTTCGGACTAATACCTTTGGGAAAGGTATGAATCCCCTCATCCCACATTTGTGGGTTGAATAGTACAACTACTGTTCTTCTACATTATATTCTTTGGCATAAAATAACACAGGAAAGTATATATGCCATTAAACAACCAAACCAAGCCACGCCTTCCTAAATTAATGCCTCATTATCATTATAGACTCTATGGATATAACGGTAACATACCAGATTCACAGATCTAAGCTACAAGAACCCACTGAAACCAACATATATCTAATCTTTTACTATTTTATTGATCATAATTTTACTTAACACCTTTTATCTACTTTTATTTTTAGATTTACAACTATTATAGTTAATTTTGACTACTATCTTCTTTTCTCTTAGTTTTTAGTGGAATGATTAAAATGAAAAAGAAAATCTACTAATAAAAGTTGATGATAATAATGGTTAACCATGTCTCATTTAAAAATGTGTATATATGAATATATGTCTTATATCAATAAAAGACATAAACGCATGTGTTCTAATGTCATATCCAGTTATTACCTGAGATAAATAATGGACCATTCAGTTTGGATTGTGAGGAAAGAAAGGGAAGAAAAAGAACATGCTACACAAAAAAGAAAAAATGTATCAAGAAAGAAAGAAAAAAAAGAAAAGAAAAGGGTGAGAGAGAGAGAGAGAGAGAAAAATATTGAGAGAGAGAGAGAGAGAGAGAGAGAGAGAGAGAGAGAGAGAGAAAGAGAGAGAAATATTGAGAGAGAGAGAGAGAGAGAGAGAAAGTTTATATATATATATGTATGTGTGTGTGTGTGTATGTGAGTGTGTGTGTGTGTGTGTGTGTGTGTGTGTGTGAGAGAGAGAGAGAGAGAGAGAGAGAGAGAGAGAGAGAGAGAGAGAGAGAGAGAGAGAGAGAGATGAATAAAAGAAAGAAATAAAGAATATTTTGAAAACTAATTTATCCTAAAAATTTATTTGTAAATAAAAAAATCCATTTTAATATTTTTAGATTTATCATTAATAGATAAAAATAAACTGAACAATAAATTTGAATTACTCTTATCTATTCGTTTACTTATCTATAATAAAATGAAATTTACACTGGAACTGCTAGTAAAGATAGATAAAATGTAAATAAAATATTTAATTAAGTTTTTTTGTTGAGATGAACAATAAAATAAAGATGAATTTAAAGATAGTGTTATGAAATTTAGCGTAATTTATCTACAAACCTTAATATCACCCTTTGTTAGATTCTTTGTTAGATTCTTTATTTACAAGGGAACATTTTATAAAATATTCAAGCAGAATAAAGATAAAAGACCCTTAAAGGTAATACGACTCCGGTTCAGAGTGGACAAGGGAGTAATGCCAGCGAAGAGGTGACCCTGCACTCTCCAGAGCTCACTATCGCCATTTTGTTTAGTTTAGTTTAGTTCATTTGTTAAACGGAGTAACAAATCATTCATTCAAGTTTATTTTATTAAGAATTTTGATTTATTTTTAAATGTTTAAAATTAAAACTATATGTGTCCCTTTGCATCTTTTAATTTGTCTATGATATCTTTTTGCACCAAGTCATGATATCAAGTATTCATATCGAATACAAATAATTTTCAAACAGATACATTTAACACATAGATGTGACCCTAACAGGTATTACCAATCCGGGTAAGACTGGACCTGGGCGTAATGGCAATGAAAATTTAGTTCACACTCCCCAGAGTTCTAGAACTGGAGCCTCACCAACAGATATAGTTTTGTGTCATACCCAGGATACCATTTCTTGTGTGACGAAAGTTGTCATATTGTCAAAAATAATGAGAATGAAATTATCTGTTTTTCCTATAAATGATATCGGACGAAACCTCGGAAGAGGGAAAGAACGATATCTCACTGCACTTCAACTTAGCAATTGCTAATTACTCTGTTCACCTTATTTTTTGCTTAGTAAAGCTGTTCCCTATCCTTTACACATTGTGTTTCTTTCTATTATTTCACTGTTAACTCTGATATTTGAGTTACAACAGAAGTCTTATTCCTTTGCAAGGGATGCAGTCGACCTATTCTAAAACTCACTGAAGGGCTGATCTAAGCGCTGAGATATATCGCTTTAAATTTTATGGTTAAATAGCGAAGTTATTTTTGCACCAACTTGATATTTGACATTTCTGTTTAAAAGGAAACATGGAATTTTTTGAAGATTTTTAAAAATTGTTTATAGAAGCAAACTTTCTCTATTTCCGTATCGGCATATATTTGTCTTTTTTGAGTTTAAAAAACCACAAACCTGTATTAAACAGGTTGAACTTAATGTAGATCTGAAGTGGATCATATTTTTAGATTTACGCATCAGGTAATCATTTTGAATTATAGTAATCTAGACTAGATTTAAAAATTCCGCTTCAGATTTTTACTATTTTTGTCGTTGAAAATCGGATTATTTCGCATGAATCTTGTAAACGTTTAAGATATACAAGATAAGAAATAGTTGGGAAAGAGCATTACTTTTACATAGTCCGTACATTAATGAATGCTTATATTACTCTATGTAGGAAGCGCGTGGTGTAATGGTTAAAGTCATGGGAAATGGACTCGTCGCCCCGAGTTCAAATCCTGGATGTGGTAATTGCATTTCACTTAGCGCTAATACCCTTGGGAAAGGTATGAATCTTACTCTCTCTCCAGCTATGGATAAATAGCAGGGGTAGTCTGGGCTCTTTAACCTTGGTTAGGCAACCGGTCTAGGAGAAGGAAAACTCTGAATTCAAACCTGTTGAACTCCGCTTAAGAAATTGACCTTGTGTCACATCCTACTCGTGCGGAGGGGTTGGTAAATATATATATTACTCTATGCATGATAATATATACGAATATTATTTTAAGCAATAAAAAATGCGTGTGCTAAAATAAAGTATTATAAAAGACATCGTGCGGAGGGGTGGGTAAATATATATAAAAAGACATTACCAGGATTTCTAATATTATCAATTTAGAAAACTGTATGTATGTTTTATTACATCTATCTATCTATCTATCTATCTATCTATCTATCCATGCATATATTATTATTATTGTAATCTCTCTCTCTCCATCTCTTTCTCTCTCTCTCTCTGTCTTTCTGTCTTTCTGTCTCTCTCTCTATATATATATGTATTGTGTATTATCAAATCCATGTTGTCATGATAAGGATGATAATTCACTAGTTATCAAATGTTTAATGTTTTATTTTTTCGCAGTCGAAAGATGCTGTGTGGAGTGAGAGATGCTGTGTGATATTTCTACTCATGCCAAGATTATATAGCTACATTCATTTAAAACTTTAATCGCAATAGAGAATATTTCGGTGTTTAGAATACGTTTTTTTTTTTTAGAGTTTTTGTGCATCTGGGCTTTGTTTGGAATATTTTCAAAGGCGATTATTATTACAAACTAACACATAAACAAAAACTAACAAAATAATTTCTCCTATAAGATTGTTGGGGGCATTAAACTATCCTACTTAACGCCATTTTAAAAGTACAATTTTCTTCAGCTTTATGATAGGCTCATTGTAGCGTGAACATAATATATATATATATATATATATATATATATATATATATATATATATATTAAAAACAAAAGCGGCATCTCAACCATCGATGGCAAACTCCTAAACTCTGTAGAACAATTTAGATACTTAGCAGTAACATCTCCTCCACAGAAAACGACGTTAATGCACGCATAGGAAAGGCATGGGCCGCTATAAATAGATTATCTATCATATGGAGGTCCAATCTCACAGACAAGCTAAAGAGACAGTTCTTCCAGGTCGTTGTCGTGTCAGTACTGCTGTATGGCTGCACCACATGGACCCTAACTAAGCGACTAGAGAATAAACTAGATGGGAGCTGCACAAGAATTCTGCGGGTGATCATGAACAAGACGTGGAAACAGCACCCTACGAGAAAACAGCTGTACGGCCACCTACCACATGTCACCCAAACTATCCGAGTAAGACGGACAATACACGCGGGACACTGCTGGAGAAGCAAGGACGAACTCATAAGCGACGCCCTCCTGTGGAAGCCAGCACATGGACAAGCCAGTGTGGGCCAACCAGCAAAAACGTACGTTGATCAGCTCTGTGCGGATGCGGGATGCTGCATAGAGGACCTCCCGAGAATGATGAGCGATAGGGACGGATGGAAAGAGATTGTCATGGATATCCGCGCTGAAAGCGCGACATGATGATGATGATGATATATATATCATAGATCGATTTGTTTTTTGGGATCCCGTTACCTAGCCTTTAACTGCTGGGTCACCTAGCTGAAGGTGAATGATATTGAAAGACCCGAAACATCTAATGATCCTTGGATCATATTACTGACGATATGGTCAGATATACCTTCCAGAAGTATTTCTTGATATATATATATATATATAATATATATATATATATATATATATATCAGGTATATAGGTACGTGATTATCTATGTATATGAATGTATATATCTATTAATAATGGAGATTCGCTTCCGGTTTTTGTCTGTAACAAAATTACGTCACTGCTTTAGTCACATTACCCAAAATTGTCATAACACAATAAATACACTCAAAATTTGAACATGCAGCATTAGGCAGTCCTCATTGTTTTTTTAAAACAAGTTTTGATAAATACATGACTGGTATTATATATCTCTATGTAGTTTGTTTTATGAAAATACATATTTAAAGTTTACATTTCATATTGTTTTATTTTTTAATCCTTTAATGAATTTGATGATTTTACTTACTTAGGCTACAAACTCGCTGACATTGAATTATTTACTCCCACCCCTCAGGCAATATGTTTCAAAAATCTATTTTTACATTGCCCTGAGGGTGTTTGTTATTTTGTACTAGTAAACATAATATAGGTAAATGAATAGGTATATTGCCACAAACAACGAATATTTATCAACATAATATTCTTACTTGGGGATGCATGAAGCCTTGAATCTTAAAATATAGGCCGTAGACAATTTATTTATTCTTCATAAAATCGGACCAATACCAGTGGAAATAACTAGGCGAATCTTGTTAGATGTTTTAAGTGTGTATTGCTGGGCGATATAATATTTAAACAACGTGTCTTGGGTATGAAACTAAACTACATCTGGAGGTGTGATTCCAATTCTGGAGCTCTGCGTAGTGTGGAGTACACTTTCATTGTCATTACACATAGATCCAATCAGATTTGGAGTGGTAGTACCTGTTATCTATGAATCAAATCTGTCTGTTTGCAAGTTAATGAAAACTATTTCTACCAGTTTATAAAATGAAACCAAACATAAATATTTAACTATTCGCTTACAAATATCATATACAAAAATGACCCCCCAAAAAACAAAAAAAACAAAAAAAAAAACAAAAAAAAACTAAAAAACAAACAAAAACAAGATCTGGCATTAAATAGCCAACAAGGATTAATATGCCATTAAACAATATAATCAACCGACTTTACTTAATGATATAATAAAATAAAATGGCAAATTTAGTTCTATCATGGTAAAATAAGATTTTGAATATGCTCTATTTTACTTAAAAATCATCTTTTTTATTCACATTCTAAATCCAAGAGACCATTCTTCCGGACCATTAATATATACGAAAGATCTGAAAAGTTATAGGCCCGACCAAAAAGAAAATAAACTAGAGCCATAAAATGTATATGATATTCTAGATATTTCCTTAGTCGTTTCTTAAGTTTCTCTAAACCCTCCTTAATTTCCATAGCGTTATTGTAAAACTATTCATATATTTATCACAATAAAACTCATGACTAACCACTAATAATCTGAATTAAAGTGGTAAGTTAAGATTATTTAACATATCTTGCAAATTTAAACATTCCATATTTATTTAATAAATAATTTCACATCCATGTTCCCATTTTCTTTGTGAATGTCTATATTCCCATCGATAAATCTGGAATAATTTTCACATTCTGTGACAAATTTTAAATTACCAGCTTTTGTGTAGGCAACATGAAATATTATTGAGATAAGAAAAACCTGATGAATAATGTTCAGGATAACAAAGGGAGGTTATTCGCGTCAAAACCTACAAGTAATAATGGCAGCCATTTTTGAATCAACGATATCGTTCTTGCTGAGTCCATTGGAACCAATTTGCATCAAACTCTCGGATAAGCGGCTCTTTCTGAATGAAGTAGCAATTTTGCCTGTAATCAATTTTGCTGTCAGGGTTTTCACCTCACAGTGGGAGAGGGGATGATATAAATCTTGCTTTATGGGAATAGAAAGCATGGTGGATTAAAACATTTTTGGTCCGGCAATAATATATTCCTGAGAACTACGCAGATACCAGTTAAATGCTTATCATGCTTCCTATATTCGTGCGCATGCGCATACATACAAAATAAGTTGAATTAGTATAAATCTGCGTTAATTAGTCCTACGCAGTAATTATTTATCTATGTTAAACTATTAAACTTTAAAACCGGCTGGTACATTTTTTACAGTAAAAATATATTAAAAGGAAAATATCTTTTGAAATGATTACTAACTCTGGTCTGGGAACAACGTAGTAGTGTAATAAGTTAGCAAGGTAGTTTTAGAGACTTATTAGTAGTGAGTTCAATTCTCAGTAGTTGCCTCATACTTGTGTCCTTGTGCTAAATCTAATTCATGTTTAGCCTTTTGGGTATCCCATGGTGGTGTAATTGTTAACTACTTAATCTCATAGATCCATTTTTACTGAATGTTTGCAAATGTAACAACGCCAATATGACAGAGCTAATATAGATTTTATTTTGCTTAAACCGGGAACAAAACATTAAACAGGAAATATACTTTAAATATACCTTATAATATATGTTATAATATATAATATATACATTATAATATACGTTATACGTTATAAATTCTGATACCATAGATTCCAACATGAAAAGATTTAGAAACGCAGAAAGTGCAGGGGCGTAGTGGCTAACATCGTAGTAAGCGAGTTCGAACTCCAGTGATACTATTACATTTACTTTCGAACTAATAATGTTGGGAAACGGCTATGGGTTAAAAAGCACCCCAACTCTTTATCTACAAGGATGGCTTTGACCTTGAATGACCCACGAAGGTTGACATGCCATTAAACAAAAAAATCAAACCAAACAAATCAGATAGAGCAAATATTGAGGTTGTGTTTATACGAAGTTTGAGCAAAATGCATCGAGAATGAATCTTTAATTCTGTCAAATTTAATATTTAACTGAAAGCATTTTCACAATTGAAAATGTTGCATAATTAATGAACTATGTCTAGACGTGAAGCCGTTAGTTTGGGTAGCTGTTTGGTGGATATCATATGCCATATATTTTTTAATTAAAAATATAGTAAATAGCGGTTCTAGAGCTGTTCATTTCATATTTACACACACACACACACACACACACACACACACACATAGACAGATAGATAGATAGATAGAGAGAGAGAGAGAGAGAGAGAGAGAGAGAGAGAGAGAGAGAGAGAGAGAGAGAGAGAGAGAGAGAGAGAGAGAGAGAGAGAGAGAGAGGGGGAACAAGCACACTCACGCACACACGAACACATATGCATGCATACCCGAAAAGATACACATACACGTACACACTTATACACTCAAACACACTCAACAACGTACATACACAAAAAGTACACGCATACACATACATATCTGTACACTCACGTAATCATCCACCCCAAAAACACGTGTATGTACACACACAAAAACACACACACACACACACACACACACACACACATATATATATATATATTTGCATAAATATAGGATTATTTAAAATATGAGTGATCATCTTAAAACCCGGATGTAAACGTGTAAGTGTATTTCCCAACCCAAAGTTAAAGCTGGAGGGAAAATATTTCCAAAAGGTATTAACGATTTGGCAAATGCAATTAGCCTAGTCCAGGATTTGAACTCATGTCACCATGT
>CM042139.1:100781859-100809359 GCA_023376005.1 Doryteuthis pealeii | reverse complement strand
AGTTCGATCCTCTCTGGCTTTCCCATGCCTGTATCCTTAGGCCAAATTTAAGCTGCTGTTGTGTAACAATGTCATCAGTTGTTTTTATTACACGTGGGTTTATCACGTGGGTTTATGATGTCATGGTAGGTTGACTCATTGACAAGTGATACTCTAAACAAGGACTTTTATAAAGGGTCATTATAAAATCCTTGCATAATTTTAAGCTTGTATAACGTTTGATTTATGGATGTGAGAAGTAATTTGTAACGGAAATTTTGAAATTAATTTCATGAAGAAGCCGCATTTGAAAAGAATTTCGAAACTCAATTCGTTTGAAATTTAAACGTATGTATTTATCGATCCCTCACTACGAACAGAATGTGACACAGGGTACATTTTTAAGCAGAGTTTAAAAGGTGTGAATTCAGAATTTTTCTTCTTCTAGGCTGGTTGCCATATCAAGGTCAAAGAACCCAGTCTACTCTATTATTTTACTCATAGCTGGAGTGAAAATAATTGGATTCATACCATTCCCAAGGGTATTAACGCTATATGAAATACAAACAACCTCGACTAGGGTTTGAACACGGATTTCCTACGACGATACGCATTACACAATGGTTGCATCATGGAATTTTACATGTAAATAGTTTACCAGGCAAGTAAACAATATGTGAAATCAAGTGCCTTCTCTCATTCTCTCCCCCGCCTTCTGTCTGTCTGTCTGTCTGTCTGTCTGTCTCTCTCTCTCTCTCTATCTATATATATATATATATATATATATAATAAAGATAATGAAACCAGAAAATTGTTTTAATTCAACAAATGGATATGCCACTTTGCCAGCATATTTTCCGTCCCTTATCGCTTACTTTCTGAAAACATTTTTTTTCACAATTTTTTTTTCTCCTGTCGAAACTAGTTAGGAATAATAGAAAAATAAAAGAATTATTTCAAATTGTCTTATTATGTTTGTTCATCTTTTATACTTTTATAGGATGGCAGGCATATCTTAACAGATGATAGGCGTATTTACCACCTACATTACTACTCAAACTCTCTAGGTCTACAGTTCGAGTCGTGAGTGGTTTTATATGTATCTAAAATACTTCCTTTTTGTGTATTGATGTAATAATTTAACTGATTTTACGACCGTCTTAGGTCTTAGCCAACATTTTGGATTTTATCAAGCGATGTGTGTAAAAGTTATGTATATATATAATATATATATATATATATATATATATATATATATATATGAAGAGGGGGTAACTTAACTGAGAAGATAAAATATCGATTTAAAATAATTAGCCGAATATGTCGTGGTTATTAATGAATATAAAAGTGCTCATTACGTTTGTAGAGCAGATTTAGTTAAATGGTATAGTAGTAAAGCCTATTATATTTATATTCCCCGATAAGCCATCATCTTTTCATATATATATGTATATATATATATATATATATATATATATATATATAATTATTGTAGGTGCTTATTGGCGTCAAAGTTGCAGCAGTGTATTTAAAAATGAAAAAAGTTCTCAATTCTATATATAAGAGAGAGAGAGAGAGAGAGAGAGAGAGAGAGAGAGAGAGAGAGAGAGAGAGAGAGAGAGAGAGTAGTGTGTGAGAGTGAGTGAGAGAGAGTATATGTCTGTGTCTGTGAGAGAGAGAGAGAGAGAGAGAGAGATAGAGAGAGGGGGAGAGAGAGGGGGGATGAATATAGAGAGTAGTGACAAAAAATCCAATCGGAAATATCACTTTATACCTTTATCTGAAATAACTCGGTTTCCTCCTTTCGAAGAACCTCTAAAAATCCGTCAGAATATGAACAGTGAGTATCCCATAGTTAAAAACAAAATAGTGGTCATTGTTGTTAATTTTCTCCCTCGTCTGGTCGATCGCACCATTATTTATTTGTCTTCCCTGAAAAAGTGTTTTATCGTACTATCAACTCGACACGACAAACGGCGCCTCCAATGTAACATTAGGTTTAATAACACTGGTTTACAAAGAAATTGAGGCAAGCACAAAAATAGCTGTTTTAACTTAATTTGAGGGTGCTGAATTCAGATTTGAAATCTGTTTTTACTCATCACCTCTAGTTTTTTTTAGATATGCATACTGTACATTTTGTACACATACTGTACATAAAGGCATATATGCATTCAGGGTTAATTTCTAATATTGTGTGACTTATGTCTTCTTTTTTAGTTATTATGCAGGAAACTGAGAGCATGGGAAGCATTTAAGTCAGTCTATAGTGGCTTCCTTGGTAACACCTGCGTACCAAATTACCAAAACTTGGAGCAGTGAGTGATGAGCACGGAGAAAGATTCCACCAAGACATTACGAAGATGGAGAGCAACTACCAAGGCAAGTGGAACCCCGGCATGATGGGGGATTTCTGCTGGATGCTCTTGCGCGACATCCCGGAGGCAAAATACAGCAGATCCTCTAAGAAAACACACTTCTAACTGTCTGCGGTACTATGAATTGTGTACATTGTGTCATCCAAGTACATTTATTCCGTCAATGTTCTTTATCTATCCTGTTTTATTTGTAATAAGCTGCTGCAACTGTTGAAATAAGCACGTATATACTCTGTATATACTAAAATGAGACTATTTAAAAGACAGAAAACTAGAGGTGATATAGCAAAACTGCTTATAAATTTGAATTCAGCACACCCAAATTAGTAAAAAAAACACCTATTCCCATTCTTGCTTCAGACAAAAAATATTTTTTTGTAAACCAGTGTAATTAACTCTATTGCACTTAACGATTTAAAAAAAATTAAAAGTTTCATCTAAATCAAAAAACACCAGAATTTTATAATTTCTTGGGAAAAACTATGTAGTGGAGCTTTGTCAACAAAAAAAGGGAATTGAATAAATAAATCTACATAGGCACAAGCCGACAACCACAACATGAAACTATCTATTTAGTTTTCGATTATAAATACATTATTTTGAATCAGACTGAAATTTTCAAGGTAAATATTAAAACGGGGATTCATATATTCTTTGTATCTTATATTATTTAGTTTCTTATTGAAAAGGAGAATTGCGTGTATTTAGAAAAGAAAAAAAAGAAAAAGATTATATCAGCAAATTATTCGTAAGTGATGTTTTTTTTAGAAAGCTCACATTAAACTCTCTGAGACATCTTGCGTATTATATCTTCTAAATCAAAGATACTAAGATTTTATTATTTCTAACGGAACAATTAAAACGGATATTATTAGGTATTATATATCATCAAACTCTACAGAATGACGACTCTGTAACTAACATGAATTAAATAATATATATATATATATATATATATATATATATATATATAATGAATAGTGAATGAAAAAATGAGAAAAGTATTTGCATGGAAAGGTGCTCAATGCTAATAAAGCAGAGCAGATTTATAATTAATGTTGATATTATGATTTCACACTCATAACTTCAAGTTTCTTGGTAGTCCAATCATCAGATGAGAAGTGGTTGAGATGTCAAAAACCAGTCGTGAAATGGTAAAAATCAAATTGTTTAGCGTTTATATGCAGCGTTTTTCACGCGATGGGAAATGTAAAGCTAAAAATTGTTTTTTTAAACTGTGGCTTGTTTAACGTTTATGTGACGTGGATTGTATTCACGTGATGTAATGTCAACTCGTTTCGAAATGTAGGCATTTAAACAAATTTTTACTGTGTCACTTACCACCTGACCCTAATTGATCCCTGAATTTTCGCTCTCCTTTTTTTTTTTTTTTTATTTTTTATTTTTATTTATTTATTTAAAGAAAAAAAAATTCATCTGAACACCGCGTGCATTAACACCAATGCAAGTTTGTTTGATTATAATGTTTTTTAAATACAAATTTAACGTCATGACATTACATCACGTGAACACAATCCACGTCACATAAACGTTAAACAAGCCACAGTTTAAAAAAACAATTTTTAGCTTTACATTTCCCATCGCGTGAAAAACGCTGCATATGAACGCTAAACAATTTGATTTTTACCATTTCACGACTGGTTTTTGACATCTCAACCACTTCTCATCTGATGATTGGACTACCAAGAAACTTGAAGTTATGAGTGTGAAATCATAATATCAACATTAATTATATATATATATATATATATATATATATATATATATATATATATATATATATATTCCGTAGTTAGGGTCTTTCCACGTGTGGTTTAACCAAGCTGATGCAGGTAGACCATAAGGAGAGCTCAATGTGCCTAATACCAGTGAGTAGAAGGACAGAGCAAGATATTTAGTAAATGAAGAAAAACTTGCAATAATTTATTTCAATATAATACGGTTTAAATAAATTATTGTAATGAAGCAAGTTTAGAGTTTTTTTTTCATTTACTATATATATATATATATATATATATATATATATATATATATATATATATATATTCGGTATTCGCCGAATATGCTTGTCATGATTATTCCAATTATATAAATAAAATTTCTGTATAAAATAAAATTACCTATATTTCTGTACTCAGCATGGGTGTGAGCACGTGGATGCGTGCCGTCATGCCGAGAAGACGTGACTCCGAGAGGTAACGAAACGATGCTGCTAAAACGTCACATCATGTTATAGTAGTTGCGCACTTATGATTGACAAGTTGATTTGGCGAGTTTCATGTGTGGCGTGTCCGGTTGGCCTAGGAGTAGAGTCACTGACTCTGCATTCTGGGTTCTCCAGTTCGATCTCTGTCGGGGGAGATCGTAGGTATACACTGCTGATGAGACCAAATTAGGTCGAAACAGATGTACAGTGTTCCTCACGTCGCACACGGTATTCGCCGAATTTGCTTGTCATGATTATTCCAATTATATAAATAAAATTTATCTCTGTAAAATTATATATATGTATATATATATATATATATATATATATATATATATATGAATAAGATATAATGAAAAAACAAACGATGTTTACAACTGAAATAGGCTCATCAGAAGAGAATGTGTGCAAACCGTTTCGGGGCCAATTCTCTTGGCCCCGAAACGGTTTGCACACTTTCTCTTCTGATGAGCCTATTTCAGTTGTAAACATCGTTTGTTTTTTCATTATATCTTATTCATACTGTCGGATTAATTTCCATTTTATTTTCACATATATATATATATATATACGGTGTTACTTATTCTTGAACCGCTACATATTTGCATTTTTGGTTATAAAGTTTCAATGTTGTCAAGTTTGGTAATAAATAATACCTAATGATATCCATTTTGATTTTGAAATGTTCAATAAGAGACAAATAAAATCCTTTGGTTTAGAAGATAATTAGTGGTTGGTTGGTTGGTTGGGTTTTACGGCATGACAACCCCTTGGGTTATTTTATGCCGAATACTTCTATTGGTAAAAAAAAATGTTTAATGCTGAAAAAGTTTTGAAATAATTTCATTTTTAATGGATAATACAATTTTGTTTATAAACTCATGTTTTCTATTTACCCATAGATGGGACGCTAACAGGTACTACCTCTCCGGGTCAGAGTGGAGAGAGAGCAATGGTGATGAAGGGGTGCTCCACATTCCCCAAACCTCCAAAACTGGAACATCACCATCAGATAGAGTTTAACGTCATTCCCAGGACATGTAGACCCGCAGCCGCCGCCTTCTATCACCTATATGATAAAAAGGGTTGGGGATTGCCATAAGGGCAATAGGGTTGGCGCAATCATATAGGTGCTAGGGCTTGACGTGACCAGCCGATTGATCGGAGGGGGCCTCTCCGACCGCCCGTCTAGCCCAGATAGGGCCAAAGAGTATTGCAAGTCATGAACTGCTCATCCACCTGGGTTTTATCCTTAAGCATCACGGGTCATCACTCACGGCCAACAGGTGGCCCAATTGGGGGAGTCTTACCCCTATGCAGAGGTGCAGTCGGTGCATTCTAACTCCCCAGCCGACAGGTCGGAAGAAAATTAAGTTTTTGTGAATAATTGGCTGGGTTGAATTTATTTATGGGTAATATGGAATATTTGATTCATGTATTTAAGAAAAAAACATAGGGGAAAAGGAAAACGGTTTATCTTTCATAATAAGTCACGTAGGAAAAATAATTTATAAAGTTAGTTATTTAAATTTTTTTAACTGACGTAAACAAAAGAAACAATAAAAAATACAATACCAAAATTTGGTAAAGGAAAATATTCATATGACTTTTTATATGACATTGTTGGTTTAGCTCAGTCATTAGAGCATACGTCTAGGAACCACAAGGTTCCGGGTTCAATACCGACCCTCGCTAACAGCATGAGTAGAACAGCTTAGATATATGCGGTAACATTCTCATTGTAGCAAAGTTTATAAGAAAGAGTTAACTTGAGAGCAGTATACTGAATAATAAGTCAATTATAATCAAAAGACATGTAAATTAGTCGATTATAAGTAAGTAAAGTTGACGGGGCGGCCTAAAGTCGGTATCAGCCAGTCAGCGAGGGAGTCTATCCCCTTTTCAATAGCGCTAGACCAAGGAAATTGTTATTTAGTATCTGAGGTGGAGCGCCACACCTACTATCAGCTCCTTACTTTACCGCACAGATCCCTGTGCTACTCATACGCTAAGTTGCTGAGGACCGGTATCGAACTAGGAACCTTATATATATATATATATATATATATATATATATATATGGAACCTTGTGGTTTTTAGCCGAACGCTCTACCGACTGAGCTAACCCGGGCCATAAACACTGAGAGACTTTACCAAAACTTAATGCTTTTGCAGAGCAAAATCTATTCTTATATCACTAGCATAATTCCCGTTAAAACGACTTCTGCCTATGATTAGAGTGTAGTACCTGTGGGATCTTGTTACATAATGGCTTGGTAGAGCCTATCATTTTTAGTAAGAGTTCAGTCGGTAGAGCACCCGTATGGAGACCATAAGGTTCCAGGTCCGATTCCAGCCCTCGTCAACCCAGCCCATATGTAGCACAACTTGGATCTGTGCAGTACAATTTGATGGTTGATATGACGCTCCATCTCAGATGCAAAACAAATTATCTCAGATTTAGCTAGTGAAAGGGGGATAGACTCCCTTGCTGTCTGTCTGACTTTACTACTAGTGTAGAGCAATTTGAAATTACTGCAAAACAATGGAAAATACCAGAGTCACATAGTTTGATTGGTAAAGTATCAACTCAGGATCATCTGGAACGAAACATTTCATTGGTTTATTTAGAGGAGAATGTGACCAGGCATGTGATTTGAAAGTTGAATTAGAAGTTTGTGGAGTTGAGTCTAGTGGCCCATTTTGGCAAGACGTGTTTTTCTATCTCAACTTCTTCACATGCGCGTGCTGGTCAACAGTATATCGGAAGAAAAGGAATTCGAGGGAATAAAGTTGAGTGTACATAAGAAAAATTCTCCGTGTTGTTTGCCTATAAAAGAACACAGTGTGGAACACACACAGACCCCAGCCAGTGAAGAGATGAAACCCAACCCGATACGACCCGAAAGAAAAAGAGGAAACTTGACAACGTTAAAATCTAATTAGGATCAAAGGAATCGTTTCTTAGTATTTCAACCAGGAATCAATTCTCATCGACTCGGCAAATGAGTTTGATTGATTGATTGATTTTAATGGTATGACAACCCGTATGGAATTATTTTATGCCTAGATATTAGGGAATTGAGTTTATATACGACGTTTATATTTATATGTTTGTGCGTTTTTTAGTTGTTTTGCACACAGTTATACGATATCAAGTATTCCTATCTAATACAAGTAATTTGCGAACAGATCAGTTTTTACTCATAGAGAGAATTCTAACAGGTACTACCACTCCGGGTCAGGGTGGACCTGGTAATAATTGCAATAAAGGGTACTCTATACTGGGCAAAGTTTCAGAAATGCAGACTCACAATTAGATTCAGTTTAGTGCCATACCTAGGACATCCTATTTTATGTGGAGAGGGGTCTTATGCCTCGGCAAGAGATATAGTCAGCGTATTATAAACACTACCGATAGAGAAAGCTCTTGAGCTGGGATTGATGTATGGTAACAGTTTTCCCTAAATTGTATTCTGAGAGTTAATGGTTAATGGTTAGAGTAAAACACGAGGCGATCCTGGTCGCGATATTTCCAACCCTGTCATAGTACTTCCCTCATTACACTAAAGAATGGTAGTTGTAGTTACTTACCCAACCAGTTCCCCACGGGTAGGATGTACCCCAGTAAGGGACATTCAGCGAGGATCGAACTAGCTATTCAGTAGTAACCCTTACACCACGATCGGACGCCCTGGAAGATAGTTCCGTGACACTGGTCTCAACGGTCAGGGCTGTGTATGGAGACGTAGATAGTCCACGTACCGTATACTCCAGGTCAGGGAATTTCCCATAATCCATCAGGATATTCGAGAGGGATTAGTATGTAGTATTTGTTCTTCCTCATCTACAGTGTCATATTCTTGCCTTTGGGACAGGATGCACCAAAGAAAATCGAAGCGGGTCTGCTCCAAAGGATATCAACGCAGCGGCGGTACTCCACCCCTCTTGAACCAAATGCCGAGGGGTGGAATAGTCCGACGCCTGCTGGACGTAAAAGAAATATAACATGGGGAAGTAAAATGTAGTTAACATAACAACAGAACTTTTCATTAGACTCTAGTGGCGAGAACGATAAATAAATATATACGAGAATCAGTCAAAAATTATATTTGTTTCTCTTTGATTTCATAGATTTAATGTTTGATGCACACAAAATTATAGAAAAAGAAAAGCCTCAAAATTTCAAATTTATTCTTGAATATAGATTCCCTTTTTTCTCAATTCATGTGTGCATTTGCCTACCCCTCCACACGAGTAGGATGTGAAACAAGGTCACTTTTTAATTGAAGTTTAACAGGTTTGAATTCAGAGTTTTCTTTCTCCTGTTGCCATGTCAAGGTTAAAGAGCTAAGTTTATCCTACTATTTACTAATAGTTGGAGGGAGAATAGATAGATGCAGGGGTATTAGCACAATGTGCAATGCAAACCGCCTCGTCCATGATCTAAGCTCGTGTTGCCGTATCCATGACCTACAACGATAAACATTACACTCGAAACCTCTTTCACGTAATGATAGTCAAATGTGTGTGTGTGTGTGTGTGTGTGTGTGTGTGTGTGTGTGTGTGTGTGTATCAAATATAATATAATGGATGTTAGGAAATGTTTAGTATATATACCATTTAATCAAGTGTTTTATAAGTGTTTGATACAGCATTAGTTTGATAAGATATTCTAACTTTGTAGGAAATCAGCATCGTATGTGACATACAAATGGAACGTCATTAGATTTCCTATTTAAATTTCACTTAATAACAAATTGTTGGATGGAGAGATAATGAAATATTGGAGAAGAGACAAAATGAAGTTTATCATATATATATTTACCACGAGCAGGATGTGACACAAGGTCAATTTCTTAAGCGAAGTTCAGCAGGTTTGAATTCAGAGTTTTCCTTCTCCTAGACCGGTTGCCTAACCAAGGTTAAAGAGCCCAGTCTGCCCTACTATTTACCCATAGCTGGAGGGAGAGTAGGATTCATACCTTTCCCAAGGGTATTAGCGCTAAGTGAAAGGCAATTTATCATATAATCAACAACAAGTCAACGGGGCGGCCTAAAGTCGGTTTCAGCCAGCCAGCAAGGGAGTCTATCCCCTTTTCACTAGCGCTAGACCATGGAGATTGTTTTTGTCATCTGAGGTGGAGCGCCACACCTACCATCAGCTCCTTACTTTACCGCACAGATCCCTGTGCTACTCATACGCTGAGTTGGCGAGGACCGGTATCGAACTAGGAAACTTGCAGTTTCGAGCCGAACGCTCTACCAACTGAGCTAACCCGGTCCTATCATATAATAGAAATTCAAATATAACTGATTTTTTTTTCACGAGTGGCCTATTGTCGGCATCAGCCGGACAGCGAGGGAGTCTATCCCCCTTTTCACTAGCCCTAGATAGTTTTTGCATCTGAGGTGGACCACTACACCTACCATATGCTCACCACTTTTCTGTGCATATCCAAGCTGTGATACTTGTGCGCTGAGTTGTTGGGGGGGGGGCGTGTATCGAATCTTAAACCTTATGGTTCAGTGGTGGATGCTCTAGCGATTGAGCTTAACCGTACGTATACGTGCATCTTTATATTCTTATATTTTTATCTATTTCTTTGGTATATATGTGTGAGAAAAGAGTCAAATAAAGAGATAGATAGATAGATAGATAGATAGGAAAAAGGAAGGTAAACTAGTTATTTACCTAGCAGAATGTAGATGCCACAGATGGTCAGAAATGTAGGGTACCCAGGAAAAATTGAGCTTACTAGTAAGTATTTGTTAACGTAGCTTGCTAACCATTAGATTACGGGAAGCGACCTTGTCATTAAATAACCTTTGCTTAGTTTGGCACAAGGATAGAAGTTGTTATTTTTCTGGTTTCCCCACCCCACACCAGGCCAGATTAACATTTTTTATGTTGGAGCCGTGCACAAACCGAAGCTCATGCGATGGCCACTACAAAAAAAGGCGTGGTCTCATCGGCTTTCCCCTTTGGAGATGCCTCAAGCACCCTGTCCATTTTAGGTGAGAGGATAGGTGCTACCTCGGGAGACGGACCATGGGACTACGGAATTTATTTTACCTCCCCCACCTGATGAGAAGTGGAGAGCTCTGAACAAGGTCAATATGGACAAGGACAGAAGTGTGGGTCACTCTATGAAAATTGAATTCGTTATCAATGGTATGCTAGTTCACAACTCGCAAACAATTTGATTACACTAACACCGGCGGCTGGGAATGTAGTATACGCCGACTGTACCTCTTCAGAGTGGTACGCCCCCTCCAATGGAGTCACTTGTTGCCTGTGGGTGGCGACCCATGATGCTTAAGTATGGAATCCTGGTGGCTAAGTAGTACATGACATGTAACACCCCGCTTTAGTCCTTAATTAGCCTGGACGGGTGGTTGGAGAGATCATCTCCGATCAATCGGCTGATCACGTCAAGTACTTCCACCTATATAGTAGTCCTGATCCTATTGCTCTTATGGCAATCCTCAGCCATTTCTATTATATAAAGGCGGTGGATGAGGGTTTTAGTGTACTGGGTATTTATTTTAAACTACCTCTAGTGGTGAGGTTCCAATTCTGGAGCTCTGGGGAGTGTTAAGTATCCCTTCTTTGCCATTAACCCCAAGTTCATGCTGATCGGGAGTGGTAGTATCTGTTTCATCTATGGGTTATATAGATCAAAAAGTGATTTAAAAAAAATGATACAATTGATAAAAAAACGTCTATTAGATAGCCCAAGGGTTAATATGCCGTAAGAGGCAATCAACGAACGTACCAACGAACGAACGAACGAACGAACCAACCAACCAACCAACCAAATAACCAACAACGTTACTCTACAGGAAGTGCTCTTGTAAATTACTAAATTTGGTTTAGTTTGGTCTGAAGTAGGGGTCCGAAAGTGAATTGGACAATTTGATAATGGTTTGCTAACCTGGCCCATTCACCACCACGCCTCATGTGGTAACGGAGTGGAAGATGGTGTAAGAGGATAGTGACTGCGTAAGGAAAAGTAGAACCTAAAAGGGTGATAAATGGAACTGAGAAAGAGAGACAAAAAGGGGATATGAGAAAAATTAATACTAAATTATAGAATACTGTTAATGACTAATTTTAATATTTCGGACTGTTACATATCCGGTTCGCCGGTAGAAAGTGCTTCTACGTAACAAAAGATGCAGGCTGTAAAAACATACTCTATATTCTTTGCATGCCAGGACATTAAAAACAGAACATTACCTCTGATTATGAATAATACAATGGTAGTTTTATTGAAGACAGGAATAGCTACATAATTTTCACCAATGCAGGAAAGCGAATATATTCGGGATGAGTTGGTTATGCGCTTATGAGTCATTAGTTACATCAAGTTTAGAATTATTGATTGCATTGGATAAAAATCAGCGTGCAATAACAATTTATTTATTTTTGATTAGTTTGTTTGTTATGCTTCCTTGAGCATATCCCGTTTTTCTATCTTCGCACATCAACATTTAACAATAAAAAAATGCACATAACATATATACTGTTAATATAATATCGATTTCCAGCTGAAATTTTGTTGAATAATTCATCCGATAGTTCTAAAAAAAAAAAAATACCTCTTAAATTTTTCTTATCATTTTTTTTTTCTAAAATCATCGAAATTAATATTAAAATTTTGTACACTAAATTTTGTTGTTTTTGATTAGACAATTTGTTCCAAAAATATATCCAATTGGTTATAGACTTTCCTTTGAAATCTGCCTTGACAGTAAGTTTTTAGTTCAAGGAGAAATATAAAAAAAAGGCTACAATAATAAGTAATTCCATTTATTATTTTGAAAGTCTCAATTAGATCACCTCTTATTCTTCTTTCTACTAAAGTAGTAAATCCTAATTTCTCTAATTTCTCTCTGTCAAAGTAATATTATGTTTGACACTCTTCTCAACATTACTCCGATTTCTGTGTCTAGATACTGGATCCGGGTTCACAATACGGTATCTTATAAGAGGGCTTATTAAGATGTTCTATATTTTTAAAACAACATTTGACTCTTTTGAGATAACATTTCTAACCATCCGGCCGATCATTCTATTTGTAATATTGTTTTCTTCGAACAGGTGAAGAGTGGGGGAACCTGCCATGAAGTGTTGGTCTTTCAGGTTGAAAGTTCAATTAAAATCGCGCATATTCACTTTAGAATCCGATTTCTTGGGTTCTTTGTTTACTGGTATATAAACCGTCGTAGCTTATTAAATGCCCAAGGCACCCTTGTAGAAGAACAGTAGTAGTACTATTTAACCCATAGCTGACAGGGGGGGGGATAAGGAGGTCCATAACTTTCCCAAGGGTATTACCGATATCTTGAATATTCATTGAACACAGGTGCAGCAGACTTTGCAACATATTTTTCACCAAAGTACAGGAGAGTTTTTTTTTTAAATTTAAAAAAATTATTCTTATTTTTAAACTGCAAAATAAAAAGAGGGAAAAAATAAGAAAACCCCAGGGATTTCCAAGTTGAACTATTGATCATCTGCATGACCCGATCATTTTGAATTGTGCGCAGTTTAATAGAAATGCATAAGGTTTTCAGACCGTGTAAACTGTAAACTTGAAGAAAGGGTTAGATGGGAATTACGCAAGGATGGTATGTGTTTTGAACGAATCTAGGAAGCAGCAACCTACAAAATAGTAGTTGTACGGCCACTTACCTCCCATCACACAAACCCTCCAGGTAAGGCGAGCAATACATGCTGGCAACTGGCTGGAGAAGTAAAGGCGAACTCATAAGCTACGTTCTCCAATGGACTCCTACACACGGACACAACAGCGTTGGCCGACCAACAAAAACTTACATTTGATGCTGTCTACAAGACCTACCAAGAGTGATGGCCGATAGAGACAGATGATGTGCGTGTGTGTATGTGTGTGTGTTTGTGTGTGTGTGTGTATTAGAGAGATAGAGAGGGAGTAAAGGAGGGAGGAATGAAGAGAGAGAGAGAGAGAGAGAGAGAGAGAGAGAGAGAGAGAGAGAGAGAGAGAGAGAGAGAGAGAGAGGAGGTCTGAAATATGTTATGTCAGTACGCTTTGATTATGATGATGATGATGGTGATGCTGATGATGATGAAGCATGTGAAATGAAGAATTAATAAAAACAAATATACTCAGGAGAAAATTTAGCTGTCAGTAGACCAAGGTTCCGGGCTCGATACCAGTTCCCGCTAAGTCAGCACATGAGTAGCACAGCTTGGGTAATATGATATGTGCGGGAAAGCATCAGGGAGCTGACGGTAGGTGTTGTGCTTCATCTCAGCACACCCCTCAAAAAACAAAAAAATAGTTTCCCTGTTCTAGCGCTGTTCGGCTGATACCGACAGTAGGCCATTCCGCAAACTACTTATATATTGGATCAGTAGGTAAGAGGTTAAATCCAGACAACCTCTTACCCCAAAGTATTTGTTATGTAATATACTCTGCTAACTAATCTCTGATATAACGTTCATATTAAAAAAAAGGATATTATTTAAAATTAACAGGTAAACACGTCCTACATCTTTAAGAACAGATGTAGTTCAAAATCATTTTAAACATTATTATTTCTATTTGACCCATAGATGACATCCAAACAGATTCTTTCCTTCTGGATCAGTGTGCACACGGGAATAATGGAAACGAAGATGTGACTATACACTCTCTAAAGTTAAAAAGACTGAAGCAGGGAATTACTCCATGATTCTTTATTGCTTTCTATCATGTTTTATCTGATCAATTCTTCGGTCACTAAATTAAAAGCCATAATTCAGAATACGAAATTACTTTCTCGATCGGAATCGATCTCAAATATTATACACCAGTAGCACATCTTTCACAGGCGACGCTTCAACCAGTTAGGGTACTAAAACTACCAACAGTGTGAAGAACCCCCTTTTTCTATGATTCTTTTTTTCTTCTGAATTTATTTCCTTTTGTTCACTTAAAATGTCTAATGAGTTAGTTTAATTCTTACGTTAAGACCTTTAAGATTATAAATGTATATTCAGCTGTTATAAATATGTCATATAGAATTAAAATCCAAAAGAAATGGAGAAAATGATTGAATAAAAAAAAATCATTGTAATGACTGATTTCTGTTTAATTTTGTCATGAAGACACAATTTAGCCGATATCCAATAATTTTAACCTTCTCATCTGCTTCCCACCCGAAAATAGGAAATTTAATCCCCATCCCCAATTAACGTCATCACTCAATTTTAGGCAACTGATTAGAGCATCTTTTGAAATAATTTTCTAAGATAATAGTATCTGCAAAATGTAGGCTCGGAGCAGACTATAATTCGAAAATTAATCCACTACTCCATTCATTTCTAATTACAAGTAATTATTGTTCTTATTTATAAAGTGATTTACTACGTGACAGATGTACGATTTTCCCGATAAATCTGGCAATAAAAAAGCTAGAATGTTTCACAAGATCATTACTACTTACTTTGAATGGCCGCCATTTTGATCCGCCAAAAATTAGTAAATACTGACTTGATGAATAAAGATAATTGCATATAAACATTCAAAGTTTTCGCTAAAAAAGGAAGAAAAATATGTTGGATGAAACTATTATTTTAATGAAGCCAATGAAATGCAATAAAAGTTTCATTTAATAATATACTGGACTATGTTGATGATCTTTGCATTAAAATTCGTGTCTAATACCACTTAAATTAACAATAAAATCATCGTAGAAACCTGAAACAAAACACATTACGCAATGACATCGGTACTTGTCAGCAATGACACGCATTTAGCAGACAGTGCTCATACTGGGACGTGATACGGGCGTGAATAATGCAAATGAAATACTTTACTAGAATATACTGTGCAGAAAATGTTACGTAACAAAGCTAATAAAAATAAACGAGTATCCGGGTCATGTGATACTATATGATAAAATTAACTATTTGTCCTATCATGTGACATATTCCAGGGTAATATATTAAAGATACAAAGAAGAATTGGATGAAGAGAAATTCAAAATATATTCTTAAACTTTTGAGCCTGTAATCCAGATATTTTGACAATTTTATCATTTACCCTAAAACGTTTCACAACCATTTACAGACTTTCTTTTTAATAGAACGACGAGATAGATTTAAACCGAAAATATCTTTTCCCTGGGGCGAAGCTTTAAAGTATTTTTTATTTCTGTTTTGGGAGCTCAGGCACAGAGTATATGTGGGTCATGAAACTTAGGGTCCAAAAGATTAAAGAATCACAAAGTATACATTCACTCTTCTATAAGTAGGGATATACATTCAAAATGTGTAAAAGTTTTCAGTGCTCTTAAAAAAAACTAGTGTCCGAAACAATATTGTAGTCTTTATTCTTTTTAGTCATGCCATAACTTATTTTATATATGAATAAAATTTGATATATACATAAAGGTATAGGGAAAACTTTGTTATTTTAACCTTTACCCCCATGAAATAAAATTTAACAAAATTCGGAAAAAATGAAAGAAACTTAACGTTATATTTGTTGTATTGTGATAAGGAAAGATTTTAAAAAATCACTCGTAAAAATGATTTGTTTTACAATCTTTAAAATGGAACAATTGTATAAATTAAAATCTGTTTGTCAAAATGACTCCTTTTGGCCGTTTTTCTTACTCGAATATATGTTTTTAGTATAATTTATTTCATTGTTATAATTAAAAAATTCATAGAATTTTTTATTTAAGTTTAGGCTCTGTTTTTAGGGAAAAAATCAGAATAAGTGAAAATTTGCAGTTCTAATTTAAAAAAATAAAAGTTTAAAGAAGGAGGGGGCTGGTGTTGTACGGAAAATTTTGGCTATACCTAATGTACTATGGATTATCGTTGTAGAAAATGAATACGGGACTGTTTGCATTTCCCATAGCGCTAATATCTTTTGAAAAGATATGAATTCAACTATTCTCTCTCCAGCTATGGGTAAATAGTAGGACAGACTGGGCTCTTTAAACTTGGTATGGCATCCGGCCTAGGAGGAGAAGAAAAATTCTGGATTTAAATCTGTTAAACTCTACTCAAGAAATTGACCCTGTGTCACACTCTACTCGGGCGGAGGGGTTAGTAAATATGTACCTAATGTATATGTCCCATAGTACTTGTTACACTGGACTCGGCAACACGAGTTCAAATACTGGACGAGACAAGTTGCATTTCACATAGCGCTAATACACTTGGAAAAGGTATGAGTCCGACTATTCTCCCTCTAGGTATGGGTAAATAGTTGAGCTGAATGGTTTCTTTAACCTTGGTTTGGTAACTAGTCTAGGAGAAGGAACACTCTGAACTCAAACATGTTAAACCCCGCTTAAAAATGTCCATGTGTCATAGCCTACTTGTGCGGAGGGGATGGTGTATATATATATATATATATATATATATATATATATGTGTTGTGTGTGTGTGGTGTGTGTGTGTGTGTGTGTGTGTGTGTGTAAAGGAATATTACCAAATGGAATCAAAAAACGTGAGAATTGATTAAGTAATAAGATTACTTTACCTCCGAATTTCAGACAATGTACCCAGAGCATCAGAATGGACCCACAACGTACCAAGAACATCAAACAATGTACACAGAACTTTTACCCAGAAATTTAGCCAATGTATACAGAATTAGGAGAAATCTACAGATGCTGACAACTAATTAAGCTTATTATTCTCAACCTATTGCTGAATCCTAAACTCATCTTGGTTGTTCTACTCACAACGTTTCAGCAGGTGTAGGGTCCAGATTTCTTCAGGTGCCTTTTATCGTACTCCGTAAACATTTTGGGAATTCAGAACATAACTTTTTAATTGAATCTCGGGTGCGCACTGTTCTCATTCCACCATTCATGTGGGTATCTCACATCAGCCACTTATTAATATAGACAGAAAAGTAAGATTTGTCGACAAGACCTTTTGTAAAGCGTAAAATAGTGTACATCCGGGGAGAAAAATATTTCTCTTTTGATCCGATATCCGCACACTCTTCAAAATCTCTGGTTGTTTTCAGGTAACACTTTAAAACAACTAGTAGTTCTTACCTGTATTACATACGAGTTTTTATATGGTCATGGATGTTCATAAAATGCCTTGACTAGCTTTTTCTATCTGCAGACAGTGTAATTTTAATCTTATAAAATTATCTAAAATGTTTAATATTATTTCACTATCAAATTCTACTTTACCAAGGTAACTTTGTATTATACTGATTCTTAAGTTCTTCGTATCGGGTTACGTACTGTAACTGTATTAACTCTTGTATAAAACCTCATATCTTTATTCTGCGAATTGCGACGACTGTAGAGTGTGAGAGAGAAAGTCGAAGAGTTTAAGGTTGCATATACGGAGATCAACAGAAGTTTGTCTTCGGTTCAACGTTCAGCCAGACTCTCAGCTCGATCAACATTGGACTCATTATATAACATTCCGCAATTTCCATGTAGCGACTCCTCATCCTATCGACATCCACACATTTCGTGACCACATCATCATCTGGTCAGAAAGCTTATGCCTACAAAAGCACGTCTTTTTTTCTGGCTGATAAACCCGTATTGTAATCCTTCCATTTCTGTATTTCTTTAGATTTTATCTAAGAACCATCTTCATCCACTTTCAATGTACAAAGTATCGCCTTTATCTCGTCTGTTTTAAAAAAAATAAGATTTCCACTTATTTGCATGTGGGATCCATTTATTTATGTATTTGTTGACCGCGCTTTAAGATTTTCTGTTGCTTGGTCATTTAAAAATATCTGTACTACCTTTACCGATAATGTAACATTAGCAATGTATGGACTTTCTATATTAGTGTTTCCTTTACACCAGTTAATGTTGGGATTGCTTTGAAACTTGACCTAAAATTCCTCTAGATGCTCGAAATTATTTTGTAACATTTTCGATGTATATATAGTCAGTGTATAATGCATGACTATGTTTTATCTTTCTTGTGTTGTTTTCTTATCTTTAATCTACAATAATTAATCTTTTAATGTTTTAGTTTTGATTTTGTTTTATTCTGCTTCTTTTTTCTTCTTTCTTAATGTACATTAATTGTATAATAACTGTATGATGCTTTTTCTATGATTAATACATTTCTATGAACCTTGTACGAATGTTTTGTTAAAAACTTTTATCTATTGATGCCCAACAAGAATGTCACTTTAAAAATCTGATTTACATCTGCTTTGATCAGGAAAGAATATCTGAACCGAAAACTTTGTGATGTTCTTGTTTGACTTATTGATAATGATGCACAGACTCTTATGACACCAATCTGAGACAAAATTTGTATCTATGCTTTTCAGCCATTTAAAACATAATCGAACTGGAATATATGTCTGTTGCATAATGAATGGAAAAATTGACAAAAATAGGAATACGTAGGAGACACCATTTTATATCAGGGAAGAGGAAGTAAAACATACAGGGAATGAGAAATAGACCCTGCCAAAATTCAAGTCTGAGCGGAATCTCTAAATATCATTTTAAGTTTTCCAATAATGGCCTTTAAAACTTCTGAAAGTTAGGTTTAAATCAAATAAGAAATGACAGAGCCTTAGCTATATGGACGGTTGGTTGGTTTAAAGGCGTATCAACCCTTGTGAGTTATTTCATGCCAAATCTTGTCTTTTTATATATGATTTGTTGAACTCATGTGTATTATTTTTCAATTACTTTTTAACCAAATTCTTTTTTAACAAATTTTTGAGACATAAATATAATTTAATACATTGTGAATATATTTTCAACTTGGAATCTTAATTCCTGACTTGAGTCGGAATAAATCTTCAACTTTTATAGCATTATTCCGAATTAAGTAGCAAGCAAATAAAAACAATGGGAATAAATCAATTTAAAACATAATCACATGGAGATATTTCAAGTTTCTCTATACGAAGAGATTAAATCAATATCGAAATAAATAGAAACAATATATGACCGTATCTTTTTAAACTGGGCACAAGGAAATAATTTGCCTTAGAAACTATTCATAGACGTAAAGAATTATATATATATATATATATATATATATATATATATATATATATATATATATATAATGACTGAGGGATTAGCTAAGTATTGAGAATATAGAGACTGTAAGATCAACGTTTATATTTACCTATCAGAGCTACTCCGCTCTGGAATAAAAAATAAAAAATAAATATCTTATCTATATTTATATATGCATATTTACCGACCCCTCCCCATGCGCAAGACGCGACACAAGGACAATTTTTAGTTTAGTCTTACTTTCAATAGACTGGTTGCTCAACCAAGTTTAAATATCCTAGTATGCTCTACTATTTATAAGGGTATTAGCATTAGGAGTTTTCCTTCTCCTAGACCGGTTGCCATGCTAAAGTTAAAGAACGCAGTCCGCTCTACTATTTACCCATAGTTGGAGGGAGAAAAGTTGGATTCATCCCTTTCCCAAAAGTATTAGCGCTATATGAAATGTAAACAGACTTGTCCAGTATTTGAATTCAGGTCGTAGTGTTCCATTAGCGCCTCCACATAAATATGTTATATATTCTTTTTCTTTATGTTTGTTTTATTATCTTTTATTATTCATACATTCTGGTTTGCTTGTATTTTCTTTTATTTACTATTTATTATTTTTTATCCTTTATTAATTTGTATAATTTTTAATCAATTTTATATTTTTAAAAATATATTACTGATTTATACTCTTATTATATTTTTATTTAGCTTTCCTCACGGACACATAGGATGTGGATTTAATTGAACTTTGGTCTTCGCTGGGCTCCACCAATATTCCAAAATAATATATATATATATATATATATATATATATATATATATATATATATATATACACTAAAAGTTACTCTATGTAACAAACAATTTTATATTTGTTGTTCCTAGGCTGCTTAAACATTATGTAACTAGAAAATACCTAGTTTTCTCTTCCAACTTGGTTTTTGTGAACTGGGTAATGACATTTTTAATTTATCCATTTTCCAGAAAATCCAGCAAAATTCAGAGCTGAGTAGCTGATAGAGAATCTCCTCGAACATTTTCGTTCATTTTTACATAACTTTAGTATAGAATGTGTATATCTTTATTTATATGTTATTTTATTCAGATCTTATGTAAATCTGAAAACAACCCGTTAGCTCTGTCGGTAGAGCATCCGCATAGGAACCACAAGGTTTCGAGTTCGATACCGGTATTCACCAACTCAACAGTTGAGTAGCGCAGCTTGGGTCTGTGTATTAAAGGGGGAGTTGATAGTAAGTGTAGCGCTCTACCTCAGACGCAAATAAATCTGGTTTATCGCTAGCAAAAAGAGGATAGACTCCCACAATTTCCGACTGATACCGACGATAGGTCACTCCGCCGACTTTATTTACTTTTCATATAGAAAATAGGTTAATTACTAAATTTCATTATATAGGATACAAGAACAAAGTTGGAATTGAATAATCGCCATTTTCTATACTTTTGCTTCGACCTTGGACCGCGTAAGCTAACATCGTTGATCCCAGGGGCCATCCCCCACCGGCAACACCTTCCCTCTCCCCGATTTAAAGGGACAGGGCTGGATTTATTGCCCGGTGCCCGAGGCGCACCCTTGAGGAGGAATGCTGATGGGATCAACGCATTTTTTTTGCATCCGCCTCCCATGAGCTTCGGTTCGTGGTAGTTCCACATAAATAGGGCACTGTGCCTAACCCGTACACGTGAGGTACGTGATAAATATCTACAACATAAACAATTAAGAAATAATACATACTATCCGGGGACAACATTTTTTATACATAGGTGTTGCAATTATTATAACATTTGATCTGTATTGACTTTCATTTTAATTTTAGTTGCTTTTTATAGCAATTCATTCAAGTAGATATTTTCAACATTACCTGGTGTTCAATTCACAAATTATCTTTCACCTAGATTCGTTTGCCTACCTACAATATTAGAGAAACCAATCTGCCCTACTATCTACGCATAGCGGAGAAGGGAGGATTAGGGTAAAGTTAAATGTAAGTAGCCTCGTTCAGAATGCTATTATAGTGAAAGCGTGGGAGTAGCAGTTGAAGAATATATATATATATATATATATATATATATATATGCGACTGTGTATACGTTTACATACAAATAGATACACTCATATCGATAATTCTATCAACCAAAGTTTGTATTATGTATGCATGTACGTTTTTTCTTTCTTACTAAAATTTTCGCATGTATATATATATATATATATATATATATATATATATATATATATATACATGTGTGTGTGTGTATCTGTCTAATGTGATCGTAGTTATGAATCTTTCTTCTTTCTAAATTCCTTGTATCTATCTATCTCTCTCTCTCTCTATCTCTCTATCTACATTTACGTTTGGAAGTATCTTTGTTTGTTTGCTTGTTTCTTTTTTCTTTCTTTCTTTCCTTCTTTAGTATTTTGAAAATATGTATGTATGCATGGATCTTTTATCAATTTTTTTTCTAAATTACACAATAACATCTATCTATCTATCTATCTATGTGGAGAAAGGTAGACAAACACAGGATGTTATGGAAACTGGATGTTTATTGTCGACGATGCAACGTTTCGGTCTATTAGTTTCCATAACATCCCGTGTTTGTCTACCTTTCTCCACATATTGTCAGATTAACCTCCTCATATTTCTCCTATCTATCTATCTATCTATCTATCTATCTATCTGTAAGTTGTGTGTTTCTATAGCTATTCGTGTATGGATTAATTTATGCACTTATCAATATTTGTGTATATGCCGGTTTTGCACGCGTAATCTATCTATCTATCTATTTATCTCTCTCGCTGCATGATACTTTATAACCTGGGTACATTTACATGCTATCATGTGTTAATACCTTCCTTTGGGATCATTATATTTCAATGAAATACAATGAAAAAAAATTGTACATGTTTTTTAAAACAATCGAATTCATGCAATGTGACTGACTGCTGAATGCTCATGCTTCATTTATATGAAATAATTAAAAAATGACATGAAAGCGACAACCAACATGCAATGTAGGTGAGGATTGAGATTCAAATAAGGTTTAAAGGAAAACAGAAATTGGTCCTTGAAAAGGGAATAAAGTCTTTCATAGTATCAAATCACTTATACATATACAGACACAGACACGGGCACTATCCCTGGTCAGCATAGGAAACGTACTAGTGTCTATTTTCTCCATGGAAACTCCATAGCCTGGGTAGGTTGTTATGGAGTATGAGCTGTCGCACAAGCAGCAGATCCTCCCTCTCCACACAAAGGAAAGGTAAGAACCAGTGCAGTTTGACAACGACGGTGCCACAGGAGTTGCTGGGAAGGAAGGAGAGAGACAACAGCAACTCCAGCAAGCATCACTGTGATATATCCGGGTTAAGGGATATATTATGAAGTTGGTATTTGGTATATTATCACAGTAGTAGTTGGTGCGTCGAATAGCAAGACGTCTTCCGAGCAGTCGTGGTGTAGTCTGGTGAGTAGGCCTAGGCTGGTAGGCTTAGGCGCTTGTACTACAGGTGTCAAATATTTATACATGACACTGTCCAATCAGATTATAGTGAGGGGGCATCAAGGTATTTACATATTCATTACATCACACTGTTTGTTTGCAGTCACTGCACAAGAGATTGCCATTTAAAAATTGGTCTGTTCGGCCATTCACGCAGTTGCAGATTAAAAAAGTGGACACTACGCCATCGTTTCTAGGATGCCAACAAAAATAAATCTTTCTATATCTTCAAAGCTAAATAATTATTTCTAAGGTGCCATTGTAAAAAGTAAAGTCGACGGAGTGACCTATTGTTGATATCAGCCGGACAGTGAGGGAGTTTATCCTATTTTCCCTAGCACTAGACCAGAAAGATTGATTTTGCGTCTGAGGTAGAGCGTAACACGTACCATCGGTTCTCCACTTTATCACAGAGATCCAAGATGTACTACTCATGTGCAGAGTTGTCGAGGACCGATATCAAACATGGAATTTTGTGGTTCCCAGGCAGATTTGTAAGCAAACCGGCAGACTCATCTGGAACCAATTTGTTGGCTGATATATTTGCCTATTTTTCATTAAAGACTTTTGACATTTTATCGAACCCAAACCAAAATTCAGAAGGTTGAATGCTGATTTTCAAGGCAGTCATATGTTTAGTTCTACTTGGAAGATTGATGCAGTTCTATCCAAGTTTAGCACTCATAGACTAAGCTGAATTTAATATCTATCTATCTATCTATCTATCTATCTATCTATCTATCTATTAGGTTTCTGATAATTGTGTCAAACAAGGCTATGATTACTGGAACACAATCAATCAATCTATCAATCAATCAATCTCCCCCTCTCTCTATTTATCTATATATCTTTCAGTTTTTTAGTATTTGTACAAAACTAAGGTGTTACTGGAACACAATCTATCTATCTATCTATCTATGAAATAAGTGTGTATTGATATACATTTCTCTGTCTTTTTCTCTCTGTTCAGCTCTCCTATCGCTCTTTTTCTATTGAATATGTGTGTGTTAATGTATCTTTCTATCTTTCTATTCTTTCTCGATAGCAACCTCACTATGTTTAACTCTTCCCATCTATCTATCTATCTATCTATTATCTATTGGAGCCAAATAGCTTTGGCAGTCGTGTATTTTTTTCTAGTTTTTATAGTTTTTTTTAGTTCCTTAAAGAAAGCCAGTATGTTTAGGGTAGCATTTGAATAGGAAGTTTATATCTGCACAATTCTCAGCTTCAGTTGTCGATCGATAAGTATTAATAAAAAGTGCAATATATCATCACTATCATAATCCTTCTGATCAAGTCGTGCTGATAGAACGAATTTCCTTGACTCTCTCTCACCATCAATCTCTTTCAGCTATTGCTCTTGACAGGTCCTCTAGACGGCATCTAGTATCCACCCAGAGCTGGTTAATGTAATTCTTTGCTGGTCGAATAACACTGGTGTGTCCATGTGTGGGATTTTGCAGGAGAACGTCGCATACGAGTCTGTCCCTTCTTCTCTAGCAGTATTCAGCATATCTTGTTCGTCTTACTTCAGTACTATTGTATGGCTGTACTACCTGGAATTTAACGAAGCACTTGGAGAAAAAGCTAAATGGAAACTAAACAAGCATGCTACGTGCTATCGCGAACAAATCCTAAAAGCAGTTGTACGACCACTTGCCTCCTATCACACAAACCAGCCAAGTAAGACGAACAAGACATGCAATACATACAAAATATAAATATTTATCTCTGTATATCAATATCAATGTGCCGATCTGAAATTGATCAGTGACGGTGAAAGATTGGATTTTGTTCAAGGCATGGAATCTAGTTGGTCAATTTATGTGTCAGTTCTCCATAACAAAAAAAATTAGCTCTGTTGGCTGGGGCTGTAGAATACATAGACTGCACCTCTGTAGAGGGGTAAGACCCCCGCCCCCAATGGGGCCACCTGTTGGCTGTGGGTGGCGACCTGTGATGCTTAAGGACGGAATCCTGGTGGTCGAGCGGTCCATGATATGTAACAGTCCACTTTGGGTCATATTTGGGCTGGACGGGCGGTTGGAGAGGTTCCCTCTAACCAATCGACTAGTAATGTTAAACCCTAGCACCTATTTGGTTGTCCCAACCGTATGGCTCTTATGGCAACCCCAACCCTTTTTATCATATATGTACAGAAGGCAGTGGATAAGGGTCTTAGTGTCCTGGGTATGACGCTGAACTGCATCTAGTGGTAATGTTCCGATTCTAAAGCTCTTGGTAGTGTGGAGTGCCCTTTCATTCCCAATTACTCCCATATCCCCAGTGACTCGAAGTTGTAGTACCTCTTAGGTTCCTATCTATGATTAAATTTATCCAAAAATGAGTTTAAAAATGTGTTTAAAAAGAAGTTCAATTTTTTTTTTAAAAAACCAACAAGAATAGATAAAACAAAAACGTCTTCTTCATTAATAATAATAATAGAAAACATTAGATAGCGGAACATTTCTACATTTTTTCTATTATTATTATTTTATTTCATTTGGTTATTTAAAAATAATAATAGCTTGAATAATGTACACATGGATAAACCCCTGATCGAAACACGTGTAAGTAAAATTGATTAAAATATCCTATATTATCTATTCTATACTTTCTTTCCTTTATTCATTTTTTCAACACACACACACACACACACACACACATATATATATATATATATATATAAGTTTTACGCAGTATACCAGTGATCAAGCAATAGAAGAAAGTATTGGTGTTTGTATCTATCTATCTATCTTTCTCGGATCCTTAACCATGGTATGGCAACCAGCATAGGAAAAGGAAAACTCTGAATTCAAACCAGTTGTAAGTAATAAAAATCGACGGGGTGGTCAATTGTTGTTATCAGCCAGTTAGTGAAGGAGTCTATCCACTTTTCACTTGCGTTAGATCAAGGAGACTTTTTGCATCTGAGGTTGAACGCCACATCCATCACCAGCTTGCCAATTTAACACATAGGTCCAAGCTGTGCTACTCGTGTGCTGAGTTGGTAAGAGCCGGTATCGAACCCGGAAACTTGTAATATTTTGTGTCACATCCTCCTCGTAGCAGAGTGTTGGCACAGGAGGTGCCTTTACGTTACGGTTATCCTCATAGAAAATGGACGCGGTGACCTGAGTTAAGATTCTGGAAAAGGCTATTTGCTTTTCACTCCGTGCAAATGCCTTTGAGCAATGCATGAATCAATGTTTTCCCCAGTTATGAATAAATAGAAGTAAATATTAGGTCAGTTGGGTTCATTAAGCTTGGTATGGCAACCGGTCCAGGAGAAAGGAATCAGTTGTACTCTACTTAAAAATTAACATTCTGTCGTATACTACTTGTGGTGGAGGTATTGGGTATCTATCGATCTAACTACGTGTTTGTATGTATGTGTGTACGTCACAATGCTTGCAAGGAGTTCGGACTTACCATAAGTCTAAGTAAGACAAATATCATGGCGTAAAACGTAGACACTCCTCTGAACATCCCTATTGATGGGTGCAGCCTGGAAGACGTGGATACGTTCAAGTACCTCGGGTCCACCATCTCCAACTCAGTCTCCATTGATACCAAAGTCAAAAGCAGAATCGCGAAAGCAGCAGTTGCAGCAGCAGTTATGGCCAAACTGAGTTAGAGAATCTGGAAAATGCCAGCCTGACTAAGAAGACCAAACTGCGCGTCTACAAAGCCTGCATTCTCAGTATACATCATTATTATTAATTTCTCCCTTTTTGACAGTGGCCTTAAATATTACTATATTATCTATATGTATTACATTATATATTATATACCATATTAATATATATATATTATATACCACTATGTATATTATCTATATATGGCGTGCATTGAGTTTTAGACGTGTATTGGGATTCAGTGGTAAAATTATATAGCTATATATATATATATATATATATATATATATATATATATATATTCCCTGACTCAATTAAATACGCTTAGAAATTAACTGTTAAAAATACACTTTACTTACCAAAATTCATTTGTATACTTCCTGGATTAAATAACTACATACGTTTACATACAAGTTAACTCATCCATATACTTATACAAACACACTTGTGTGCGTGTATCTGTGTTTGTGTATGTGTGTGTGTGTGAGAGAGAAAAAGAGAGAGAGAGAGAGAGAGAGAGAGAGAGAGAGAGAGAGGGGGAGAAGGAAAGCAGAAATATCGTTAAAAAGAGAAAAATAACTGAGATTTTGTTATGCGAGTATGTGAGTTACAAGTGTTTGAAGTAACAATATCCTGTAAAAAATGTTAACAGATTAGTACGGGACAGTGCTGTGGTCTACAAAGTGTAATACTCTTCGGGTAAAAGCAAAGTGTAGTACAACAAACTGGACC
>CM042139.1:100714359-100776859 GCA_023376005.1 Doryteuthis pealeii | reverse complement strand
CATCTAATTGTAAGATTTCTGGAATGTCCCTTCATTACTATTGCTGATTGGAGGGTTATCTAATTTTTAATTGTGTCCACCTCGTACGTTTTAAACAATTGGAGATAAAGTCTTCATCAGATGATGAAGTATTCATCATTTGATGAAGACTTTATTAGAATCTATCACACATTAAACCTACATACACCTTATCATTTCTCCAATTTTCAAAGTGTAAGGTGGACACTATTCGGTATGTAACCACACTTTATCTCCAATTATTTTAAACGTCCAAGGTGAACACAATTGAAAATGAAATAACCTCCCAATTACCCTGCCCCCATCTCCCTAAAAACAACTAACCATACATAATATCACGAAAATAACATCTAGAACTAAGATTCCACTAATACCTATCCCCTTCTCATCACTTAACATAGAAAAAATATATAAATTTAACCACTATCGAATCTTTATAATTTAAGAATTATCCAATCCCTTACAATTTCTTTAGCACTAAACCTCATTCAATTAAATTACAATATTACAAGACCAAAGTTCTTCTTTGTGGATAATTTTCTAAATCACTTTCTAATAAAAATCCACTTCAGAAATGCTTATATCAAATCAAAATTAGCTACCATAATTTCTAAACCGGAGCCAATACTGACAGTTACTATCTAAAACTCCTTAAACTAGTATCAGTTAGACAATTAATCTGAACGAAACCGGTAAGTCAGGTGTATGTCTTGAAAATTAGTTCTTTTGAATTCTTAGTTTCACTATTCTTTCATGCTTAAAAAAACAATACATTTATTTTTTTATAAAGTTGTCATCAAATAGGTGAAGCACACGCTAAAACTTTATAATTTTAATATATATATATATATATATATATATATATATATATATATATATATATAAGATAACGTAGATAGGGAGTCAGAGGCGCTTGGTAACTGTCAGTTTGTTGCCTAGGCGATCTACGCATAGGCGAGAAACTGACAGTAACCAAACGCTATATCTACACTATCCTAACTTATATGTATATGCTCTATCATTGATATTGAGCTCTCTGTATTTATAGATATAGCAAACTACGATTGTATGTATGTATGTATGTATGTATGCAACCCGCTTGTCACGGTTAGGATGTAACACAAGATCACAAGTTGGGGCATCCAGTGATGATCGAACTCGCTATTCAGTAATTATGTATCTGCGAGAGTAGCTTGCTAACCATGAATGTGTCTGTCTGTCTGTCTGTCTGTATGAGTTTTCTTGAAAGATTTGTTGTAGTTGAACGCTGTCATTTAAAAGATCTAGAGATGTAAAGCCGATCTAGGTGCCTCTTCTAAGGTTACTTCACTTTTTTTTGCCGGACCGGGAGCGTCTGTCTTTAGCAACATCACATCAGGGCTTTGAAGTGTTTTTTCTTTTTCTTTGACACTAACATCTTTCTTGGACTTTTTTCAAACCATAAAAAGTTGAAACCATCTGTTTTCTTTGTAGTTTTTACTTCTGATTTTTTTTTGCACCCACACCTTTTTTTAATAATTTAATAATATGTACATTCTCATCTGACTTTTTATTTTCTCTCTTGATAACTTTTTTCTCTCTCTTGTTTTAGTTTTTGATGTCCTTTAGGTGTCGAAATATACAAAGAATGCCAATAGGTAATCAATATTAGCTGAAAACCGGCGATTAAATAAAAAATGTTTTGCATCTTATCTGTTTTTTTTTAGTTTATTTAGTGATAAATAAAAACCAAAGTGAACAACATATATCTATAATTCTCTTGAATGCACGAGGCTCGGCTGAAAAGTTCATAGGCTGACCAAGATACTCTCATGGAATGTGACCAAATGAGGCTTATTTTTCATTTTTTTCTTTGCGGTGCACACACTTCTTCCATCGATTTTGAATTGCTTGGTAAAAAGAGTCATCAACAGCAAATATGACGTCATGAGACAATGAGCTTTTCAGTCCATCTATTTATCCATCTTGTAAATGATGATTACAAATTTTGCAATGAACAAAATTTTTGTCGGAAATTGTGGAAGAAGAAATATTTTAACAAATCAGATGGAAGAAGATGAATAGGAGTTGGGGACAAGGAGGGAGATGAGGAGAAGCTTGCAAAGTAGTTTGACAAACGAGAAAGTTTTTCTTCTCCTAGACCGGTTGCCGTTCCAAAGTTAAAAAGTTAAATCTGTCTTACTATTTACTCTTAGCTGGAGGAAGACTAGTTGGATTATTACCTTTCCTAAGAGCAGTTATCCAACCCGTTCCCCACGGGTCGTATGTGACACATAGTTGCAAGTATAGGGTATCCAGCGAGGATCAAACTCCCTATTTATTAGTGATGTATCTGCGAGACTGACTTGCAAGATTACACCAAAGGGTATCAGGGAAATGCAAACAGCCTCATCCAGGATTTGACCATGTCTCATCCAATTCATTTCCTATCACAGCAACCATTAGACCAGACGCCTCCCCAGTAAAGGAAAGTATAAAGTGTTAAAACTTGTTTTTCACAAAGTTCTGCTTTTAATCACAAATGAAAATTTAATGGGATCAAGATTCTGGGTTAGATACCGATCCTCGCCAACTCAGCGCAGAAGTAGCACAGCTTAAATCTGTGCGATAAAGTGTGGAGCTGGTGATAGGAGGTGCGATGTTCCACCTCAGACACAAAACCAATCTCCCTGGTCTAGCGCTAGTGAAAAGTGGATATACTCTCTCGCTGTCCAGTTGATACCACTCGGCCGATTATACTACTTTCACATTTCTACGCTGAACAGACACAGATACTACTAGCTATATAAGTCCTGCTAAATTCCAATTACTGTTTGGCCGTACACAAGTTTTCATTTAATTTCTATAATCAAAACATTTAAAGATTCAGTCTCGTATATCTTCCTGATTTGGCTAGTCACGTATAAAGAAACATTTATAAATTTTAAATTACATGATTAAAGATACTGATTCAAGGATAATGGTTTGGTTTTAGGTTTCATTGTTTAATGACATATCAACCTTTGTGGGTTATTTAATGTCAAAGCCATCCTTGTAGGAGAACAGTAGTGGTAGTATTTAGCCCATAGCTGGTGGGGTAAGCAGGTTCATACCTTTGCCAAGGGTATTAAACAGTTCGAACACGCTTACTACAAGTCCAGAACGTTAGCCACTACGCCACGCCCCCCCCCTCACAAGGATAATGGTTACAACAATAAATTGGAAATTGAAAGGTTTATTGTCTATTTCTTATGGATTGTGCAGACAGACTTATTTTTTGAGGAGAAAAAAGACTTTTAACAAAAGTTAAGACGGAAGTTAAAGAATACCTAATTTCTTTGTTTTATGCTATATCAAACTTTGCAGGTTATCTCGTGCCAACGGCATCCTTGAAGAATACTAGTTGTGGTAATATTTAAACTGGGGGAATGGAGGACTTCATACCTTTCCCAAGGGTAAAATTGTGAAAGCGAACGTAATAGAGCAAATGGATTTTAAACTCGCTTACTACGATGTCTCAATTCGGCACTTTAGCCACTACAGCCACTTAAAATATTTCTTGAAAAACAGCAAATTATTTACTTCTATGAAAAGAAAAAGATTATCAGCTTTTCATTTATCTCTTAACATTTTTGTTAAATCTATCTATACATTTATCTATCTCAATCTGGTCACTATGTATGTATGTATGTATGTATGTAATCTATCTATCTATCTATCTCAGTCTGGTCATTATCTAGGAGTATACCATTGAGTAACGTTAAGTAAGGCGCAGGTTTGGATGTTTAACATCATGCACACACACACACACGCACGCGCGTACACACACACACACACACACACACACACACACAGAGAGAGAGAGAGAGAGAGAGAGAGAGAGAGAGAGACAGACAGACAGACAGACAGACAGACAGACTCAGAAATACACACTATATGCTAGTGCTTTGATTACGGCCAGGAAATTGACAGGGAAATTGCGTTCTTCAGTTTCAGCTTCATCGCAACATCACCAAGGATGTCAGGGTGTTGGGATGTGAGAAGGTCGGTTAAATGTAGAGCTGCCCCACAGGAAGCAGTTATTTAACCAATCCTCTATGGTGTTCGCATGTAGCAAACCTTCCAGAAGGCGGGTACAAAATTGCCCAGTTCACTCAACATTCTCTTTCAGGGACTCGCTGGGCGTCTAACAATCGACGCAGCCCTTCTAGGCGAGGATCTGCCTGGGGGAAGATCCTCTGGAAAATGAGCCATTAGTGATATCACAGATACCAAGCGGCACGAATACCAAACGACTGCCTTAATGTATTTGTCCAACCCCTAAGGTGTTGGTAAATAACACAAGGTCGGATAAACGTGGGGTGCATCGCAGGATGTAAGCCTTCCGGTTAGGAATGTAAAAGATTGCTTATAAAGTGTTCGGTTTTTAGTTCCGTGAAGGCTCCCGGTTTCAAAATAAAAAAGTATCCTGAGTTGGACAAAAACGCCTGAAGAAGGTGGGACGGCACAATGGCCAAAATATTGTATTTATAACAATAAAGATGATGATAACAGTCGGAAAATTCTAGATAATACAAAAATGGATTTATTACGAGAATCTAACAAAAAAGGAGAATCTTGATTCAAAACAGCCTCCAATAGCCTAAACACAAAGAGACAGAAACGACACAGATACAACACTTTCATCCGAATAGAAGTTTATTCTTCAGATAATTAATATTTAAGAGTAATTAGACTCGTAGAAGACTTAGTGGTATTTCCTGCTTACACTAACACCGCTGGTTTTGCTTCAAGTCATAGAGAAATAGTGGAATAAATCATTGAGTGTCAATAGCGGTAGTTTATCGCACGACTCATCACGATGGAGTCTGAATTGAAAGCAAATAGGATGTCAATGGGACACCACTTCCTGATTGAAATTTTAATCGTAGTCCCTTGAGGAAAAGTAATTGCACAAACAGAAATTAATAGACCCTTATCCTTACGACCCTATTTACTTAATTATGACCATCTGTTCGGAACTCAGATTAGCTATTTCATTTGAACTCAAATTAACCCGACGTTTCTATTAGGGGAATGAGTGGACGGCGACATTTGTAATAACACCGGTACATCAATAATATTTGGTGCTGAATAAAAGCTAACTGTTAAATGAAAGCAAATATTCCTCTATTATCTCTGTATTTTTTACTGGAAAATATCCCAAGAATTGCATTACATTATTGAGATATTTTATCTTGTGAGAAAGGGCAACATTTTCTGTTGAAGCCTCGAGACCGGTGTAAACTAAGTCTATATTAGAGTTTATATATATTCTGAATTCATATTAAAATTCAAAATATTATTTAAACAATTAAACTCCTGCCAACTGCTACATTCTTAGGTCTTCTTTATTTGCGCCCATACATTTTCACAGAATTCTATTTCGCGACCCTTGTTTTCTATTAAATTCTGTGCTGGTATACTTTATGCATTTCTCTGGTATCTTTATGTGTGCTGCTTCCTTTATTTTTCTAACTTTCTGGCGATATTCCCGGTCTATAATTTGGACTTCATCCCACAGAGAGTATAGAGTTCGCTTTTTATTCTTCAGATAGAATCAGCAATACCTTACATTTCAATATTTTGCCTTTGGTTCTGCTTCCTTTATTCTTTTCAATTCTGACTTAAAGATGACGAGTCACTTTGCTTTAATAATTTTATCTACACTTTTTCTTATTTTACTATCGAAGAAAGAAAACCTTATGGAGGTGATATCAATTTTGCAATGCATTCTAGTTGGTTGGTTGGAATTTTACGGCTTGTCAACTCTTGGGTTATTTTATGCCGAAAACGTTTTTGTTTTATTCATTCTTGTTTGATATACACATTTTTCCAAAACCCATTTTAAGCACATATTTAAAATCCATTAAAAAAATATATATTTAACCCATAGATGGAATTCTAACAGATATTACCACTTGGGATCAGAGTGAACCTGGAAGTAATGCCAATTAAGTGGTACTCCCCAGAATTGAATCCTCCCCACTAGATGCAGTTTAACGGCATACCTTGGACAATACACACTGGTGATGATAAAACCAATTCCTAACGGACAAAGTCATTCTATTCACTGGAAATTGCGCACTCAGTTGAGTTATGTGACAAGAGACACACAAAAAAGATTTTATTTATTTTTTCTTAAATACATAATGAGCCAGACCAAAGAATATTAACTGTTCAATGATTTTCGTATCATTTCTCAAAGATAATCGCTCAACCGATGTTTTTGAAAAAATCTTGTAAGCTTTATAAAAAGAATTAAGAAGATTCAATCACCAGTAGTTGATTGCCTCATTTAATGGGAAGATGTTGAAAAGACCCAAAATGCCAAAATTCATCCGAATTCTGCTTTTGAATACTGCTAAGGAAAAAATAAAAAATAGTTGCTATAAAAATTTTTGAAGAAAGGGCGTCTTCTGGCCGAACCCACACGAGTGTCTGAGTAAAGAGGACATAGCCAAGAGGCGAAAGCGCGTCTCCGTCTGTGAAGACATAAAAGATATGTACAGTTCTTTAACACTGGCGAATTACATTTTTTCTGTTGACGAAGACCAGATCACTACAAACTGTAATCGGCGAAATAAACCATAGAAGTTACCCAAACTTATTTTCATTCTCCTTTTTTCTATACTACAGTTACTTTGAGTTAAATTCATGTTTCTTACTCTTTTTGTTGTGTATTTAAATCTTGTTTATATGTAGGTGGCAGTGATAGCAATCGTAAATGGAACACTTAGAACTGTCCTCAAACTGGATGACTTGGAGATTAAAGGAAGAATTGAAACAATCCCGACCACAGTAATATTAAACCGGCTAGAATACTTGAAAGGGTCATGGAAACCCCGGAACAATCTGTTACCCAGACTCCAGTAGAAAACTATGTAAGTTCTTATGTGAAAAACTCGCAAAGAGCAAAATAGTGTTGATCCGTTGATGACAATTATTACTCAAGCTAAACCTTAGCCGAGCTGATTTTTTCTTCTGGTGGGGGCTTGTATAGTCACAGGTTTTGTATAAGCTGATAACAGAAGAATGGTGCACCTGTGTAAATTATGGTTTTGAATTAAAATCTACAAAGCTTTGTTTATACTGGCACACAGGAGTCAGCTTGCTTACAATAACTGCTGTGGTCACCCGTTTAAGTATTGAGCAGACCCATTGTTGCTCAACTTCAGTGATTTAGTTGGAAACTGGTAGTCTCAGCGTGATTTGACCATTAGTCTTGTATCCATAGTAACATGCTAAAATATAGTTATTTACTAAGCATAGCTTAGATGTGTCACAAGGCCAGGAGTATGGGACACCCAGTAAGTATTTTCCTTAAGGATCCTGAAGAAATGCGTAGACTGGATCAGCTGAAGAATTCTGGCAAGCACAAAAACAGCAACATCAAAAGAAGCAAACAATGGAGTATTTACCCAATGGTTCCACCGCCAGTAAAATGCAACACAAGATCAATATCTAAGCGAAGTACAGCTGGTTTGAAATGAGAGGTTTCTGTCTCCAAGACTACCATAGTAAGGCTAATGAGCCCAGTTTGCCATACTATTTACCCATAGCCGGGAGGAATTCATATCTCTCCTATAGGCATTTGCACGAAGTGAATGCAAACAGTCTTTTAGCTACAATAGCCGAGTACATTTCATTCAACGGTAACAGCTAAACATAGTAAGCCTAAACAAAGAATTGAACAGAAAAACGGTGGTTGAATTCGTTCTAACACAAAATGGTGAATTAGTTAACTTGTTCGTTCGTGACAGTTAACTCCTTACAGTAAAGGAACATGTCCATTACAAAAATTTACCAAATTTAAAAATCTTCACACAAACTTAAAGACAGAAAGAGAAACGTACATTTCTACATATCCTCACGATAGGATATTAGAATATAAATCTGTCGGGTATATTTTTACTGTAACTTTGCCTGGGGGAAGAGTATGTATTCTGTATTCTAAATCTATCTGTCGATTCTTCTTGCGACGCAATATCTTGTCATAATTATAGTTTTAAGCAGCTTCCGAGATTACGGTTTATTCCATCGAGTAACCCACCAGACGTATTTGCTTTTCGTTCTTAGGAATTATTTTTATGCACTTAAATCCAATTCTTTCAATCCAGGACCCAAATCCCAACCAGTAAAAAAGGCGTTTGTTCGGTTATAAGAAACAAACACACACACACACACACACACACACACACACACACACACACACACATATATATATATATATATATATATATATATATATATATATATATATATTTAAATTACTGTCATTACAAAATATCATACAGCAGTACTTATGCCCAAAATTTTACGTTTTTTATTCCCCTCTCCAATGGATTAAAATTCAACGAAACTCGGAAAAATGAATGGAATCTAACTTGCTGTATTGTGAAGAGAAGGATTAAAAATATTGAATTATTTGTTTTACCGGAAGAATTTTATAAATTAAAATCTCTGTCAAAATGCCGCATTTTTGTCGTTTTTTCCTTTTTTGAAGATGTGCTCTATTTAAGTTGATTTTATTTCATTGTTATGATTAAGAAATTCATCGAACATTTTTATAAATAAGTTTAGGCTCCATTATTAAATAAAAAATTAAAAGGTGACAATTTACAATTTTGCAGTTTTTATAAAAGTTTAAAGGAAGCACGGGGTGCTACCGTAACGAAATTCTGGCAATACAATAGTGAGGCATTAGTCTTAAAAAATATTGTACATACTCGTGTATATTTCAATATAATGTATAGAGCCAAAATTGATTTATTGTTACTGAATCAGGAGCTTATTGAATTCAATTTTGAAGTCAAACGTTGTTTCTTTATCTTCTTATGTTTGAGTTTCAACCTTACAAAATCATTACCCATGTATACGTCTGGGCCAGTTTAAAAAAAGCCATCGCCAGCCTGGTAATCTGATATGTGGGGAGCTGACGGTAGGTGTGGTGCGCCACCTCAGCAAAAACAATCTTCCTGGTCTAGTGCTAGCGAAAAGGGGATATACTCCCTTGCTGTCCGGCTGATACCGACCGTTGGCCATCCCGCCGACTTTACGTTCTTACTATGCGTTCTAGCAGCAAATTTTTGCCCGAAATGTTGGTCTCTAAATTCGACCTATACACGAGTATGTACAGTCGGTAATGATTTAAGTATGGACATTTTCTATAATCTATTAGATCTTCGAGTGGACATTCCGAATTATTCCCCTTTATGACATTTATCAGGGCAGACTTGATATCATCTACAGGTAAAACTATACTGGTTGTTTTGATTTACGGCATATCAACCATTTTTGAGTTATTTAATGCCGAATCAAGCCATTTTGATAAACAAAGGACCCAGGTTGCTTTCAGTACCTGCTGTTCCTTAAGTGGTCAACAAATTAGGTATTGAACAGGATCATCAGTGTTTTACATCGGAGATATAGAAGGAATCCTGTGCTTTCAACATGACCAAACTATACTGGTTTACATGTTAACAGCAGCAAGAAATGGTCCGCTGTAATATATTGTATGTTCAAAATACTTTGTAATTATTTAAAATGCTTCATTAGGAGACTTATTGTAATAAAAATAAAAATGAAAACAGATATGCAGTAGAATGGAGGGTCCCATATCATAGATTCGGTGAGCTATGAGACCCAAGCACTCTATATATAAGAGACCGGGTTTTTTCAACATCTCACCATATTTAGGCTAAATAATCACTAATAGCTATAAGACGACAAATTTAAACCAAACTAACACACAACATAAGCATCCACACAAATAAAAGAATGCAACACTCTCCCATCTCTGTATAAAGGTTAACCAAATTTTTCTACCTAGACACACCAACATCCACAAACTATAGTATCAGCCAAAGAACCACATTCAATATTCTTTCCCCTCTTCATCACACATCATAATATATTACCTCACACCATACCTCAATCCTAACTACCCTATCAATCCAACCCCACTTCAAACCTCCGCCCAAAATTAAGATCAACTACACCCGTTCACCCTGATCACTACACCTGCTTCCGGCAATATGCAACCAATGACACTTAACACCCGAAAAGCAAGGACATAACATCTCCTACACAAGATCTCAACAATGTCCTTAAGAAGGTTGAAAAAATCGAAATGTCATAGTGTCGACATTACCATAAAGAATAAATATTCACCCTTCGGAACACTGCGTGTTCTGTCTAGATTTTCCTCATACTTTCGTTTTACTTCCATATATATATTTATATATATATATATATATATATATATATATATATATATATATATATATAGTGTTACTTTGACTTACAAGTTTTATTTGTTTTTGCTAGTAACTCAATTTCCTCATATATAAAATAAAATTTCCCATTGAAATAAACTGAAATGCCATTAATCCGTCCTACCCCCGCAAAAACTCCCATATTTTTTTATTAATTATCTTAATTAGAAAAATAGCTGTGTATTGTATAAAAACGTAATGAAATAGAATGTAATGAATTATGTGCTGTAATATGTTTTAATATTTCTTTCTTTTCATAATTAATATTTTTCTTTGGTGTAATACATTTTTAACCTTAAATGATTTTAGTGAATCTATCAACACAGGCGTATCTGAAGCTCGCTAGTACCTCGAAGTTTAGTTCTCAAAACAAAGACAAAAATGGACTGAGTGACAACACTTCACACGGAAAACTCGTAAGTTGGGTAACTCGTAACTCTAGGTAACAGTATATATATATGCATATATATATATATACACAGATATATATATATATATATATGTATGTATGTGTGTGTGTGTGTCTGTAAGTGTGTGTGTGTGTGTGTGTGTGTGTGCGTGTGTGCGTGTGTATGAGTCTGTGTCTGTGTCTAAGTCTGTGTGTCTGTGTCTGAGTGTCTGTCAGTTAAATAGCTACATTCATTTGCATCTGTGTCCATGCATAAAGTTTGAACGCTGAAAATCTTTAGAAGCAAATTCTGTTAATAATAATAATAATAATACTAATAATAATAATAATAATAATAATATAATAATAAACTGGTATGTTTCAAAACATATATTTTTCCGACATAATCACTCTCAGTATGTCAGCAACGACACGCACACATAAACACGCACACGCACACACGTACAGACACAGATACCCATGTACACATATACTTGTTCTTAATAATTCCTATTTGAATTTTAATCTAACAAGATTTAATATTTAAAAGAAAAATACAAAAATCGGTCGACACCAATTTTCTATAAAAAAAATTATGTCTTCAGACGTTGACTCATAGACGGGTATGTCTTCATATAAAATTAGTGCGTGGCTGTGTGTTGGTGCGTGTAAGTATAACAATATGAAAAAAAAACAACAAATATTCAGAAAATGTATTTATTTATAAATGAATGAATAGTATGCCTTCGTTCAAGATTTTCCTTATTTTTTCTATATAAAAAAACATTATCAAGGTAATATACGGAGTGTCATTATGAAAGTTATTTTCAAGTAAAAATTAAAATAACTTTTCTTGATGGAGTTTCATAACATCGCTCCAAATTATTATCTTGGTGAAGGTTTAATGTATATTTATAAAAAAAACTAACCCGAAACTCTCAAACGCAGGTTAACAAGTCATTCATAAATCAATATATCCTCTGAATATTTTTTTCATATTTTTATGCTCACATACCCTAGGATTTATTTTCATTGTTCTTATATGTGTATGTGGATAGAGATTTGTGTATTTAATAACGAGCTAATTAAATATATACAAGCCATGTAAGAAGTAACAGGGAAGTAAGTGACATTAGATTTACAAAACATGTTAGCTATTACTTTTTCCACACTCCATTATATATATATATATATATATATATATATATATATATATATATAGGGTGGCGTAAAAGTCACTTACTATTTAAAAATAAATAACTATTTAAAAAATTATAATCTACTTTATTTTAGGTATATTATATTCCTCAATTAATTCAAAGTAATCTTTAAGAATCAAAATAAATATAAATAATAAAAGGAATTTCATTACCTTTTTTAAAAGTTATTCAATCTTTAAATTGGTAAGTGACTTTCGTGTCACTATATATATATATATATATATATATATATATATATATATATATATATATATAGGGTGTTTCATGAAGGATGCGACTCTAAGTATCAGAGGTTAGGATTTATGCAAGCATATAATTTATGAAACATTCTTATTATATATTTACTAAATCTTCACCTGTCCGTCCGTGCTCTTAAAAAACCGCCATTTTATGCCAAATCACACCCAGCCTTTCAAGAATTATTCGGATAATACGTGAACATGTTTTAAAATCTAGTTGATTAAGATTGTCTTCTTAAAATGAAACTAGTAAGAGTTCTTTAAAATTCTCAATAGTTGACATCATTTTAGGGCCCCCATCGAGGTGTAATGGTTAGCAAGCTTGTCTTGCAGATCGATTACTACTGAATAGCGAGTTCGATCCTCACTGGATACCTTATAATTGCGACCTTGTATTCCATCCTACCCGTGGCGAACGGGTTGGGTAAATACATACGGGCTAATATTTATACAAAGGTAATCCCAAAAGATCTCCAAAGCACTGAGGATAAAGAGAAACTGTTCGCGCGGCTATTGCCAACACTGTTGTGTTTGTTGTGTATGCGCCTGCACTTGGCCCATCGCGTGCTTGTTGCTACATACAGTCTTGACTTGGCAGTCGTTTCTGATGGTGTTTACTGCCAAGTGTAAATTTCGCGCATTTGTTCGGTTTTTGAACGCAAAAGGCCTTAAACCGATTGAAATGAATTGCCAATTCAAGGAAGTGTATGGCATGTCGTACATAGATGTCAAAAACGTCTACAAGATGTATAGGGAGTTTGCTGCGACGACGAGGTTCAACGCTTCCTCGACGACATGGCAGCGATCTGGTATGACATGGGCATACAAAAACCGCATCAATAGAACTGTATATTATGTAGAAAAATATGCTGAAACTTTAAAATGATGTAAAGTCGTCGTCAGTCGTCAGGGCGGTCTAAAGTCGGTATCAGCTAATCAGTGAGGGAGTCTATCCCCTTTTCACTTGCGCTAGACCAAGGAGATTATTTTAGCGTCTGAGGTGGAGCACCACACCTACCGTCAGCTCCTTACTGTGCTGCTCATACGCTGAGTTGGCGAGGACCGGTATCGAACTAGGAACCTTGTGGTTTCTAGCCGAACGCTCTACCGACTGAGCTAACCCGGCCCATTAAAAACTAAAAGTTTCTGTGATTTCTAAATATTTTGGAGACTTTACTTTTGTGATTATCCTTGTTGTTAAAGTGGCAATACTTTAATCAAGATATTTAACATCGCTTCCTTTCATATTTTGCGTATATGTCTAACAAAGGTGTAAGACAGCAATTCAACATGAAATGTCCCCAGTGATCACTTCCCAACAAGCCGACACTATTATGTTCGCTTAATACGTTCGTAAGTCTGGTAGTGTACAGGTTTTTTTTTAAAGTGTTTAGGTTACAAATGTTAGGAAATAGCAACAAACTCGCATCAAGGTTCAAGGCAATAACGTTGAAAATCTTGTTTCATAAAAACCTGTTTTATAATTTGTTTAGATAAGAAGAGAGCTGACTTCTTTTTGAAACACCCTGTGCATATATATCCAAACACAGATATATATATATATATATATATATATATATATATATATATATATATTAAACAAATGAGAAGAAACAATCGTTAGAAAGATGTTTGATAAATAGAAATTACTCAATTGTTGACAAGAAGAACAGTATAAAAACTAAAAGTAATTAAAGTCTCATCTTTCTACCATCGTTTCACTTGTATCGTTTCACGTATTAACTATGAAATAGAAAACACAATCATCAGCTGAAAATTTGTAGTTTCTTCTGATGATTGTCTCTTCTATTCTATAATTGATACAAGCAACCTATAGTAATGAACTAACAGTAGGAAGGTGATATCATTTATTACTTTCGATTCATTTATATATATATATATATATATATATATATATATATATATATATATATTTAGGCAGCATTTTTTCTTGTAGGCATATATTGTTAAATAATGCAGCCATTTTTTGTCTGCAAGTTTTGTCTTTTGATTTTTCGTATTGCCGGATTATTTTTGTAATATCTGGCAAAAAATGGCTGATGTATTTGCCATATGTCATAGAACAAGTACTTTCCGCCCTATCGTGGGCCATCTTCAGGGTTTTGAAACCGTACAACAATGGGCTATTCCATTTTCTATTTATATAGGTTGTGTTTAATATTGTTGTTATTATTATTATTATTAGAAAATGGAATTGTTGTACGGTTTCAAGATGGCCCACGATAGGGCGGAAAGTACTTGGTCTATAACATATGGCAAATACATCAGCCAATTTTCGCCAGATATTACAAAAATAATCCGGCAATACGAAAAAACAAAGGACAAAATTTGCAGACAAAAAATGGCTGCATTATTTAACAATATATATATATATATATATATATATATATATATATATATATATATAATATGTGTGTGTGTGTGTGTGTGGAGAAAAGTAGACAAACACGGGATGTTGTACTGGATGGATGTTTACTATAGGTAGTGATCTCGGCGTTATAACGTTTTGGTCTATCAGATAGAGTGAGACGTTATAACGTCTACATCACTATCTATAATAAGCTTCCATTCAGTACAACATCCTGTATTTGTCTACTTTTCTGCACATACATTTGGATTAATTTCCTCTTTTTACGCCCATATATATATATATATATATATATATATATATATATTTATATATATAGTAATAGAGTTTTCGATCAAATGATCAGAAGTTATGTATGTAGGCTCATCAATAGATACAAAATGTCGTCATAGAAAAGTGTAGCCGAAAGGGTCGTTGTAGAAAGAGCTGACTACTTACTTCCCGTACCATTTAACACGTTCACCTCGATCGTTGAGGCGACTTTGTTGGGCGTCCGGCAAACATAGGTGCCGCCATCTTCTAACCGGCTCTGTTCAATGTATAGTGAACTGACAGTCACTTTGTCAGGTGACGTATACTTAGTGGTCAAAACGCGACTGTCTCGATTGGAGTATATTCTTTGACCTTCTTTGTACCAGTTGATATCTCGTGATTGGCTATCACTCCCTGAAGAGTTGCATGTTAGTGAGATAGGTAATCCTCGGACAACGTACCGACTCCCCGACACTGTTAGAACTGAAAGTAAAAAGAAACAAAACATGAATATTAACTTATTTTAATACTAAATAACTAAAGTTATATATGCATTGGTACAATTAAACAAACAATTAGTAATTAAACAAAAAAGAAGTCAGGTATAACTATTGTTGCGTAGTCATGTGATCAGGTGACTTGTTCTCTCTTGTTATCGATTTGGACAATAAAAGAAGACGTGTATCGTCGTTTTCATACCCCGAAAGAAAAGTTAAACATACATATATTCTAAAAATTCACCCAGATAAATCATAGAAATTCCTAAAGACGTGCTCATTTCAATATAAGAATATTCTAAAATTTCACCCATTTCCTAAAAATTCACTCTAGATATAAATTCCCAATTATAGATATATTCTGAAAATTCACTGATATAAATAAGAATATTCTAAAAATGAACTAATATCCGAAAAATCCACTAATATAAATATAAAAGATTCTAAAAAATTACTGATATAAATATATCCTATAAATTCACACCGATAAATCTGTTCTAAAAATTACTCATAGAAATTTAACTCTATTTTAAAACTTTTAAAAACATCTCTTGAATTATATTAGTTTCATTGTGAAAACATTGATTTGTATTATAAACTTTGATAGTGAAAGACAGTTCTCGTGATTATAATAAAGTAATGCTTTGTTAAAGAATGTAATTGAGACTACCACAAATTTAGCATTTAAAATTTACTTTTATAACTGTCGTCATATATAGCACTGTGGAATTTTTCCCATTTTCAGTTGCATTTCACAGAAAATATAAATAAAAATAGATAAAAATGAATGAAAATAAAAAATGATAGTTTCGGAAAAGAATTAACTTTAAAAACATTTAAATCCCGATAATTTGATAATGAATGTATATGTTAACAAAAACTAGAATAGAATGTTAGAACAACAAAAGAAATGTTTTGAAAATAAAATCAATGCATTTCTTTCCTGTTTTTGCTTTTATCATTTTGTTTCATAATCAGAATTTGCTACTCATCCATGTGGATAAAGTGAATTGGGACAAGAAAAAAAAAAAAAAAAAAAAAGAAAAGAAAAAAAAATGACAAAAATAATCTAATTTGATATCAATGAGCAGACAGAACGTAGTATAAAAGTACGCCCGCTGTGTAATGGTTATCGTCATAAGAAATAGACATGGCGAGACAAGTTCAAATTCTGGACTAGACTGATTGCATTTCATATAGCGCTAATACCCTTAGCATAGGTATGCATCCAACTAAGGAAAACTCTGAATTCCAACCTGTTAAACTCCGCTTAAGAAATTGACTTTATGTCACATCCTGCTCATGTGGAGGGATTGCTAAATATGTAATATAAAATTCGACCATATTTGCAAATAGCATGGCACACTAAGTATTGAAACTGCAGAAGTGTGATTCTCCAGTAAGTGGAAATTATGTATCATCAAACAGAACCACGGAATCTCGGAGACACGTTCCTAGGAATTCAGCTGAAGGGTTAATACGGTCACTGTGCTTAGCTAGTGTCTTGCTTCGTTACATAAACTAAAAATCATGTAACAAATTGAAGCAACACCGTCGAAGGATTGTATGCCACTTTTTCTTTTACTTTTTTCTCCTCTCCTTCTATACCGTCTGCGTGAAAACTTGGAAGAATTTATGCCATTTCTTTTTTCCAAGTTTGATGTGCTTGAGAGCCAGTCATCAATATGAGATGGCCGCTACATTAGGATCGGCAAGCGAATAAATCTTACGAGATCTCGTTCCATCCACAACGAGACTGAATGGTGTCACTATCGATTGGCTGTCCAGTCCTGCTTGTCAGAATGGCACAGACAAGAAAAACACTTTGACCTCAGGCAAATGTCTTTCTATGCAAGGCCAACAAAAGTCTGGCGAGAGGAGCGTAGAAGGGCAGGCGATGTACTTGTGTAGTCGTTCGCGTTGCACCATGTGATTATTGGTGCTTTTATTATTGCTAGACTGAGCGCTAATAGGGGAGGCTTTTCTTCGTTCTTCTTTTTCTGAAAATAGTTTTTGGTAACGAACCCAGTCGGTTGAAGAAAGAGGAATGAGGGTTCCGTCTTTTTAGTTTAGTTGTCTTTCTCCGTACCTGTCCGACTATATTTCTTGTTAACCATTCTATCTTCACTAATGTGTTTTCATTCATCACTGCACAATCATTGATCGGGAGACAACGAAGAGATATAAATGTGTGCTAATAGGGAAACATCGAACGTTGTATTTGTTTACTGCTTCAAACTCAACCAGAAACGCTTAGAAATTAATCGAATTTAGGCGTTTAAAACTTTTATAATACAAACTAGAGTGTATCAATGTGCTTTATTCTTACATAGTTTTAGTGTAAAGCTTATTTTATATACAAGGTTTGTTCAATAAGTATCAAGTCTGAAGTTGTATTTACCATTACAGAAATGAACAATAAATGAAACCTTAATTTTCTTGCATTCTAGGTATGGCACCAAACTGATGGTAAGTCTCCAGTTTTGTAGACCTGGGGAGTTTGGAGTACCCCTTCATTCCCATTACTCCCCAGTTCACACTGATCCGGAATGGTAGTGCCTATTAGGGTCCCATCTGTGCGTCAAATAGATATATTTAAAACTATTCGTATCTGATAGAACCGTAGGAAAAATAATTTTTAAGAAACAACTACACAAAAATATAAACTTAAATTGATAAAGTTCACGATTCCCTAACTTTTAGGCATAAAATAACACTAGATGGTTTGAAATGCCGTTAAAATCAATCAGTCAGTCTAAACTTTCTTCAAAATATTCCCCTTGGTATTCAACACACTTATTTTTTGAGTTTTTCATTAGTCTAAAAACCTCCGAAACTCTGATTTGAATATGGTGTGAAGCTGTGGCGTTGTATTTTTTTAGTATCCTCCACGTCTTTAAAAGCTGCTGTCACACAAAGATACTTCTAGTGAATATGCTGCATTTGAAAATCCTGTATTTCACCCTACCACTACGCCATGTGTCCGTTGGGTAAGGGTTAGTAAGCTAATCTACCAAACTATTACAACTATAGTGAACTCAGTTCTGACTCGTAGTCTTATATCGTACTAAGCATTCGTACTGGGAGGGTGAAAAAAAACAATTATCTTAGTTCTGGAGTAACCTACTACGAGCATTACCTGGCTCTTTGCCTAAAAGGGATAGGGTTGGGTTTATTGCCCGGTACCTTAGTCGCTCCTGAAAGGATATGCGGATGGAACTATGCAATTTTTGCATCCGTACCTCGGGCTGCATATTCCCTCCACATTGAACTGACCGTAGGTCATATTTTGACCTCGTGGAGAGCTGAATAAATACCTATATCGTAATAACGCCAGCGTAATCAGCAAAAGCCCCATTTTCATTTTTTATTTAGCAAAGAGTTTATCTGAAGTTCATTAACTAATAATTTGTATACCTTTGAAAAAAAAAAGAAGGTTTTATCACAATATCAGATCAATGATACACATTCTCGTTTGATTAGACTCGCCGCGAATCTAGGTTCATACTAAAAAAAAAAAAAAAAAAAAAAAAGAATTAAAGAAAATTAAACGAAATACTGGTTACGGCAAAATACATCCCCCATTTTACTTATAACAGGTGATGAATTGGATTGACAGAGAGAGAGAGAGAGAGAGAGAGAGAGAGAGAGAGAGAGAGAAGAGAGAGAGAGAGAGAGAGAGAGAGAGGGGGAGCGATAGCATGAAAGCGATAACGCTAATCTATTTCAATGGTATGGAATGAAAAGATGAAAAGAAGAAAGAAAGAGTGTGTGTGTATGTATATGTGTGCGTGTGTGTGTGTGTGTGTGTGTGTGAGAGAGAGAGAGAGAGAGAGAGAGAGAGAGAGAGAGAGAGAGAGAGAGAGAGAGAGAGAGATAGATAGAGATAGAAGAGATTATACTTTTTACATATCTAACTATTTGGCAATAGCTCTTAAGTATATAAATCAAACGTAATAATTAAATTATCATACTGTGGTATATCCACATGTTCCGCTAGTTTTAACAATTACACTTCTGATATCTGTATATATATTAAATATGTTCTTTCAAAGCGGGAATTCTCAACCAGAGTTCACACATGATTTTTTGGCGAGTCCACCCAAGCAAAATAGTAAATTGGGGTTTCACGATTGTATTTTAGTGGTCAATGAAAAAAATCTGCTATAGGCATATTTATTGCAAGATGATATGCAAGCTCGGTTTAGTGATCTACTCAAGTTAAATATACCACGTTGAGTGACACTTCCTTTTGAATTTAATGTTACTGATGTTGAAAGTGAACCATCTGGCTAATGTTTTATCGTTTCTTTTTCAGATACGATCAATGATGGCTTGAACCTGTGCGCATTGTGCGTTTGCTGTTAAAACGTTTTTTTAAGATTAGTGATTCTGATCTTTTCGTGCTCATTTCATGTTACCACGGAGGGATGATGTTCCGGATAGAAAATCGATACTGCTACGTGTTGAAAATTTTAGAGCCACAGGTTCATCGATTAAAAATCCCACCTGGAAGCCCTTGAAGCGCTCGGACTCCTAAAAATATCCAGCCTACACCTTTAGTCAGTAAACGTGCTTCTGGTGTGGAATTGTCTGGTTAAACAAAAAATGGCATGAAATTGGCTAGAGGGTGCACCCTGTATAACAATGCAGCTTCACTCTATATGGAAAAGGGATTTTCAGAGGTGCTTTCGTCAAGGGTATAAATATGTTGAATGACAAAGTGACTATTCCTAAAAAAATTAACGTTTCGTTCATTATTCATTTCTATCTTGGTAAATACAGCTTCAATCTCGATACCTTGTTTTTTTTTCTTTAACATAACTCGTATTATCAATCTGTGAACTACACAATCATAAAAACCTATTAAATCGGTGTTAAAATTAGATAAGAAAAAACTTATCTAATTATATCGCTTGAAAATAACTTTTTCTTTTTAATTCATTTTTTTATCAAACATATAGATTGATTCACTTTCTTATCATTCTTTATTTCGAGAACATAAAAGAAGACAGACGTCTGGTATATTTATTCTGTTTGTCAGTTTCACTCAAGCACACTCAAGCACGTGTCATCAAAATTTGCGTTTACATCGTATAAACATTTTAAGAAATGACAAGTTCACTTTAGTTTGCTTAATATTTACCAAGCAATATGACCAGTTTAGATTTTATTTCTTTTTTTTTTTACTAAGCACTTAAAATAAACGTCACAAACTTTGACAAGGACGACATTAAATTTGCCTTTTAGAAACAATCTTTCAGTATTTTCGTCTCCATCCTTAATTTAAGTTGCGACTTATTTGAAAACAAACCAAAAGAAAACGTTATTTGAACGTTGCTTTTTTTTTTCTTTTTCTTTTTAACGAATCGAAATTTAATACCAAAAGGATACACATCTGAATACTCTTTCCTACGGAGAATGTGTAAAAAAGAAACAAAATAAAAAAAACCCTTTTTATTTCACCTCTTTATAATCGTGATATTACGGTAGGATTTATGAAAGAAAATGATTATCTAAATATACAACAAAAAACAAAACAAACAAACTCAAATATCCCCTACAAAAATTAGTTGTTTTTCTTTCTTTCTCTAATAGCATATCAATCTTCGTGGGTTACTTAATGCTAAAAAGGTAATTGAAGAAGAACCGCATTATGTGTAATAGTTAGCAAGTTAGATTTGCTGACCATTGTTAGTGAGTTCGATTCTCATTGTGCGCCCCATACTTCTGGCCTTGTGCCACATCTAAGCTATGCTTAGTAAATAACTATATTAGCAGATCATTGTGAGTGAGTTCGATTCTCACTTGGTGTCCCATCTTCTGGCCTTAGCTTAGTTCACTAGTTTCTTGTCCAACGCAAATTCTCACTAGTCTTTGTTCTGGTTATTTTATCACAACACCCTCTGTTCTGGAAGGTAGGCCTTAAATAATAATCGAGAGACGCCTGCACTCACCAAAATCTTATATCCGGGCCAATTACGCTTAGCGCTGCCCGACCTGTGCGAAATTTGCATACGTACCAACACAATCACGAAGCTCGGGGGATGTTTTCCTTAAATTAAATTACGCTCTTTCGGAGCCCTTCCCCCTCATTTAGACCAGATATGTACAGACGCGCTTGGTTCTTGTATAACCTGGTTATGGCTTGAGAAACCGGAACAAAATACTCCAGAGGTGACGCTACGTCTGGATCTTGTGGATAAGGAAACCCCCCCGTGGTGATTCCACTTGGCCAGTCAAACTGCAACCTCTTTGAAGTATTTAGAAATCTTTGTTATTGTTTTGGTCAGAATTTATTTTTGGCATAAAAGGGAAAAGATTTTTCCGCATAAAGGGAATTCAGATTAAAAAAATGAAAATGAAAAAGGAAACTTAGATAAAAATCAAACCAGGTGTTTTGAGACTTAATTCTTTATTGAAAACTACTTGGGTGGCCGGAAGTAGTGACCGATTGATTCAAGAGTTAATAGGAGATAAAAAGGGTTGGTACTTAGGTGATGGAGATCAGTAATATGGACAAATGGAAGTTGGATTCGATTAGCGGATTAGCACTAGGAGGGTTGACTTTTGCCCAAAATTGGGAGGTCCAACATTTTAGTGTTGTTTCATCACGTGACTTTCAAATCCAATGAGAAGTCATGCGATCAAACAACCTTACTGTTACTAAAAACTTAGAGGGGAGGAGTGTGGAGAGAGAGAGAGAGAGAGAGAGAGAGAGAGGAGAGAGAGAGAGAGAGAGAGAGAGAGGAGTGAAGTAAAACGAGTGAAGAAAGAAAGGTGGGGAGAGAAGAAAGTAAAAGGTGGAGAGATGAATGAAGAAAAAAAGAGATGAGAAGTAAATAAATGAAGAGGTGGAGAGGAGAGTGAAGAAAGAAAGGGACAGTGAGGAGTGAAGAAGTATTAACTCTATATAAAATGCAAACAGCCTCGTCAATGGTTTAGGGTCACTGACCAGTTCCCTACAACGATAACCATTACACCAAACAAATCCTCTTTATAGTTGTGCGATGGGAAAGGAAGGAAATAGATGATCATGCTGGTTAGATTTTACGGCATGTCAACCATTGTGTTATTTCATGCCTAAGATGTTTTTTTATTCATTATAGTTGAGTATTCAATCTTTTTCCCGCCCTGTCGTCTGGGGCGTTAGAATGCACTGACTGCACCTCTGCAGAGGGGTAAGACTCCCCCAATGGGGCCACCAGTTGGCCGTGGGTGGCGACCCGTGATGTTTTAGGATAGAGCCCAGGTGGATGAGCAGTTCATGACCTGCAATACTCCACTTTGGCCCTATCTTGGGCTAGACGGGCGGTCGATCAATCGGTTGGTCACGTCAAGCCCTAGCACCTATATGATTTTCCCAACCCTATTGCCCTTATGGCAAGCCCCACCCCTTTTTATCATATGGATGCTAGAAGGCGGTGGCTGCGGGTCTATATGTCCTGGGAATGACGTTAAACTCTATCTGATGGTGAGGTTCCAGTTTTGGAGGCTTGGGGAATGTGGAGCACCCCTTCATCACCATTGCTCCCTGGTCCACTCTGACCCGGAGTGGTAGTACCTGTTAGGGTCCCATCTATGGGCTAAATAGAAAAATGTATTTATAAAAAAATTGTATTATCCATTAAGAATTGATTTATTTCAAAACTGTATCTGCCGTAAAACAAGACAAAACAAAAAACAAACTGGGAGTAATGGCGATGAAGGGGTACTCCACACTCCTCCTCAGAGATCCAGAATTGGAATCTTACCACTAGATTCATTTTAACATCATACCTAGGACACTAAAACCATCAGCCACCGTCTTTTAGCTCATATATGATAAAAAGAGTTAGAGATTTGCCATAGGAGCAAACGGTCGGGACAATCATATAGGTTCTACGGTTTGAAATGAACATATGATTAATCGGATGAGGCTTCTCTAGCCGACTGTGTAGCCTAAGTAAGGACCAAAGTGGAGTGATGAGGTCAGAGACTGCTTAGCCAGCAGGATTCCATCCTTAAGCATCACAGGTATTTAACCACAGCCAACAGCTGACCCGTTGGGGGAGGAGTCACTCGGCGTATTCGACAGCCGAAGAGTATCTTTTAAGGTAAGGTTACGCTTCTCTTAAAGTGCTTAAATTTTGTATTTCGATTGTAGTCAATAAAAAGGATTTCTTTTTTTTTCTTTGTTGCTCTACGCAACGGCCTATTACAAACACTATGAAGTATCTGCAGTATTTTGATTTGTGAAAGTGCAAGGGTTATTCAACAAATAGGGTGAATTTTGCCTTAAGAGTTGGCAATAGAAAACTCTGTTTACAGTAGCAACTTTTGCAACTAAATAATTAGTGATAGGTCTGGTCCTATCACGCCCCAGAAGTCTGTCAGCATGGTCTTCTTTACTAACCACTGAGCTAACAACTTTAGATTGTAAAAATACAAAACTAATTTACTTAAAAAAAAGTCACCTTATTTATTAAATGACTTGCATATTCAATATTTCCAGTGGGGAAAAATCTAAGTAAGAAAAAAAAAAGCATCTTAAAACATTAAGATTTTATTTTCCCTAAAGTAATAAAAACAAGATATTGTTTTTAGTTCATTGCGTTTTTATTATTTTAAAAGCTAGTCAAATACCAGTCCTGCGGGAAGAGAACATTAAGTTGTAATAAAAATTATTTTAACATAATATGATTTATTTGGACGCCATATTTTCTGCAAAAAAAATTCTCTTCAGTATTTCTTTTTGTCATCATGCTAAGTAGACTTGAATTTCCTACTCTGGGCATAGCTTGATGTTTTGTTTTTGATAAAAATAAAATGAATATATATTGTGAATGTCCAAAAATTAAATTTTCTCATTTGCTTCGATAATGATACGATAAATGTAAACACAATGAGAGTTTTTATCTTGTTGCTGTGTTATGGTTAAATGAGCAAATGAGAAGACAGAATTAAGAACATACAATTATTTCTTTTTACGCTTACACTACAATGGCTTTCTTATAAATGTTATCCATAAAAGATCGCTTATATTGGAATATAGTGGAGAAACTCGTAGTTTAATGGTTATCGTCGTAGGAAATGGATACAACGAGACGAGTTCAAATCCTTGACGAGGATGTTTCATTTCACATTGCGCTAATACATTTGAGAAATATGTGAATCTAACATCTCCATCCAGCTATGGAAAAACAGTAGGGCAGACTGGGCTGTTTAACCTCGGGTTAGGAAACAATTTCAAGGAGAAGGAAAACTCTGAATTCACACTGTGCCACATCCTACATGTGCGGTGGTAGGGATTTGTATAATATGTATATAAGAAGATGAAAAAATCAAATTAAAATTAAATAACACTGCAAAATGATTTATCAAATCCTGCTTTGCACCGTTTCTATGATATATTCTGTTTGTTAGTAAATATAATGTACGGTAAAAGTTTTAGAAATAGTTTAGAAGATGATTGAATGTGAAGAAGCATAAACGCATGGATAACGCTCCTGGTGTTACGTTTATTATCGGCGAATCGAGTTTCACCTCACGCAAATGTCTTTGGGAAACGTAACTATTTACCCAAACTTACTCGCTTTTCAGTTGTAATGGGTTTGTGAGACTAGACTGCTAACCACCATGGGACGCTCTGTCCTTGGAAAAGGTATGAATTCATATCTTCTCTCCCTAGTCATGGGTATACAGACGGGGTTCTTTATACTAAGGCAATTAGGAGAAGGAAAACTCTAAATTCAGACCATTTGTACTGCGCTGAACTTTGACCTTTTAACAGATCTTGCCCGTGGTGGAGGGTTTGGACTAACAGACAGAAACACATACGGAGTTACGTAAAACAATTATTTATAGAATATAAATAATATGCGTTGAAAAGTCAACAAAGATTTTATATTTAAAGTATTTCAGCATCTGTTTACAAAGTTGAACGTTATGAAGGTGTTCGATCGAGAGAGCTTTGTGATGGAACAAGTTATACCGACAATGTACGAGTTCTTGTGCTTGGCCGTTGTTCAACCATTTCAAGCAAGGCCTCATCTTCCACAGCAGAAACTTGGTTTGCCTTAGAGGCTGGTGTCACTTTCTTTGAAACGTCTTAACCAGTTTTGTGCCACATATTCGTTGACAATTGCTGTGCCGTTCACATCATTATTTTCTTTTGCCACTGGCCTTGCACTCAGTCCTTTTTTCTACAGGTAGTGTTAAGTGACCCTAATGCCAACTTTTTGATTTGATTTAGTTTTTTATAAGTGGTCATCAAGTATTGCATAATCTCATCGCTGCTTAAGTTCCATGATCTAACGGGAACCAGTACTTTCAGTGTGACTTGACCGTAATACAATTATCAAAAGTGTAAAATATAGAATAAACAATTAATTTTTATAACATATCTTTTCTTCTTCTTCTTCTTCTTCTTCTTCTTCTTCTTCTTCTTCTTCTTCTTCTTCTTCTTCTTCTTCTTCAATAGTAATTCTTTATTTCTTTTCTCCTACCTTTAGTGTCTTTCTCATTTTTCTCCCTTGCTTTCATCCTAATTTCAGCATTCTAGTTATCCCTTTTCTTCTCTCATCCTTCCCCACTTTCCTTTTCCTTCTCTTTCTCCTCCCCTCTCCCTTTGCTTCTATTTCTTGTTTTTCTTTTCACTCTCTCTCTCGTTCTTTTTTCTTCTCATCCTCTTTTGATACTGCTTTGAACAGAATCGTTTTTTTTAAACATGGCACTTATAAATCTGACTACACATTCTGTACATGAACAACGAAATAAAGCCGCCGGTAAAATCTAAGAGAACATATGAATTTCTTGTTCTAAAACACGAATGTCGACACCAAAGTCGACATTTGCCTTCGTGTACCAGAAATATCACTACTTGGGCCACAAAAGACGAATGAAGGGCATGTATAAAAAGTAAAACCAATGATACAGTATATCAACGCACTGAATTCTACCGATGCATTCAGTGAACCCTTCACACTGATATTGGGTTTTGATCTTTTAGAATATATTTTTATCTACGCTATTCTGTGCATATCAAGTTCGTGCAATATTCTTCTAATAAAAGAAATGCACTAAGCTAAACCGCGTATCCACTTATAGTCCATATACGTTATTATTACTTAAGAAATTACGCCTTTCTCGAAATTGGCGATTTAGATACTTGTTAGTTCACCATTGTCTTCTTTTCTTACACATCGCTTAAAGGCTGCCTTTCGTGGCAAGTAATCTCGGTATCCAGTCGCATCCTATGTGTAAAATTTATAACTGAAAATAAGTAAATAAGAAATACAGATATTATTATTAATCGGATTATTATGTTTGATAAATTGATCGATTGATTTTAATGTCATGTCAACCCAAATAGGGTTATTCAGTGCTTTCAGTTTGGCGAATCGTGTTCCCTGTATGTTCATATTTACATTTCCTAATGTAGCTGTTTCTTAAGAGTTTTGTTTTGCACATTGCCCTATCAAATACGAATAATTCTAAAACAAGGGGTGTATTACTCCTATACAGGGGATGCAATCAGTGTATTCTAAATCTCGCGTGGGTTTATTATGATATAAGTAAGTAAGTCGTCGGGGTGGCCTAAAGTCGGTATCATCCATGCAGCGAGGGAGTCTATCCCCTTTTCACTAGCGCTAGACCAAGGAGATTATTTTAGCGTTTGAGGTGGAGCGCCACACCTACCATCAGCTCCTTACTTTACCGCACAGATCCCTGTGCTACTCATACGCTGAGTTGGCGAGGGCGGGTATCGAACTAGGAACCTTATGGTTTCTAGCCGAACGCTCTACCGACGGAGCTAACCCGGCCATTCAAATTATGATATAAACTAATGACATAATTACCCCAAAACAAAAGGAAACTATGATGTATTGAAACACGATCTGAAAAATCGAAAGTGTACGCATAAAAACTTCGTATGTAAATTAAAATTTTATAATCTGATTTTTCGTTCTTATAGGCTGAATTTACAATCAACACTTTCGTGAGATGCAACACTCTTCGACAAATGGACGGGCGATTGGAGAGACCTAATCCGATCAGTCGACTCTGTCCTGTCAAGCCCTAGTAACTATATGACTGTCCCGACCGTATTCTTCAAATTGTTCTCATGGCAAACACCCACTTCTTGTTATCATATAGACGCTAGAAGTCTGTGGCTGAGGTTCAACAATCAATATTTATTAATACACATGAACTTAATCAAAGTATTTTGATTTATTTCTATAAACTTATTAGTACACCTAAAGTTAAACAAATTTTATATATATATATATATATATATATATATATATATATATATAAAGTAAAAAATAAAAATATAATAGAGAATAAAAATGAAGAATATCATCTTACTTTTGATCTTAAACATTCAATATTTTTTATTTTTTACTTTTACATGCTGAAAATATAATGAAAACAAACTTCCCATCTTCCATTACATATATCTTTTAAGAAACCTATATGGACTCTCTAACAACATCAAATACATAGACACACAAACGCACGCATATATATATATATATATATATAAATATATATATATATATATATATATATATATATATATATATAAACAAGATTTAGCAGTGAATTACCCACAAAGGTTGATATGAAGTTAAAAAACAACCAAGTAATACAATCAATACTGATCATCGAGAAGTAGGGTCGACTTGTACACAGGGTATGTCTTCAATAAAGATTGAAGAAAAAACACAAAAAGACAAAAAAAAAATAAAGAAAATATAACCCTTAACAAACTTATCAATCTATGCACGAGATCGATTCATACACGAATCTGTAGAAGCAATATTCCAATCCGTCGAATTGGCAGACAAGATTACTAGAAAGCCGTAATTCAATATGATCCTGATTTGCCGCAAATCTACTACGTTAGATTATTTATCTGGTACCATAACACCATTGGAACCAATCAGCCAATCAGGAAATGTAATCATCCAAATACATGAATGGAATATTCCTGGGTGCCATAAATACCAGCTGATTTGGGCACCAGTTTAGTTGTGCTTAGTTGTTTTTGATCAAACCAACGATATACCAACTCACTTTAACAGAGTCTTTATGGTATTCTCTTTTCTGAACGATATACGAGAAGAACTTATTCTAGTTGCTCTTGGGAACTTTACCAGGAATGTAATAATGCAGCAGTCGTTGTTTGTCTTACTAGTTTCACTGGATGTTAAACCTCCAAGCTGTTTGATGCATAGACATCAGAAGAGTTTCGAATAAAAAATTAAACTAAGTACTATGATTAAATTAAATTAGTAGCTTCTCGGAGAAAATTCGGCATACCTTCCTGCCAATTACCTCAAAGCTGTACAAAGATAACTTGAAAGTCTCTCACATCAAAGACTCTCAAAGCAATAACCTAGAAGTCGGGTTTTTATTACAAGTCAAATAATGCAAATAATAATTAATTTAAAAATATTACCTAATATGACTTAAAAAGCTGTTTAATTTAAAATAACATTACTAACAACCACAATACTATACGTGATTTGATAAAAACCCATAGTAATCAAAATAATTTTGATAATATGTAAATATCAAAAAAGATTTTCTGTCAAATTCCTGAAGGGAGTCCACTCCCTTCAGGAATTTGACAGCAAATCTTCTCAGGTCTCCTGGATTTTTCTAAGTATTCTATTTAACCTTAGAAATGCTGTAGTCTAGATGTTCGTGATATTTAATCACATTTCCAGTTTTTTGTTTCCAATCCAACTACAATTGGTACCACCTTCACTTTCAGGTTCTACAATTTTTTCAGCGCTCTGGAAAGATGTAAATATTTGTATAATTTTTATCATCTTCTTAGATATCCAGGACTCTTGTAATTACCTAGTTATTTATTGAAGTGTTATGGTCTGTATGGTTTTTGACATAATTCCTGTTGCGTCTGATTTTTCAATTGATTTAGACTAGAATTGGCGTGCTGATTTCCAAACTACAGTCAGTTTTCTTCTATCACGACAAGTTTTTCTCTGTAGCTTACTCTTCAAATAAGCACAATTGTATTGTTTGTCTGTAATTAATAGGACTGGTCAACTGATTGCGTTGATTATTTTATTGAAAAAGGAAGGAGAATTTCTTCAGATTTGGTGACTATGTTGATTCCCAGTCAAAGAGCAAACATTAGCGCATTTATTGTTACATAATTATTAGTACCTAATATTTATGGCAATAGTGTAGAAATCAAAATGGCCGTTATAAGCTACAGCCCACAGCCTTGAAGGATGAGTGACAAGGCTTGAATCAGTCCTAACCTTCTGGTGGATACTGTGAGAACCGGTAGAGAGGACCCTCTCTTCCGGTTTAGATAGTAAGTAAGTTTCAGGCAGTTAGAGGTAGGAGCTGAGCTCGTAGGATGTAAGTCTCACTTGCGCAGATGTCTGGGTTGGGGATTGAAAATAAAGTAACATCAAAGTAAATCGAAGTCTTGTGTTTATTACCTAAAAACTAACAATGACACAGGGCTTCTGATAAGGAAAAATCCCTAACAGAAACCAGACCCGAAGTCCCCAAGAAAGTCCAGACCTTAGAAGAGACCAGACCAAGATAGACGATCAGAATAGCAAAGCCGGCCAGAAGAAAATACGACCAGAAGTAAGAAGTAAGAAAGGGTATACAACATTGTGAAGTTAATCTATTTCGCATATTCTAAATTGAAACTTTGTGATTAAGACAAGTCCTGGGTCCCTCACAAGATGTTGAGAGTTTACGGACATGGATCAAGGGAACACGTATTAAGATGGCATTTGGTATACCTTTGATTTGGCAAGGGCCAACATATCAATGTTACTTTTGTTTAATGAAAACCTCACCATATAACAAGAAAAACAAATGGAAAATTGAGTATCCAAGTCTACCATCTACCAGCTATACATCCAATCCCTCATTCAGCTGAAATCTGAGAGTGACGTTTCATTCAACTTCCCTCAATTGAAATTCTCAATTATGATGTAGAACTCAATGACAGCAATGATTCAAACTTTGAAACTAAACATAACTCAGCTCATATTGAATTTTAACAGCATCAGTTGAATGATTTGTCACAAGCTTTGGGACTATAAAAAAAGGCTTCAGAATTCCTAGCATGATGATCGAATGAGAAAAACTTGAAAAAGGAGCGAAGGTATACTACTTTTAATTGAGAGAAAGTGGATTTCTTTTGAAGTGACAGTAGGTTTATGTATTGCCATGACATACAGGGTTTACTGGAGGAATTGGGAATTCCAATCTACAACTCAACTAAATAGCGACTCTTCAGCAATAGCTCAAAGCAGAATATGTCCTTCACCACATGAAAAATATGAAGACATAAAGAGAGTCATTGAGTTGTTGCAATATCACAAACACAGTTGGATCATCTTTATTGATTTTAAAATTATATGCTTTCTTCTTGGTCAGAAACGCAGATACACATGTTTTCTGTACATGTTTGGCAGTAGAGCTTGAGAGAAGCATTTGGTGGAGAGAAATTGGCCTCCAAGATCTGACCTCAAACCTGTTGATTCCAACATTCCAGATGAGCCATTTGTTGAGATAAAGAAAATTATATTCACATCTCGCACATGAAATTAGGTCTCTTGAAGTAATTTATTGAAGTATTACCAACTGAAAGCAACTGTTGCATTTCCTGGCCTGTCAATTGAAAAAATGAAGGCCCGTTTATTTGAAGATATACAGATTGAGCAAGTTATCAAAGATGAACATTTCATCTGGTTAATGTCAGAATTCAAAAAGAATGTTTGGTTATCATTCAAAGACCTTGTCAATAACTTTCTTGGAAATGCATGTGCAAAGAAATTGTCCAAAAACTTTTGGATAGCCACAAAATGCTCGATTGCAATATGGTCATCAAGTTCCATTTTCTGCATAGCCGTCTTGCTAACTTTTGAAAAACCTTGGCGTGGTCAGCAATGAACAAGATGAAGGATTTCATCAAGATTTGAAATTAATGGAGGAATCGTATCAAGGTATATGGGATGTAAATATGATGGCTGACGATTGTTGGAGCATAAAGTAAAATTTTCCACAGATTGAACACTCTAGAAAAATTATACGTGTAAACTTTTACATTAACTACTTGCAAACAATTTGACTTATAGTTACAATGTCCTTTGTATGAACACGATGAATTTGTACAAACATTAGAGAAAAGCAGTTTTTTATCATTTGCCATTGTAAATGTATAAAACAATCCATAGAATAAGCAAAAATATGTTATATGTAGTATTTTAATGCTTTGAAAACAAGCGAGGGTATCCTGTTACTCAAAAATGTTATGTAATAGAGAACAACTGGGGTAATTTCTGGATTCAGAGTCCAAAATTAGTCAAAACCAAGTGTCAGATCTAACTCAACAAAATTTGTGTTGCCTAGTGTTATGAATATCTAATAAATGATTTCTGATGGTTTATTTTTTGTTGCTGTTAATCGAGATACAGTTTCTCTCTTCATGTTTCCCCTTCGTAGCCATGTCCAGCTTATCTCGCGCAAAGACCACATATTTTTTCTTGTTTTCCTCTAATTTCATTGGATGGATGTCAATATATTGGTATATTCTGAAGAGACTGACTGCTCTTTATATTTTCATAATATGAAAATTGTCGAAAGGAACTATTTCCTTTTTAAACTATTTTCAAGCATTTTTACGTAGAACTTGCAAGGAAATGTTAAATATATTGGACAATGATGTTTAGTTGCAATGATTTTCTCTTTAGCCTGAAAGTAAGAGAGAGGCTAAGTTAGTAAGTTCGTATCACAAGTATTCAAGTCTTGAAATGAAAATGGCCGACCAAAACATATGGCTTCGTTAAAGTGAAATAAACAAGGGGAGGTTACTCTCATTTATGTAGCTAATGTTCAGATTACCATATCCCAGTTCTGGGCAACCGGTCAAGGAGAAGGAAAAACTATGTATGAACAAGGGTAATTCAATGAATAAGTTGAAATATTGTCTAAGGAATTTAGTTTCTTTCGTAATTCTAAAGGAGACAAATCCTCAAGAGTCTGAAATACTGAATTGTTCCAAGGGACATAACTTGGTAAGTTTATTTTTTAAAAATCCATCGAAATATAATTCTAATCGCATAGAATTCATTCATTTGTTTCTCCTTTATTTTTGGACTAAAAGCGGCTACCCGGCGTCGCCTGGATTAAAAAGCCACCGAAATTTGACATGTGCAAATCTTTCAAATCTTGAAAGGCTGTTAAAATGTGATATCAAACGATGTTGCTCTTTGGCTCTGTATGCAGATTTTTTAGCGACAGCGTTGTTCAGAATTCATCCCTAAATCATGTTATCCTGAGGCGGGTTGTCCCATCCCTATATCTCATTATAATTAGTATATTAGTTTTGCTGTAGAGGGTTATGGAAGTCTAAACAAAGGAGACTTCGAATGTGAAGATCACATAGAAAAACATCGGAATCAATACGGATTACAGTGGGAAAATGGAATGAAAATTTAAAGAGGGGTCTATGCCTTCAAAGTAAATTTCCTATAGAAAATAGGGTTTATAAAAGATATTTCATGTACTCATCTAATAATAGTCTTTGAGTATATTATGTTACTCTTTCCGAGTTTTTCAACCAGTTATAATTGTTGGTTTTAACGGAAGTCTGGTTAACAGCAAGTCTCCTCAGGTTTCCAGGATTATTCTAAATATCATTGGTAATTTTAAAAGTGCTGTATGATATCGATTCTCCTATAGTTTACTCAGTGCATTTTCCAGACCTTTGGGGATCGTTCAAGGACTTCAACTATAATTGGTATCACCATTACCTTAGTGTTCCACAGGCTTTTTAGATCTCTGGTAAGATCTTTCTTTCATTTTCCCTCTATGGTCTACTGGAACAGCAAAATCGTCTAGATTTCTTTCTTTTTTCTTAATTAACGCTAGGTCTGGTCTTCTGCCAAGCATAATGTGACCCGTTTGCATCTCAAAATCCCAGATAATCTTCTGATTGTAATGTTCTAGTACGGATTCTGGTTTGTGCATATAACATTTTGTAGTATGAGCAATGTTTAACTTCTTGCACAATTCCCAGTGGATTGCTTTTCCCACCCATTCAGACCGAGTCTTGAAATCAGTTTGTGCTAGTTTTCTGCATTCACTTATTAGGTGATTAACCGTTTCGTCTTGGTCTTCACACATCCTAATCTGCTGAATCTTATCTATTTTCGCTTTATTATTATTATTATTATTATTATTATTATTATTATTATTATCATATGACGTGAATTTGTTGTTTCTACGACTCTGGCACAGAGTAATCGACCCTTACTCGTTCACAAAATAGACGATAGAAAAAAGTTGTTACTTACATCCTTTCTTTGTACTTTTATTATCTGCAAAAAGAAAAAAAATCTGTTAAGCATGAAATATACAAGAGAAAAGAAAAAAAAAGAGATAGAGAAGAATTTACCGTATATACTGATGTTTAGGTCAAATTTTGAAGATTAAATTTCCAGCTGAAAATCGGCATCAACTTATGCATAGACAATTATTTTGTTAAGCTGAAATTGAACGATAATCCGTAGGAAATAGAAGTGACATTTTTGTTTAAAAATGAATTCTAGATTAGATTACGCCCTGTAAGAGTTCAAACAATATGTTTAATTTGAGGGAGATTTATTGATTTGAACATTTTTGTTTTTTGTCCGGATTTTTAATCGCATCTAAGCAATCTCAAACTTGAAGAATTACTATGAACCTAATTTGTAATGTTTAATTTAATAGAAATTATTTATTTAGTTAGACATATTAATATTCTTTATCTTTTAAAATTTGGCGATTTAAATTTTGAATTTCAGTTGCATCTTCGAGTTTTTTGATTTTCCATTTTTGAGCAGATAAGGAATGATGAACTAGGTTAAATAACTAATAATCCGATGGAACGAAGTCTAGTGAATATTTACCCTCTCGATATACTGGGTGTTCCAGAAGTTACACACCATCCTGGTTTTCAAAAATACACCTTTCTTGATTTCCAATCACTGTTATTGAGAATAATTATCATAAATGCTCAAATTGAGAGATAGAAAATTAATTGTGTCAATTACTATCAATGAATATGTTTTTGAAATAACTAATGATGTTGTTTTTCAAAACCTGGATAATACATGACTTCTGTGACACCCTGTATATTTACCGAAACCTTCCGCACTAGCAGGATGCGACACAAGGACAATTTTAAAAAAGAGTTTAACAAGTTTTAATTCAGGTTTTTTCTTCTCCTAAACTGTTTGTCTATTCAAGTTTAACGAGCTCAGTCTGTCCTAATATTTATCCATAACTGGAGGGAGAATAACTGGATACCAAGGGTAAAAAGCATCATCCAGGATTTGAACTCGGTACGCCGTATCCATGTCCTACGACGGTAACCAATGCGGAATGTGAGACGCGGTTATAATTATTGCGGGTGATGATTTAGTTTCTTTGTTTAATGGCATATCAACCTTTGTGGGTTATTTCATTCCATACCCATCATTTTAGAAGAACATTAGTCGTACTATTTAACCAATAGCTTGAGTGTTAAGACATTCATTCCTTTCAAAAGGGCATTAGTCCAAAAGTGAACGTAATAGCGAAACTGGAGTTCGCACTCGCTTACTACGATGTTGCATTCCAACACGTTAGCAACTACGTCACAGGCTCTTTCCCGCGCACTGGTGAAAGGTACCTAAAATAGCTCCTTCCCGTTTTCAGCGCAGAAGGTATGTACTGTTTTGATGTCCTACCGTAGCCTTGCAGCTTTGTCAGATAATTATTTACAGGTATTGAAAACCTAGGAAACGTATGCTAATGAATCTATATGCTGCTTGAATGTCGTCTTAAGCCACACTTAGGTTCGCTCAACAAATATTTACATTATTGCACCAGTTTCACTTCAAGGCCACTTCTTTTTACAATCAATTTTCTTTTTACAATTAATTTTCTTTTTATTCCTTCTGTTAGTAGCAGAACTAAATTTCCGCATAATGATGTGCATATTTTTAAATATATGAGATGTGTATACGTCGAGTGAGAAGGATGTGGCAATATTGATTTCCTCTCTCATCACTCAACGTGAAAGTGTTAAAATGGTTTCCGATAGTCAAGTTCTTCCTTATTCGAAATTCAGATTTGATCCATTTACAAAACGAGTTCAACAAGAACTTTACAATTTACAGGCAATTAAAAAAACATAATTGACCAACAGAAGGATATACATGGATTTCAATTTAATATGTCCAATTCCTGTTTCTTATAAAGGGATATGGAAAGAAAAGTTAATCTTATTTGACAGATATTCGTAAGGGGCATAATTTAATTGTATATTTATTAAGTAGAAGATAAACAGGTGCGAATTAGCGTAACAAATATCGACAATGAAAAAGGAATCGGCGATCCGAGTTTGAGTTTCAATTTGTCTTAAGAATCTGGGAAAAACATGAATCCGCTTCTCATCTCAACTACTAGTTAGTTAGTTGGAAAGCTTTAGCCAAATTACTCCGACCTCTACTACCCCCCCCAAAAAAAAACACCCGCAGAAAACAAAACAAAACAGTAACTAAATTGTTTCCCCTATATGCCCTTTGAGGTTAGTATTGACAGGAAGTCAACGGAGCTTGCTGAGTTTCTAGCTTATGCGATTTCCGAACCGAGTGCCTTGGTATGAAAATCGCATTGGCAAGAAAATGTCTGTTAGCAAGCGCCGTTGAATTCATGTCCACGCTAGCCTAATTTACATATACATATTTTATCAATGATATTGAGTTCTATTCACACATATATATACCACACTATATTATCAACATATATGTATATATATATATATATATATATATATATATATATATATATATATATATATATATATATATATATTGGATGACTAATTAAGCAACACCAGGTACTCTAAGCAAACTGATCCGTTGTTTACATAAAAATCACTTGATTCGGCATTAAATGACACGAGACGATTATATATATATATATATATATATATATATATATATATATATATATCATCGCACACCTCCGTTACGAGAAAAATGAGACACAAAATCAACTTGGCTCTTCATTGTTCCTCCCTAGACAGAAGCATCAATATCATAACAGACCAAAAGTTAGAACTGGAACACAACAGATTTATGAATCATCAAAGTAATTAATAATATCTATTCTTTAATCTTAATTAATTGTGCACAAAAAGGGAAACGAGTACAGTTTCATTTTGTTGGTTGTTTATTCGTTCAATCCAAAACCAGGTAAGTAGTTTTTCAGAATTATATCCGCAGATTACTATTGGATTTATGGGTCTAGTTCTTTTAATACTCTGTCCAAAGCAGAACGCTAAAGTGAATTATAAACACTGACGAAAAGATATTGATTTTTGCCATATCAATATGTCTATATTTCTACCAGCATACATTCACAAGAAGCAAATATTAATTCAGACATATGAGATTATATATATATATATATATATATATTATATATATATATAACCTGGTTTGAAAGTCGCATATATATATATATATATATATATATATATATATATATATATATCATCATCATCATCATCATCATCATGTCGCGCTTTCAGCGCGGATATCTATGACAATCTCTCTCCATCCGTACCTATCGCTCATCATTCCCGGGAGGTCCTCTATGCAGCATCCTGCATCCGCACATATATACATATATATATAGTATTATAGTGTGTACAGAAATAACCTATTCAAGTTTCCCCATAAGGATCTTCAGGGTTAAATCCACTGAATTAATCAAGATATTGATTAATTACAGTTGACATTGAAACCTTACTAGCAAAGGTTCAGCTTAGGTAGGCTGGTCACGTTTCAGAATAAATGAGAACAGGCTTCCAAAGAAGATATTATATGGACAATTACCAAATCCTAAGCGTTTTATTGGACGTCCCCTCTTATGCTATAAAGACAAATTGAAGGACAATTTAAAACGCCTCAATATTCATCTGAGTGCTTGGGAAAATCTAGCATCAAATCGGAAAGAATGACATAAGATATGTTTCGCTAGACTAGAGAGCTTTGAAGAAAATAGACTGAAGCATCGAGATCAGCTCCGCCTAACTTTAAAACAAAAACATTTGACTCCTGCCTTAGAACATTTCATCTATCAGTGTAGCTTCATAGCTCGCAGCAAAACGGGGCTGCTATCACACTCGAGGAAACAAAAACTGTTACTTGATAGCATGCACAACATGGGAGGAAACAAATCACTCACTGCTGACCCTCATCTATCGTTCACGATAGGAGAGTCCACCATATATATATATATATATATATATATATATATATATATTACTATCAAAAGGTACACGGTAATAACCTACTCGAGTTTCAACATAAGGATCTTCAGGGTTAAATCCACTGGATTAATCAGGATATTGATTAATTGCAGTTGATTGCACGCGTGTATTAATATCTTGATTAATCCAGTGGATTTAACCCTGAACATCCTTATGGTGAAACTCGAGTAGGTTATTACCGTCTACCTTTTGATAATAAATTTGCTCTATTAACGTATTGAGCACTTTATATTTGTTATATCACTGTCTTACCATTGTGAAACTTGAATCAACTAACCACGGTGACCATTTTCACTGATAAGTCACTTTTTCCACAAATACCATATATATATATATATATATATATATATATATATATATATATATGTGTGTGTGTGTGTGTGTGTGTGTGTGTGTGTGTAAAAGTATAAATAAGGAAAAACTAAATATTCCCAAAGTTAAATTTATTTGTTGATGGTGAAGTTGTCGTTAAAACGTTTCGGTTTGTTATAAAACATTCATCAGGATCAACATGGTGTTGTCTAAAGTAAGAATTCTTTCTCAAAATGAAAACGAAAGAAGAGTAAGTATTAAAGAAAATGTCCTGATGAAAGTTTTAAAACGAGCCGAAACGTATTAATGCCGACTTCATCATCTACAAATAGACATAAAGAGTTAAATATACAGAAGTAATGCTAATTTAGTCGCAGACTCCGACAGTTTGAATTTTGATCTGGACTTTTTACCACATAATATTTAAACATGAGGATTAATGGATCAACTTTGGTTTGAACCCATTGAAAAGAAAAAGAAAAAACATTAAACAGAAAATCTCATCAAACAGAAGGAAAACATATTAAAACGAAAAAGGATGTTTTGCTGTGTGAAATAAAACAATAAAATTTTAATGATAACAATATGGATGATTTTTTTCATTTAATATCTGAAATAGTAGACATTAAGATTTCTTTTCAGAGTAGCTGGATCAATCCAAGGTCAATTTTTTTTACATAGGGATCTAAATGCGGCATCCCACAAGGATTCAATTGCTAGTTGATAATGAAACAAATATACAGAAAATATTAATGGTATATCAAAAATACTTAAAAGGATTAATAAAGTATAAAACAAATCAATAAGAATATAAATACTTAACCATCACATCGCGCTATCAGTACGGATATCCATAACAATCTCTCTCTACTCGTCCCTATTACTCGTTGTTCTCGGGAGGTCCTCTACGCAGCATCCAGTATCCGCACAGAGCTGGTCAATTATTCGTCTTTATAGTAACAATGGTGTGTTAAAAAAGTATTGATCTGAAGCTGTATCTACTTAGATGGAAAAGAACAATGACCGGAACATTTACCAAAAGTTAAAGAGTCCAGTTTGTCCTACTATTTACCCATAACTGGACTGAGAATATCAAGGTTACCTTCATATTCAATATATATATACATATATATTCAGAAATTATTAGTATTAGATAGAAATAGTTGAAACCATATAACTGTGTAAACGAAATATTATTATCAAATAGGAATAATTAATAATAAGCTATTAGATATGGATAGTTAAGACCATACGACTGTTTGCAAACTATTAGTATAAGATAGGAATACTTGAAACCATACAGCGCTGTACAATGTACAAATTATTGGTATTAGATAGAAATACCGAGAAAAAGTTTTTTTTTGTTGGAAACATGTGGTGTAATGGTTATCGTGGTAGGAAATGGATTCGGCCACCTGGGTTCAAATACTGGAAGTGGCTATTTACATTTACATAAAGTTAAATATTCTACTATTTTCACTCCTGTTATGGGTAAATAGTAGGACAACCTGTACTCTTTAACTTTTGTTAGGTAACCAGTAAAGGAAAATGAAACCTCTGAATTCAAAACTATTAAACTTTGCTTAAGAAATTGACCATGTATCACTTTCTACACGTGTTCTGGTGTGGGTATATATATATATATTATATATATATATATATATATATATATATATATATATATGTGTGTGTGTGTGTGTGTGTGTGTGTTTGCGTGCGTGCGTGCGTGCGTGTGTCTGGGTTTATGTGTGAAAAAATTACTAGAAAAATATATATTCACACATTTAATACTTTTCCTTTATATAACATTAATCTATACTTAGTGTGTATGGATGCCTACCGTAGTATGATGTTTGGCAAACACGTCTGATCGACAAGTCCGTTTGCATTGTAAGCTATATGATCGAAAACAATTATACACTTCATTGTTAAGTTGTACTTTCATGTGTAATGGCTAACAAGCTAGACTCGCAGATCCGTTACTACTGAATTATCAGTTAGATTCTTGCTGGATGCCCCATAATTGCGACCTTGTTTCTCATTCTAATCGTAGCGAATGGGTTGGGTAAATCCCCACGGGAAAATTTTAGGGCATCACATCGTGCTGTAATAGTTAGCAATGTAGACTCGCGTATCTATTACTATTGAATAGCGAATTTGATTCTCGGTGTATGCTTCATATTTGCGACCTTGTATCACATCATACCCGTGGCGAATGGGATGTGTAAATATCTATAAAGGGATAACCGAATCCTGACCAGAAGACCAAACCTAGTGTTAATTATTAGAAGAAAAGAATTCGTCATCTAATGGTGTTTTTCGTTCCAGTGGACCTCAGATTTAAAAGAAAGCGAAAAGATAGATAAATAAAAAGGGTGCGCAGATACTACACTGTCGTCTTAGGGGAACACAGAGACGAATGGAAAAAAGAACCACTCCCCACAAAAAATTAAAAGGCTGCGCCATACGTTTGATTAATGTTTTTTTTAAATCTGCCCCCTCCACAAAACAACCACATTATTATGTCACATCCCACCGGTGGTCAACGGGTTGAGTAAATACCCATTAGGTGATATTGTAAGTTTGATCCTATTGACTGTTTGCATTTCACATAACGTTAATACCCTTGGGAAATCTATGAATCCAACTATTTTCTTCAGCTATGGTTAAATTGTAGGGCAGACCAGGTTCTTTAACCTGGGTTAGACAACCAAGGAGAACGAAAACTGATTTTAAAGCTGTTAAACACCGCTTTAAAATATTGACATGTCACATCCTACTCGTGCTGAGATGTTCCATAAATACATACATGCATGAATGTATTTGTAACCAAGCAACAAACGGTACACCATAGACATATTTTTATTACAGCAATAAACGTAAATAGTCTATGCACTTCAAATAACTTCAATAAGGTATGAATCCAACTATTCTCCCTCCAGCTATGGATAAATAGTAGGGTATACTGGGCTCTTTAACGTTGGTTAGGCAACCGGTCTAGGGGAAGAAAATCTTTGAATTCAAACCTGTTAAAATACGCTTGAGTAATTGACCTTGTGTCACACCCTACTCGTAAGGGGTTGGTAAATATGTATATGTCGCAATATACTTTTGCCCTTGGAGCAGACATATCACATCAACAAAAAATCAAGTTTGCCACCAAGTAAGTATCAATTTAATTTCTTATAATTGCACAGAATTTAGACATATCATGTAAAACACGGCTAAATTTCTGTAATCAGCTTATTTCAATTATTAATGGTAGAAGTCCGCTGGGAAATGTACTTGGTATCAGCCTGTCAGTCTATTGCCATTTCTATGAGATGATTCCAGGTGTGAAATATTATTAAAGTTCCTCAGGATTTTGGCTTTATTATTGGAACTATAATTATCTTTCTCTATATAAAGTTGAATGCGGTCACCTGTTCCGGCTAGATCACCATAGTTAAGCAGCGATGAACGTGTTCGATACTCAATTGGATGACCACTTAAGCAAAAGGAAGTACTGTAAGCAACCTGTTTTGTTTATTAAGAATGACTTGGTTCAGCATTAAATAACACGGAAAGTATTTATAACCTGTAAAACCAAACAACCAACCAACCTATGTAGTCTGTATGTCTGTATGTTTGTTTGTCTGGATCCAGGTTTTACATAAAATAGTGTCACCAAAACAATAACCTTTTCTCGCCTCATGTTTCTAAGTTTCTTCCCCTCCATTCAATTCTAGCATTGGATTTTTATGTAAATGAAATCGCAATTGATGTAATGAAAATATGTATTACCGGTAGATTAAGTTATGAGAATGCCCGTATAAAATTTTATTGTCAACTTAATTATAATTCAATTTTATAGTTGCTTTCAAAAGCCATGCACCGACGAAAACATTTCCCCTAATCTAACGCCAAAAGTCTTCAAAACTAAACTGACATCAAATAGTTTGTCACGATCCGTTACATGTTCTCGACAGTTACTGACTAGCTACGAGACTTTTGGGAACAACATAATATTTACAAATACTCAGATCAGAGAAGTAATGAGGTTCCTCTACCATAGGATACTTCTGTTTGGCCAAAAGTACGTTGGCAGAGACTGTGCCTAGAATGTAATGAGATTAATTTTTACTTATTTTTCCGGTAGCCAACCCTGATTGAAAAACAATTAAGCAATGATAATTCATGATCAGTCATTCTCACCGACAAACACGATGAGATTCAGCACTTGTAGCAATTTCCCCAAGTCAGTCGACCAACAGACATATTTTGTGCCTTCTCAAATACCCCATTTTCCAGCTTGGATTTAATCTCAATAAGCCTGTGTTGAATTGTTAAAAGTTTCTGTTGCCTTGTCATGACGTTTGGCACATAATTTAATCTAGTGTTCAATTTTCCTGATATATTTAACGAAACACACTTTACATAATCCAAGATAACTTAGCTGAACGTAGATTTTGAGGAGTAAACATGCTACATCTCGATTGCTCGTGAGATCTTAATTGATTCATGAGAAAATGGGGCTTTTTCCATCTACTGATGGAGACTGCGCAGATTTTGGGAATTGAATATATTTATCAGTAAGTAAAGTAAGATTAAATAGTCCTCATCTTGAATCTGGAGTCCTTAGTCATCTTGTCCTTGTTGACACTAATAATATTCGGAAATTGTGACCGACCCCCCCACACACTAAAAAAATAAAAAATAAAACAAACACAAAAAAAGAAAAAAGGGAAAAATAGTTGGAGGTTATTTTTTGTTTTACAGAATCTTAACCCTTTTTGGGTCATTTAACGCCAAATCAAGTCATTTTGATAAACAAAAGACTCAGTTTGCTTACAGTACCATTTATTGTTTAAGTAGTCACCAATTAAATAATGAACAAGCTGGTCACTGATTAACATTAATTGCGGAAACTGGTACTTTCAGCGTGACTTGACCGTAATAGGGACCCCCCCAAAGAAACAACAACAAAAAACGAACCCCCCACCAAAAAACAAAAACAATTAAAAAAAACAAAACAGAGCATTACTTTGAACAGAGATGTATACTATAACTATAATGTGGGGTTAATTTGTTTTAAAAAATGATATTTTTGGCAAAGAAACAAAACCATCCAATAAACATATCACTACCATTACTACCCTCACTCCAATTCTCTCTCTCTCTCTCTCTCTCTCTCTCTCTCTCTCTCTCTCTCTCTCTCTCTCTTTCAATTAATGTATGCCGGTTTAGCTTTGTCGGTAAATAATCCGCCTAGGAATATATATGTTCCGCTTCCATACCGGTCCTCACCAACAGCGCATAAGTATCAAAGATTGGATAATGTGATTTGTGGGGTAAAACTTCTAGGGGTTGACAGTAGGTGTAGTGCCCCACATTATCAAAAATAATATTCCTGGTTTAGCGCTAGCAAAAAGGGGATAGATTCCCTCAATATTCGGCTGATATGTGTTAATGTATGTGTAATTGATTAATCCCGTTCGACACTCTATGCGAGTTTATGCAACGCAGTCCTTCTAACGCCCCCCTCTCTCTCAATCTTGATGAGCATTCCTGTAAAGTTCCAGTCACCTTGGAAGAAATAGTCAAAACGGATACGAGTCCTGATTGTATTTGCATGGTCCCTTAACCTAAATACCCATCTTCACTATGAATCCATAATAACATTTTTTTACGTTTCTGATTCTAGTTTTGTACTGTGGAAGAAAGAGACAAAAGAAAAAAAACTTTTTTTTCCTTAAGGAGGTGCATATAACACCAGGAACTTAGCATACACATACAACTTTGTTACCACTGAGATATACCTTTCTAAAAAATCAAATTATTCCGATCTTCTCCCATATAGTACTTATTAATTTATAAATTCGTTTCGTATTTTCTGGAATATGTTTTGCGTAAACTTAATACGTACTTAAATTGTAGACACGATGGCTGAGAACAGTAATTCAGCCTCGTATTTGTTTTGAAAAATGTATGTTCCTAATTAAACGTACTGACTTTGGCGAACAGGAGGCCGTATAGCATTTGAATGCAATTATTATATTAAGTCTTTCTAGTTCGTATTGTTTAGAAACAATATTTTCTGGTTTATTCCTCTTTAAAGATTTGCCAATATTTCTTAATGACTGATGACATTCTGTTTGAAAGACTGTCAGTCGTCATCTGTACCGACCACAGCAGCAGCAGCAGCAATATTCTTCTTTATTTGATAGTTTCAAGACCTAAATAATTCAAGTAACTTTCAGAAACCATTATGATTAATGATTAAAATATATTTACAGAAGTACATCAGTTGATGCAATTCGGATATTTATAAGCCCTATATTAAGCTCGTTCCGTAATGATTTTCATGGTAGGAAATGGACTAGGCGAGCCAAGTTCAAATCCTAGAGGGGCATCTTCGCAATTATCATAATGCAAATACACTTGGGAACGGTATGCATCCAACTATTCTCCCTATAGACACGAGTGAGTAGACTAGATCTTTAACATTGGTTAGGCAATTGTTTAGAAGAAGGGAAGCTCTGAATTGTGTCCCGTGCTACTCGTTGACACACACACACACACACACACACGCATATATATATATATATATATATATATATATATATTTGATAATTGAATCATATTACCACGACCAGACAACTCGGCAAACACCATTTGCGACATCCGGAGCACTGGACAGCTGTTTCGACCTCCTTTGGTCTCATCAGCAGTGCATACCACAATCTCTGCCTCTAGAGATTGAACCAGCGGACCACAACGCGAAGAGCGGGGACTCAACACACTGGGCCACCAGCCCATGCCACAAACGGAGAATGCCAAATCATCTAGTCAATGGTAACAGTGGCGGAGATTGTGGTATGCACTGCTGATGAGACCAAAGGAGGTCGAAGCAGCTGTCCAGTGCTCCGAATGTCGCAAATGGTGTTTGCCGAGTTGTCTGGTCGTGGTAATATGATTCAATTATCAATTATATATAATTCTTCTATCAAATTTTATATATATATATATATATATATAATATATATATATATATATATATATGTACTAGAAAAACGTGACCCGTTGGGTTACCTATTGAACTCGTATTATAATCTCATGATAATATTATTTCTTCAATTTAAAGTTTTCTAAAACAGTCCAAATAAACTATTTAATCTGGAGAAAGCATTTTCATTTGACGAAAGGAAAAAAGAGAAAGGTTATCACTTTTATGCTAATTCCCAATTACAGAGAATTAGGATTTTATTCACGGTTATAATAAAGGATTTATAACTTTTTTTAAGTGTAAGTTTAAGCTATCTTCATAGAAAACAATGTGACACGGCGATTTGGCGTCAATTAATTTTTAACGAAAGAGGAAAAGTGTAAAAATTATTTTTGTTAGTCACAGGAAATGCTTTTTTTTAAATGGAAAAATCAAAATATTCCATAAATTTTGATTCCACTCATTGTGTTTACAGATACAAGCAAAGGTGACTGCAAGCCACTAAGGTGATATATTTATCAAAGCTGTCAGAAATCAAGGGGTAGCTACAATTTCTTCTATATAAAAGACGCTCTGAATTGTTAAAAAGTCAGTCAGACCGGAGAGATAGAGAGAAGCTTGTCAAAGGACCACTAGACTTCAAAATTGCTGGAATAAAAAGTCTTTGCCATTAGAAGAAATAGACCTTGCCACCAAGAAAAAACTCCGATAAAAGAAGTGCGCAGTCCAATTCACCTTTGTTGAATTAATCAATGCTAATAAGCATAGAAAGAAAAACACCATACAAAGCTCCTCACCATGTCTTTTCTCTCAGATCTAGTGTACAAAACTTATTCCTCTCCATTATATATATTAATAAAACTGTTGTTATTGTTAACGGTGTGTGGTCTCGTGTTTAGAGTTGCCAACAACTACAGCAGCTCATTTCCACTAATCTTGAGACCCGTCAGAGTTGTATGTGTATGCTAAGTTCCTGGTGTTATATGCACCTCCTCAAGGAAAAAAAAGTTTTTTTTCTTTTGTCTCTTTCTTCCACAGTACAAAACTAGAATCAGAAACGTAAAAAAATGTTATTATGGATTCATAGTGAAGATGGGTATTTAGGTTAAGGGACCATGCAAATACAATCAGGACTCGTATCCGTTTTGACTATTTCTTCCAAGGTGACTGGAACTTTACAGGAATGCTCATCAAGTTTCATCAATCCCAGTTATGTGGATCAAAGGAACACAACTTAAGCTCAGACTCATCAGAAGAGCAAATAACCGGAGACACGTATGGTAATGATGGAGCTGAATCATCTTATCAGGTACCGTGAATGACATAGTAAATCAACAATTTAAATTGTTGATAACATATTTTTAATATGTTATGCAAATTATTTTAAAAGGAGGCAGATTTAGTATAAAGAATTGGTCATTGGTAATTTTTAAGGATTATCCCGAGAATATTATTGATAATTGAGACCTTGACCAAAGTGAAAAAAAAAGAAAGATTTTGATAGGCAACAAATGGAATTATTAGAACTATTGAGGTTCCACGAGTGAACAATCTTCAGCACAATATTCCTGGTTGATTATCCATCCTTCAAGAAATTTTTTACATTTTCCTTTCATTTAATTCAACTCAGAACAACATATAGTTGTCCATGCTCAAATATTGGTTTCTCAAAATTAACCAACATATTTTCCATGGTTTGTCCTTGTACTTTATAGATTGACATTGAAAAACAGGATTGAATTGGAAACCGGATCGGCTGTAGAGAAATATCGTCACCTTATGTCAAACTAAGTGTTATTCTCGGAATCATAACAATATCATTTTTAAATGTCTGAATGAATGTTTTTGCAACGATCAGATTGTCAGACATTTTTTCAACAATCATCCTTGTTCCATTGCAGAGTTTTAGCGGATTCACGTTTCTCATTAACATTATTGTTTTCAATTGCAATGTATGTGGCGTTAATCCAGAGATTTCAATTGAATTAAGGAATTCTGTAGAAAAATGAGAAACGTTATATCCTTCATTAACAGTGGTGAAAGAACAATATTCTCTCATTGTTCCTGGGAATCGAGAAATGCATGCCGATTTGATTGTCAATCTTGGATAGGTAAAATCAATACAATCTTCTGATTTGAATGATGTCGCTGTCATGTACACGTTTCATAATTCTTTAAGTTCTCTGACAAGGTGCAGGTATTTATCTATTTTTTTTTTACTTACCTTTCCTTTTACTCTATGATGTCCTGGGATGGTGGAGTCTATTAGTTGATAAGTTATCTTCTTGTTGATAAATATACTAGCCTGTATTAGATTGTCAATTGTTTTTAAAATGTCAAATTCAAGAGAATTATGTATCTTATTTACCAGGACAAATTCTGGTCTGTGCACATACCATTTGTCTGTAGAGTCATGCTGTATTGTCAAACTTTAGTTTCTGCATTAGTCCCAGTGGATCATCTTTCCAACCCAGTCTTGCCTAGTTGTACTATTTTTTTGCATTCTCTTAATACATGGTTTATTGTCTCATCTCTCTCACCACACACTACATTTGCTGTTCTGTTGTGTCTTATCAATTTTTGCTTTGATATAATTTCTTCTTGTGGCATTGTTTTGTACAGCATGTATTAACGACTCAGTTTTTCTTTAGAGCTTTCCTCTTCTTATGTGCCACCTCCCCAATTTGCCGTTTGAAGTATCCATATGATTGTTTTCCTTCACATTTCTGTTTTCTTGTTTTGTTATTTTTCTGTTTGTCCATATGTTGCAGCTGTTGTTATTGGCCGCCATAAGTAATTTTTCTTTACTTTTTAGTGTATTCTTCAAGTCCTTGGATTGTGGCATCTACGCAATCCCCTATGTTGGCAAGACCTCTTTCACCTTCCTTTCCTGATACATATAGCCTATCTCTATCGTCTGTAGGGTGTAATGCTTTGTGCAATGTCATTAATTTTCTTGTCTTTAGGTCAACCTGTCTGAGTCCCCCTTTTGTCCATTTTAAAAATGGCTCAGTATTTCTTATTATGTGGACGACCCAGGTATTTATTACTTTGATGAGATTTCTGCTGCAGAGCTTGGTTTCTAGGATCTTTCTTGATCTCCTGAGATATTCTTTTTTAATTTTTTCTTTCTTCTCTGTTTGCTGGACACCGCTTCTAAAATTCCTAAGTAATTGTAACTTTCTTTTATATTGTCCTGATTTTGTAGTTGTATTCCGTCCATTGATTTTCTTTCAACCTTTTTCCTCACTAGCGTGGCACATTTTACAATTCTGAATATTATTCCTATATCTTAGTTGTATATTCTAATGGTTTGTACCAGGGTTTCATTTTTTTCAAAAATCTTTATATAATCCATGTACATAACGTGGTTTATTTTTTCCTGTGAGTTAGTGAATTTGTGCCTCGCGTACATTTTCTAAGTAAATAATTGAGTGGCATCATTGCTATAATAAAAATTAGTGGTGATAGTGAGTCTCCTTTGAAAATACCTCTTTGGATTTTTGATTTTTTCTTTGCTAATATTTTGAGATATACACGTATATATAAACATAAATTACAAAGACAAACATATGAACTTTTTTTTAAACATAACGAAAAATAATGACACCGAATAGGTTGATGAAATAAAAAAAACCCAATAATAACACTGGTTTACAAAGAAATTGAGGCAAGCACAAAAAGCTGTTTTAACCTAATTTGGGGGTGCTGAATTCAGATTTGAAATCCGTTTTTACTCATCACCTCTATTTTTTTTTAGATATGCATACTGTACATTTTGTACACATACTGTACATAAAGGCATATATGCATTCAGGGTTAATTTCTAATATTGTGTGACTTATGTCTTCTTTTTTAGTTATTATGCAGGAAAATGAGAGCATTGGAAGCATTTAAGTCAGTCTGTTGTGGCTTCCTTGGTAACACACGCGTACCAAATTACCAAGCCTGTATTGAGAAGTTGCTAAAGACTTATGCGGATATGGGATGCCGAATGTCATTCAAAATTCATTTTCTCCATTCTCAACTTCTTCCCTCCAAACCTTGGAGCAGTGAGTGATGAGCACGGAGAAAGATTCCACCAAGACATTACGAAGATGGAGAGCAACTACCAAGGCAAGTGGAACCCCGGCATGATGGGAGACTTCTGCTGGATGCTCTTGCGTGATATCCCGGAGGCAAAATACAGCATATCATCTAAGAAAACACACTTCTACTATGAATTGTGTACATTGTGTCATCCAAGTATGTTTATTCCGTCAATGTCCTTTATATATCCTGTTTTATCTGTAATAAGCTGCTGCAACTGTTGAAATAAGCACGTATATACTCTGTATATACTAAAATGAGACTATTTAAAAGACAGAAAACTAGAGGTGATAGAGCAAAACTGTTTATAAATTTGAATTCAGCACACCCAAATTAGTAAAAAAACACCTATTCACATTCTTGCCTCAGACAAAAAATATTTTTTTGTAAACCAGTGTAATTATTTCTTCGACAATGTTTCTCTGGTTCAGTGTCGAAAGAAATTCCGGAAAGTCTACGTCGATAATTTTCTTCCCGGTTCTTTAAAAAAAATCTTATTTTATCTTATTTCAATTTTTTATTTCGCATAACATTTGCCATTTTCTCGCAGTGACATCCTCTTTGTGTTAAAGAAAAAACTTGGTGAAACGTTTTACACACTACTAACAGCTTTTACCATTTGTGCATGAATTATTGAACCTTTTATTTGAGTACATCAACTAACGTCATCATTCATTACAATCACTCATTTAATCGATCATGCACAGAGTAGATTCTTTAATAATGATTTCCCACTAATCAATCAATCAATCAATCAATCAATCAATCGAATGAATTAATCTTCTAACTTTATTCAGGTTTGCTAATTTAAAAAAATACCGCACAAACAGTTGAAATAAAAATGATTAAATTATTTGAATTACTATAAACAATTTTTTCTTCTTCAAATTCCTGACCCAATGTCGTATTTTTGTTTACTTCATTGTTTTTATTTTTTATATTCATAGATTTATTGACTACATTTGAGTAAAAAATATAGATCGAAAATTGCACTTCGATCTGAGTCGATCGCCAGTCAGTAAATAACACAACTATCTATCTATCTATCTATCTATCTATCGTAAGTACAGTCGGCGAAGTGACATATTGTCAGTATCAGCCGCTTAATGATGGAGTCTATCCCCTTTTCACTAGCAATAGATTGAGGAGATTGCTTTTGCTTTCGATATGGAGCGCCACACCTACCATCAGTTTACCATAAAGATCCAAGCTGTGCTATTCATGGGCTAAGTTGGTGAGGACCTGTAACCAGAACCCGGAACCTCGTGGTTCCTCTACTTACTAAGCTAAACTGGCCATTTATCTAACATAAATCATACAAAGCCTTCTATTTCTCCCGCCATCTCTCACTCTCACTCTCTCTATACACACACACACACACACACACACACATACAACACACACATATATACATGCATACATATCAATCTATCCATAGTAAATAAATCATACAACTTCTCTCTCTCTGTCTCTCTCTGTCTCTGTCTCTGTCTCTCTGTTTCTCTCTCTATCTCTCTATCTATATATCTAAAGTTTTGCTTCTCAGAATTCTGTTCAAGTCCAGCTTTCGAATACCGATTTTTAAGCTGGTCTGCTTTTCCTAGAAAGATTACAGAGAATTAATCTTCTTATTTTGTGTAGTATATGCACAATGCAATACCCAATTGTTTAAAATATATATTTCCTGATTCTTCTTTCTATTTCTCTAGTTCAACCCCTCTCTCTCTCTCCCTCAATATATATATATATATATATATATATATATATATAATATATATATATATATATATATATATTTCATTTTTTCTTTTAATGAAATATAAATATTTCTATATTTTTATTTCAATCATATGTATGTTTTTGAAAAATACATTATATAGAGTGAATAGGAAAATAGACATTTTACCATACAAATATGTATGCATGCATGAATACATAAATGTGTGCATGAGTGGGCGTGGGTATTCACGTGTACACACGTACACATACATATCCACATATGTATACATCCATATATAGTAATTTGAGTGTCTCTGAGTGCATCTTTGATGTGTAGCGTAGGTTTCAGATCGAGAACAAGGAAAATATGAGCAACAGCATAGGTATGGCCGTCGTCTTCCATTGTATAATGGTTAGTCATCTCGCCTAATAGACTAGTGAGTTCGTTTCTCACTGGGGGCTCTATACTTCTGACCTTAGATTAGGAAATGATAAGATTTCTTTTTGCTGCCGTTGCAAAAATCTGAGTAAACATGTTTTAATTTCAAAACTCTCATATATTTTTCTGATGTGATGTTAGCAAGAGTTGTAGACATTGAAATGGAAGAAGAAGAAGAAGAAGAAAAGAAAGAAGAAGAGAAATTTTTAAAATTGACCTTGTATCCCATCCTGTTATTCGTGTGGAGTTAAGTAAATACACACAGAACTAAATCTCATTCCGTAGCATCTCATGGTTGAGTAAATTCAACTCGGAGTTTTCACATTCAGAAAAATACCCTCAGATTGTTCTTCTTAAAAACTGTCCCTATGTCGCATCGTGCATAAACGTTGGGTAAATACATACATCAAGGCTGCACAACCATTTCTTAACCCCTTTGAAACTGATTGGCCAGTATTTTTGCCACAATCGAGAAATTGAGTTACTCGGGTGGCCTGGGTTCTAACCAGGCAATCCCCATTTTATATTGCTATTGGCTAGCAAAAATACAACCAATTAATTATCAAATTACCTTTTACATTTCCAGCTATTCCTAGGTTCAAGGCTTCAAAGAGTTAAGATATTCAAAATGGCTTGTTGAATTATGGGATAGATCGTATATAATGCTATCAGCACTACCCGGGATTTAAAATGCTTAAAAATAAATCACTTATCTATTTATTTATCTATCTTTCTATCTCTCTGTCTCTGTCTCTGTCTGTCTGTCTCTGTCTATATTTATATATATATATATATATGTGTGTGTGTGTGTGTGTGTGTGTGTGTATATATGTATGTATGTATTAATAAAAATCTTTTTCTATATATTTATTTTATTATCTTGTATTTAAAAAATATATTCTTGTTTTTAAGTTGTTTATCTTTATCATTCTTCTTATTTGTATTTTTCTTTTGTTTGCTTTTTATTACGTTTTATCCTTTATCAATTTGTTCTATCCTTTTAAAACTTTTGAAATTCATTTTTTGATATATCCTTTTTGCCGCTATTATATTTTCATTTAGCTTTTCTTATGGAATATTGGGAATAAAATCTTTTTTACTCTCGGACAAAAATAGGGTGTGGATTTTATTCAAAATTAGTCTTTACTGGTCTCCATCAATTTTCCTTTATAAAAGTTGCTTGTTATACAAACAAACATACAGATATACAGAATATTTCTTTATATATATAGATACTAGATTAAATTGGGCACCAAAATGATTTGTGAGGTACTTTAGCTGAATATTAGTGAGGAATTACTAGTGCACCTTAATTCTAGCCTTGTGCCAAACTAAACTAAACTTAGTTAATGATTACTGGGGATAACTTTGTAACCCACTGAGCATTTGCAAATAAGAGAAAAGGAAAAGAGAGGAAATGGTGAGCTTAAAAGAGGAACGGTCACACATACACACACACACACACACACACACACACACACACACACACACACACATATATATATATATATATATTACCACTACCATTCCTACAACTTCCCACTACCAATGGTTATTACCCCCCACTTCTAATTCCTTGCTACTACTCGTTCTCGTTAAAAACGAGACACGAAATCATACCATCGTTTCACACCTGAGGATGGCAAATTGTATTGCCGAAAGCGCTCGTTTGGAAACCTTTGGGGGACTGTTATACCAGTTACACCCCTACACCAGAAAGATGGCCCGAAAATTGGAACGGATCAATGAAAAACTTGTCCGACAGGAATTGTCTGTACAGTTTAACGAAACTTGTATAAAAGAAAAGATGCTGCCAAAATACACTTATTTTGATATATATATATATATATGGAGGGAGAGAGAGCGAGAGAGAGAGAGAGAGAGAGAGAGAGAGAGAGAGAGAGAGAGAGAGAGAGAGAGAGATGTCTAAGATCTTTTGCACACTTCTGAATATTCATGTCGATTTAAGAGCAGTATAAACTGCACTATCCAATTCTATTGTGGATCTTTAACATACATAATCACTTTTCCCTGAATAGTAATGAGAAGCTCAGCAAATTCATATTACACTTCTTTCCACACTTCTTTGCCAGACAAAGTCTTCTTATTTGTAATTTTTCAAGCCTCTTTTCAGAAATCAATTGAAACCGTCACACATAAGTGAGATAAATGAGAGGAAGTTTTCTTTACATCTGACGTATCACTATTTATAAAAGAATTGGCCTCTTTATTGGTAAGTATAAATGAAACTTTTAACAGAAGTAGAAATACAATACAATAACAAACAATAGTAAAATACGTTAAAATCTCTCACGCAATAATACGATGTGTCATCAAAAGTATCGTGAGCAACTGATATAATAAAGTGATGATGTCTAGACGCCGAATCACTGTCAATTCCTGATACCTTTTGATTAGCAGTTACACACTAAACACAATACACACCCAGACACACCACACACACACACACAACAAATACAAACACACACACATAAGCAACACGCATACACACATTCAGACACATTTAGACTCAAATACACAGATGCAGACAAGCTCGTTGAAATAGGTAGAACATAAGGGAATTACAGTACCATGAGTGGTTTAAAGTTTTATGATGAGAGTCCCGGCTTTGAAGATTGTTCATACAACTTTAATAGGAATACATTTTTTTTGTTACAGCTGCTCCAACTTTCATGATCTTATGGTGTTAGACTTGTAGATTCAAAATTCTGGGATGCGGCTCACTTAATGGTGTAGATACAGCAATTACGCCCATACCATGGAAGGTTTTCTTATCATTTATCATCATCATATAAAAACATTATGGTCTACGTTGTCAGCCACCAACTGAGTTATAAATTCCGAGTACTTGAGGACAATGTTTTCAAAGTTAGAGGAGAGAATAGAATTCTGCTTGGACCTCGTGATTTTATCATCAGAAACAGAGTATCCCAATTTGAAATGTTCGTTGATCAACCATTTTGATCCAAATACATAATCAAGTTCAACACCCAACCTAAAAAGTAAGGTAGTATCACTGATCGTGGACTGCGCTTTGATGATTTTGACAACAGCCATGACAATTCTTGCAGATTCATCTTCAATTCTTCAATGCTATGATTCTTTACCTCATACAATTTGTCATAGGGGATGGGGCTGGTCATGCTGTGAAAGTAAACCACATTTTTCCTTCTGATCATCTCTACAAAAACTAGGCGGTCCCTGTGGCGTTCTTAAAGTTTTTGCTTCAACCTTTTTATTGAACATACATCTTCAATTCTGTTTTCAACCATTTCTGCTATTCCTCCATGTAACTGACAGAGTGTATATAATTCAATCCCTTTTTCAAGTCAGGCACACAGTTTATTAAAAACTGACAACATGGAAAGTCCCTCTGGATTTCCCAAATGGAGAAGCTAAGTCTTTATTGAAACAAAAGAGGGTATGGCATGATTTGTGGAAGACTGCTTCTGAGGCAATAAGATCTATGCAGCTTTCTAAATGAAACTGCATTTGTTTTGAATACGATTCCCGGTGCTTGTGACATCTTAGGAGCATGTTATCACAAAACGAAATCTTTACTTCGATCTTTTATCAAATGAAAGAATGTTTGTGCAGAAAAAAAACACACCAAAAAACTCTTTTTTCAATTAAATGTACAATTTGCAGAACGAATTTTCTGCTACTTCGGACAGGAAGATTCCGGTTGTTTATCTGACTTTCACCCGACGACAGTCATTATGAACAAGAACTTGACTAAGAGAAACAGAAAGATTTTGTGAATAAGGTATGCATGGAGTTCATGTCTAATATGAACCTCACTGAAACTTTTAAGATTAGTGAGTCCTCGTATAACATTCACCTGATCAGTAGCCATTGCCGTTGTCGCAGATCACGCACAAGTTTTCATCAAATTTCAAATTTGCTCTCTGGTTTTCTTCAATCATAACAAACCCTGGGAGAAAGTGGTAGAAAATAAGTTCAGGTTTAGTTTAGATGCCTAAAAAGCAGTAAAACACAGAAGCTAATCTGATTTTTTAAAATGTTCTTTCAGACTTAAATTCTACCCAGCATTTCTTTCTTCATTTGATTTGTTCAACCCGTTGAACTGAAATTCAACTAAGGTTGGTGATGAATTTTATTATACCCCCAATTATAACCAGCTAATCAAATAAGTACAATATTCCTTCATCTTCCAGACTTAAAGTTTGACCAGCAGGGTTTGTTTTCTTTTATTCTCTGGCCTCCACATATTTTTATTTAAAAAATTATAATCCAACTCATCCGGACACATTCTCAGACAAATGGCCCTACAAAAGTCCCCGTTGCGTATAAGAGAGACGTTTTTATTTTCATTCAGAGCATAAAACTACGCTTCCAATGATACTAAACATGTCTTGATAACTTTTTTCCGGTACACCTCTTTTTAAGTCTAAATCGACCAGACTATGAAGATTGTTTCAATTTTATACAAATATTGTCCGACATTTTCACCCTCGAGCGCTGTCCACCATCGCTGGTTATTTTTGAGCACATCTCCTACATCTCAACAGATCTTACGCAGACGAAGTGATATTAGCCTGTTAATGTTGGCAGGACGCAAATTTACACATGTTCTTCGCTGCGGGGATTTCAGATGATATTTGATAGTAAGTGATTTATGATATATTGATAGTATAGTGTCCAGAAAATAAATGCACACAATGTAAAGGCACTGACCGTAAAAACAAACATGAATACGATGAATTTAATAAATAGTAAAGCAAATCTATTCCTGTGTTTCAGACAAGACATTTAGAAAGACCAAACCGACGAAAAAACGTCCCCTATAATCAATTCAGCTATGGGAGTTATTATCATGCCAGAAGCTTAAATCACACCTATAACTCATCTTCTACTTTATCTTCGATCTTCCGGTGTTATATCTGTTGTTATATTTTCACACATTAGTAGATTTAATATGCATGTTCAATTTATTTTATATTTTAGATGGAGCATTATTAGTCATTAAAATTATTTATGAGATTCTCATACCAATATTAATATCATTATTTCATTTCTTGCGATATTTTCACACCAGTGTTAGCTGGCGGCTTTTTACTAGAGCCTGAGTGACAACAAGTCTCCCCAGGTTTCTGGGACTCTTCTGAGTATTCTAGCTGATCTTAACAATGCTATTGTGCTGCTATCCTTCCTCTGATTTCCAATTCCTCCAGTCATTTTTCTAAACTCTTGGGGACCGTTCCCAATGCAACAACTAAAAGGAATTTGTTTATCTTTTCGTTTACTTTCACATCCCCTCTGTGATCTGCTGGGACTGAAAAATCTACCAGTTGACATGTTCTTCTTCTTCTTCTTCTTATTATTATTATTATTATTATTATTATTATAGTAGTAGTAGTAGTAGTAGTAATAATAATAGTAGTAGTAGTAGTAGTAGTAGTAGAAGTGGCAGTAGTAGCAGTAGTAGTTTTTCACACCAGCATAAGCAGATGATCTTTTACTGAAGTCAGAATGAAAATAAGTCTCCCCAGGTCTCCAGGACTCTTCTGAGTATTCTTGCCAATTTCAACTGCTGTTGTTTGAATGGTCTCCACTCTTTCTGATTGCCAGTTCATCCAGTCTCTTTACTAAGCTTTTGGGGATTGTTCCAAGTGTCCATATTACATTTGGTATCACTTTCATCTCATTCCACAATTTTTTCAATTCTCTAACAAGGTGTTTGTCCTTCTTTTCATTTTCTTTCATCTTCACCCTGTGATCTACTAGAACTGCAAAACCTACGAGTTGGCAAGTTCTCTTTTTTTGTTAATCAATACTAGGTCTGGTCTTCTGGCTGGTATAAGGTGATCCGTCTTTATCGCAAAGTCTCAGAGAATCTTATGTGTTTCATTCTCAAGAACAGATTCTGGTTTGTGCATATACAATTTTGTTGTATGGTTAAAATCTATTTTTTTGCACAAATCCCCGTGTATCATCTTTCAAACCCAGTTGTGTCTAACCTTGTATTCTCGTTGTGCTAGTTTGTTGCATTCGCTTGTTTATTGTCTCATTTCTGTCACCACACAAACTACATTTGTTGTTTTGTTGTGTCTTATCAATTTTTGCTTTTATATAATTTGTTCTTTTTTGTGCATTACCCTCGTGATTTCCCACAAGCTCTGCTAATATCTATTATCAGAATAACGGAGTATTTAAGAAATATACATGTTCATACATTAATAAAAAGAAAAGAATAGATAGACCAAGTAAGTGGAGAGATAACATTGTCTGTTCGAAAATGCTGGTGTGATTACCTGGTTTTGTACGGAATGGTTGTCGAAGAGATTTTGCAATCGAATGCAGTGGTAAATCAATCTCTAAACAAGAAATAGACATAAGAGACAACAAATTGAAGACATATAAATAGAAAGCCGAGACATTAATTGAATATTCTCAGAAAATCTGAGCTACATTTCTCTATTTTCTTTCAGTGTTTGCCAACCGCTGTCGTCTTTTCTAATCAGTTAATTTTTTATGACACAAATCGTAATAACTTCGCTGTCTCTGTTCGGAAGCACTTTACATTTCCTGTTCGGATTAAAAAAAAGATTTCATTCGGTTTCCTTTTGTCTTTTTTTGCATTTTTTAAATCGTTTTTATTCTGTCCTTTACTATTTGTCTTTCACAACGATGCCTTTAGAAGTTTTCGTCACCAAGGCAACTTAAGTTCAGAAAAGAAGAAAAAAGTTAGGGATATCAAATCAATACCTGAACCCTTTCCAGACAGTCTTTTCTTAAATATTTTCATAGCTGTGGAGTCCTCGTGGTGTAGTAGTAAATGTGCTAAACTGCGATATTGTAGTAAGCGTACACGATGGTATGCTTATAAATTTTTACTCAACATTCTTTCGATCAACATTCTCTAAAGACTATCTCAATAAGGGCATTTTCCTCAATTTAAGCTTTTCTTATTACTCATTGTAAATACAAGGATATTTCTTTCATAAACTTTTTATGAGCTTTTCTTATTGTTGCATAGCCTTAAACCTCTTCTTATGCTCATCTTCATATTCCTATACTTATCTTCTAAGCTGGCCGGATCCTCTATCTGGGATGATTCCCCCTTTTGGTCGTGGACGTCTTGGGTTGGTCTTGGGTGTTTCCTGGTATCTGTGTCTATTCTTGTTCTTATACATGAACACTATGAATTGAGTATTTTAGACGTCTTTATACATCCAAGTTCTCAATGGAAACCAAAAACGCGTCTGTTCGTCACAACTTCTGGGACTACTCTTCTATAAATAACCCGATCTCACGATCGGACTTAACGTACATTATTAATCGGCCACCTATCAATCATGTAACATTATTATTCGGTGTCATTCTCATATTTATTCGTTTTAAGTTTGCTCAGACAATAAAACTGTTCTTGTTAATTAATCATAAATTGTTTTTTTGTTTTGCTTACGCTGCAAAGTTTCCGGGTGTATTTCACCTCAACTAATAATGTTGGTCGTCGATACCGCGGTCGTCCGCAACATATTCAAAACAATTACTATTGAATATTAATTATTACCAAACTCTACAGCATTACAATTCTGCCTATTTTCTAGATTATTATTAATAGAATAAGAATTAAAATGCGTGTTCGAATAACCCGAAGAGAAAAATAAAGCAAATATAATAAGAAGGTAGGGAAGCTTGGGATATATATATATATATATATATATATATATATATATATATATATATATATATATATATATATATATATATATGTGACAAGTTGAAAAGTAACCTCTCAGCTGCAAATATAGATCACGCTACTTTTGAGAGCAAAGCACTCAATCGTAAAACGTGGAGGACTTTGTGTTACAATGGTAGCAATAATTTTGCAGCATCGGAGGTCACAAAGTTGCGTCAAACTAGAGAAAGGACTAGATCATTGGCTAGTGTCCCTGCAATACATTCTAATAATCCACACTCTTGTTTTATCTGTGGACTTCTTTGCAAATCATTAGCAGGGCTGAAATGTCACCTGCGATTAACACACAAGGTTAAATGAAAGAGGTTGTCGGAACCTCATACGTCGAAATCGACGGGAGAGTCTATCATATATATATATATATATATATATATATATATATATATATATATATATAGAGAGAGAGAGAGAGAGAGAGAGAGGGGAGAGAGGGGGAGAGAGATGTGGAGAGAGAGAGACGGAGAGAGAGAGAAATGTTGAAGAGGGACTGAGAGAGGGAAAGGAGAAGAAAAGGGGTAGCAATAACTGTAATGCATCAGATGCTTATCGTCTGTTTCAATGGAATGGAAACGGGGGAAGGAAGAAAGAAAGAAGGGTAAAAGAAAAGAAGGGAAGATAGAAATAAGAAAAGGAAAAGATAGATAGAACGATAAATAAACCAAAGAAATTTATACATAACAATTACTGATATGTATTTATTTTCTTTCGACACATTTTTCTATGTCACCACATGATGACGTATGGAAAATATAATTTTATATTTCGGTGACGTTTTATTCAACTTGTACTAATGCTGATCAAACGTTTTTCAATTAGCTCTTTACTTAAATCTTCAATTAACCTGTCTATCTTTTATCATATTTTTTCATTCGTAATATATATATATATATATATATATATATATATATATATATATATATATATACACTCATACTCACACCGTAGTAGAGAATATTGTCACGTCATATTTCAAACCGTCCACCTTTCCAGCGTTCTTTCTTCAGATTTCAAATTTTGAACAGACTGATAAACAACGACTATCGCTAGCTTTTTTTCTCATTATTCTGTGATACATTTTTTTATCACCTTCCTTATACCAATAAATGCCCTGAAGATAATCTAATTAATAGATCGAAACACTGCAGCGTCGGCTAATAAACCTACCACTCAACTTATTTAAACCTGTATTTTTCAATTTTCTTAATATACTACATATATATATATATATATATATATATATATATATATATATATATATATATATATATATATACTCTTTGGTGGAGTACCAAGTAATTTGGTATTAAGATGATTCTAAGCTGATCCATACTTCCAACGGTACGGTGTTGAAAAGTTCAGGTCCGAATTGAGAGCCCAATGTTTAATTTTTATAAACAGAGAAAAGTAATTAGTAAAGACAAAAAGCTTAAAAATCGGGTATTGGGTGATTATGGTCCATTCCCACCCATGGGCAATAAGATATTTGTTAAGATTTTCATAATATATTTTCATCTATAAGGTTGGTCACATATGCTTTTCAAAGAAACCAAGCGTTTGATGTACCACTGCAACAATAGAAATTATAAAAATGGAAGATATTCATGAAATAGATAATAATGATTGTGAACTGTGTAGGTACTTTACCAAAACCTAATACGGAAATCAATATATTTTGATAATTATGTGTACTTAGACTTGATTTCTTGAAGGTGTTCTTTTACAGAATATTTCCATTCAGTAAATAATAAGAACTCTTCTCACGTTTTTCACCAATTTGGGTTTACTCAAAGAGATACAGCCGGATCAGGAATCGTACATTGTTTCAAAACTCTTTCAAGAAATCAATTAGGAATTACATCAGTTAAGGCTAGTCCCACGGAGCTTTAAAAAGCTTTAAAAAATTTTTTATCTACTCTGAAAAATGCAGCTTAAATACCCAAGAAGAATGGGATGAAGGCATTCCTTTTTTGATGTTTGCAGCAACAGAATCAGTACAAACATAAGACTCAAAATTCCATATATATTATTATAATTGCGATTCATATTTCTGAAAGTTCGAGGTGATATAATATGTATGAGGCTAGCACAAGTATGTTTTCCTTTAGCGTGGCTTATAATTCTGTCCCTTCAAAGTCTCTCTCTTTCAGCTCCCTTTATTTGAAGGGACTAGACCTATCTGTTTTTTGTTTTGTTTTCACTCGTTAGACGATATGACATTTTATGGCATAGGCACACTTTTCAATTTTCACATATTATTTATTGCACTCAACAGAATAACCACGACGGATCTGTAAGTCTTTATTAAACTTTTCTTTATTACACTCTGTTTCTTCATGGAACATTTTGTGCATTTCACTTGTTTGAAAAGTGTGTCATTACATAATACTAGTACAAAATAAAAAAACACCCTCCGGGCGATGTAAAAATGAATTTTTGAAACATATTGCATGAGGGCTGGGAGTAAAAAATTCAATGTCAGCGAGTTTGTATCCTAAGTAAGTAAAATCATCAAATTCATTAAAGGATTAAAAAATAAATCAATTTGAAATGTAAACATTAAATATGTATTAAAATAAAACAAACTATATATAGATATATAATACCAGTCAGGTATTTATTAAAATTTGTTTAAAAAAAACAATGAGGACTGTCTAATGTTGTATGTTCAAATTTTGAGTGTATTTTATTCTATGTTATGTCGATTTTGGGTAATGTGACGTAAGCAGTGACGTAATTTTTGTTACAGACAAAAACCGGAACCGAATTTCCATTATTAATAGATATGTTAATAAAACATTCTTTTTACTTTTCTTAGTGTATATTCAACTTTAGGTTATGTATGAATGCCCTAATGCATAATAAGAACTGAATGTTGGTTTCAAACTAATATCTACTAATTATTATAAAATGTCTACTGATTATTATCAGTAGACATTGTTTTTTTTAACGGCATATCAACCTTGGTGGGTCATTTAATGCCGACAAAGTTGTGAAATAAATTCATTCTTAATGCATAATACAATTTTGTTTATCAACTCATGTTTTTCTATTTAACCCATAGATGGGACTCTAACAGCTACAACCACTCCGGGTCAGAGTGGACCTGGGAGAAATGGTGATGAAGGGGTGCTCCACATTCCCTAAAACTCCAAAACTGGAACCTCACCATCAGATAGAGTTTAACGTCATTCCCAGGACATGTAGACCCCCAGTCACCGCCTTCTAGCACCCATATGATAAAAAGGGATTGGGGCTTGGCATAAAGGCAATAGGGTTGGGAAAACATATAGGTGCTAGGGCTTGACGTGACCAGCCGATTGATCAGAGGGGGCCTCTCTGACCGCCCGTCTAGCCCAAGATAGGGCCAAAGTGGAGTATTGCAAGTCATGAACTGCTTATCCACCTGGGTCCTTAAGCATCACGGGTCGCCACATACGGCCAACAGATGGCCCCATTGAGTAGTCATTGTGTTTTTCCCATAAAAAGAAAATTCAACAAAGTCCTGAGTATGACACTAAATTGCATCTAGTGGTGAGGTTCCAATTCTCGAACTCTAA
>CM042139.1:100694359-100709359 GCA_023376005.1 Doryteuthis pealeii | reverse complement strand
CAATGATGTTCAAACTTACTATTCAGTTGTAAGTAAGTACATTGATTAGAAATTAAAAAAATACATGTATAAATAGATATTTTTTTCATTAATAGACTTGTTCTTACATACATGTTTCTGATCGGAAGAAGTGTTAAATCGACACACACACACACACACACACACACACACACACACACACACACATATATATATATATATATATATATATATATTATATATAGTCACGTAACCTAGTCTCCTCAATACCACTACAAATATTTAAAAAATTCGTTGCTTCAGGGACTTCAGGGACTCAAGAATAAACAGTAGCTTGTTATGCAAATGTCGAATGCTCTGAATTACCGTTTAAAAGCACCGTCTCATATCAACGCCTAAACCGGAAATGCACACGCAGACATGCGCTAAATGTACATCTATATGTAATAAGATACTTATATAGAACAAGACATGAACGCGCCCAACGAAGGTTTAGTTCCCGTAATATGCTCAGATAAATAAAATAATTTCCATTTTGATTGAGAAGAAAGAAAGTAATGAAAAAAGGACGCGCTACACCTCAGAGAGAAGAGAAAGAAAATATAAAGAGACAGAAAGAAAAAGAAAGAAAAAGAAAGAAAAGGAAAAGAGAAGTTGAAGAAGCGATAACTCTTTATCTTAGACGCTCATCGTTTGCTTCAATGGAACAGATAAAAGAGAAAAAGTAGGGAAAAGAAAGAAAAGGAAGGTATATATACAAAGAAACGGAGATCGATAGATAGATAGATAAGTAAAAAATAAATGAAAAAAAAAATTAAAATTTGACAAAAAAGTAACGTTATATTTCCTTAACAATGACTAAATCTTCCTAAAACAAATTATTCAATTCTAATAAAATGTTCGCTACTTAATCATTAACAAATGAAAATAATCTGAACATTAAATCTGTTCTAATTATCATTGTTTATATCTTAATCTGTTTGTTCCTTTATTTACAAAGATTCTACTAAATGATGATAATCTATGAGATAATTCACACATATATTATGACATATATAAGTGTATTGGTGCATTATTTAAAGTTTAGTAAAGATTTCTTTCTTAATTTGTAAATTAAAAACTTGGTTGAATATCCACGGTTACTGCTATCATTGTATATAACCATAAGTAGCAATACTTACCATGACCATCTTAAAACGATGATTATGATTAAGAAATAAAAACTTAGAGTTAGTTTATTAAAGTTTAGAATAATCATTCGGATTTGAAGGACGTTTAATTAGTTTTTATCTCCGGTTTCCTATGTGTTTTTACCTTGTTTACCCCAATTGTAGAAGTAATACCCTATTATCACCGTGTCTACTTTAAACAGATAAAAAGGTAAAGATTCATGTACATTTACATTAAACCAGGACGTCTTAAGCTATATATTAAGCCATATATTTGCTTTATACTGTTAATAATAACGATAAACATTTAGTTTATCTAGCCTGATGGATATAAAGTGAGGTTCTAGTTTTGTATTATACACGAATAATCCCGAATAATAAGCTAAGGTTTCCAAAGCTCTAGGGACGCAGAGAAACTATACGAGGGACTAGTTAGTGGCTTCACTGTTGCGTTTGTTGTGCATTGGCCTGTACCTGACTCTATGCGCGTCTTGCTGCCACGCTCAGTCTCAGATTGACAGTAGTTTCTGATGGAGATCCCGATTGCCTAGTGTGAAGTTCACGCATCGGTTTTTGTACGCAAAGGCATTTAATCGGTTGAAATACATCGCCAATTAACAGAATTGTACTTCGAGTCGTACGTGGATTTGAAATATGTCTGCAAGTGGTGTAGGAAGTTTGCAACGACAACAAGGTTCAACGCCTCCTCAACGAGATGGCAGCGAACTGGTATAACCTGGGCATACAAAAACTGCCACAGCGCCGACAAAACGAGGTGACTGAAATTGCGATTATGTAGAAGCGACCATACTTTCCAGGAAAGAAAACTCTGAATTCAAACCAGCTTTATACCACTTAAAATGACCTTGTATCACACCCTGTCCGTGACGGGGTAGTTGGATAAATACAAAGAATCCTTCGCTCCTTTGTAAAAAAATGAAAAATGTCATTCTCGTTTTCTTTCTTTTAGCGAGAGTTCATGCTTAGCCGAATTTAGAACAAGATCAGAAGTGGGAGGTTCTCTAAGATAATCGAACTCACTGACAAACGTTTGCAAGCTCAATACACCATTACTCCACATGTGAGGCCTCTAAGAGAATCAAACACACTGATAATCGTCTACTAACTCAATACACATTACCCCACACGCAGTTGGACGATAAGAAAAATATCGTAAGTGTTCAATTATCTCTTTACGCGCATTAGTTTTCTCATAAAAACTAAATATAAGAAATAAAGAACATTCAAATTTAACTTGACCGGGTCACGAATGTGAAATTGTTAATGTTACAATGTCTAAGTTTGGAAAACTTACTTTTGCACATTCATCATATTCTGTTTTGTATTCATTGACTTTTTATGGTTGAGTCCCCGTTGACTAACAAACTATCAAATGTTATCATTTTTAGTTTCGTCCAGGTTTTTTTTGCCAAGTCAATCAAAAGAAGAAAGAACATTGGCTCTGAGTGAAAACGGATGTCAGAAATACGTTAATCCATTGTGAATTGGAGAGCAACTATGCAGGTCATTTGAGAGGAGACATTAGTCGTTATTGTGAATGTCTTTCTACTGTCAATGTTTCTTTGAAATTAGCAAATGAATGAGAAATGTTTTTATTTTATTTTTACAGTGTGGTCTTCTACTTTCATGCCTGAATAGCGTTCCAATGTATTCATATAGTAAAGATAATTTTCTATGCATTCATCTAGTAAAACTAATTTCTATGTATTCCTAGAGTTAAAGGCATTTTCTACGTATTCCTATAGAAAATAATTTCCGATGCACTGTTATAGTAAAAATCATTTTCTATACATTTCTATAGTAAATATCATTTTCTATGTATTCCTATAGTAAAACTACTTTTCTCTACATTCACATACTAAAAAGACAAACATTTCTCATGCATTCCTATAGTAAAAAATATTTTTCGATGCTTAAAGATAAAGTAAAGATAATTTTTTCCATTCATATACTAAATTCATTTTCTATGCATTCCTATTATAAGAATCATTTTCTTCGAATTCCTATAATAAGAATAATTTTAATCGATGTGTTTCTAAAAAGAATTACACTCATATGTGGTCAATGTTTCTTTGAAAATAGCAAATAAATAAAAATGATTTCTTTTTCATTTTACAGCATATTCGTTCACTTTAATGTGTGAATAACGTTGCCACGTTGATCACTGTACTACTGATGACAAAATGCGCTCACGTAACGGTTATTGTCGTAGAAAATGGAATCAGCGAACCGAGTTCAAATCGGCGAACCAAGTTCAATCGGCGACATGAGTTTAAATCCTAGTCGATGCTGTTTGCCTTTCATTGCACGCTAATGCTATTTGAAAAGGCATGAATCCATGTGCCCTCTCCTCAGACATGGGAAAATAGTAGGGAAGATTGGGCTCTTTCGCCTTGGATAGGCAACCAGTATTTTCACTTCAGACAGATGAATCGAAATTCATTTTAGGGTAGCGAAGACATAAGAGAAAGATATGAATTCAACTATTCTCTCTCCATATATGGCTAAATAGTAGGGTAGACTGGGCTCTTTAACTTTGTTATGGCAATCAGTGAAAGAGAAGAAAAACTCTGAATTCGAACTTGTCAAACTTTACTTAAAAATTGACCATGTGTCACATCCTACTCATGCAGAGGGGTTGATAAATAGATACTTTATATACATTTATGTATGTTGATGAATATAAATCAAATCATTCGTACTGATGTCATTTACCGAGCTTAGCTTAGTTTGGCACAAAGTTAGAAACATGGGGTTCTCGATAAGAACAAAACTCACTAACAATCGCCTCCTAGCTTATCTCGCAAACCATTAAAACACTCGAAATTCTTTCGAACTGTTACTTACGTCCATACATGTGCTTATATTTAGAAATATAATCTTAATTTTGAAAACTAGAAATAAAAAATGCCTATGTATTACGTAAATGCACGTAGTAAATAATATTATCAGTTTTCGAAATAGACAATGTAGCATGTTACAAAAATATCTGACGTTCGGAAGTCGAACACGCATTTCCGGTTACAGTCTTACATTTACGTCCAAACCGGAAATACATATACAGAGAGAATTCAATCTCAAAAGACGATCTGTAAGCAAATAAGAAAATAACATTATTTCCATCATGATAGCAGTGAAAGAATTGCATACAACTGAAAAGTTATTTAAGTTCACGAATCGAAATGCAGGCGAATCAACTCAGGCAGATATTCACTAAGCCATGCATTGCAGAGAAAAGGCTTGCATCTTATACATGCAAACTATTACCAGTGAGATCGATCTGCATCTACTCTTGCAGACCATTGTCAGTGAACCTTTATGTCCTGCTAATTTTTTCGATTAGATTGTTGAACTTAGAAAACGCCTATACAGTTACAGTGGGGGCGATCTTCGTGTAATGGTTATCGTTGTAGGAAATGGACTCGCTGACTCGAGTTCAGATCCTGGACGAGACTGTCCTCAGTTCACATAGCGCTAATATACTTGGGAAATGTATGCATCCAAATATTCTCCCTCCATTTATGGGTAAATAGTAGAGCAGTCTGGACTCTCTAACCTTGGTATGGTAGCCGAACGCTGAATTCCACCTGATAAACTTCGCTTGAGAACTTCATCTTTTGTCACATCCTACCCATGCGGAGGATGTTGGTGAATATATATATATATATATTATATATATATATATATATATATATATATATATATATATGGAAATACGGTGAGGAATTAATCCGACAATATGAGAAGAAAATATTTTAAAAATATAACAAACACAGGATGTTATGACCAGGAAGCAATTTTTAGTGTCAATACTTAAGCATTTCGGTATATTGTACCATCTCAGGACACTGTTAAGTAATGTTTATGTGAGGGACAAAATGAAAGATGTTAAGTGTATAATGATTTGTGAATATGATGCTATTAACGTTAATTTTTATATGCGCGTTTGTTTACGAAAGCCAATGACATGCACATGCATTGATCACGTCATTGGCTTTCGTAAACAAACACGCATATAAAAATTAACGGTTAATAGCATCATATTCAACAATCATTATACACTTAACATCTTTCATTTTGTCCCTCACATAAACATTACTTAACAGTGTCCTCAATATGGTACAATATACCGAAATGCTTAAGTATTGATACTAAAAATTGTTTCCTGATCATAACATCCTGTGTTTGTTATATTTTTAAAATATTTTCTTCTGATAAATATATATATATATATATATATATATATATATATATATATATATATATATTTATTTATTCATATTAACTAATGCAAAAAAGTCTGTCTAACCATTGGTTTCTTAATATCACTTTTTCGGTGTTATTCGTCGTCAGAGACGTTGAATTTTGAAAAAATGGACAGTTTTTAAACTTTTGGCTCGTGTTTACGTGATCCGTTATTCGTTCTTGGATTTTGCTTTCGTCATTCACCGGCATCACTATTTGTCGTCATTGGGTCTCGTGTTTTTATGATGATTTTAAATTTTTCCGTTTTTATTTATATATATATATATTCAATTCTTTAACAGGTCTCACCCTCTATTTACTTTTCCCTCTCGTTTTCTCTCTGTGTGGGCGCAATGAAATCCAACTAAATGGGAAAGTAAAAGACTGTTCGGAAAATCATATTGGCATATCCAAAATTCATTCTGATGACGTCAGATCTCTATCGAACGCGCCCACATTTTTCCTTTCTAACATATGTATGCACGCTCGCGCGCGTGTGTGTGCATGCGTGCGTGCCATTATAAGCAAGCTAAACAGCACATCATAGAATGATCTATTTTTAGATCAATACACTTAAAATGCTTTTAAAGCCATCTCTTCTAATTTGCAAGTGAACGATAATTTAAAAAAAAAATCATCCAAACATTTGATACAACGGAGATAACTATAGAAATGTTAATTATAAAACTCCATTCATTTCTAAATAGAAGCATAAATATCATCATGGAGCGCTGTTAACTATAAAATGCTAATTAGAATCCTCCATTTCTTACTAAATAGAAACGTCAAAACCATCATGAAATAATTGTGAGTATAAAATAAATAAAATATAATAATATATAAAATATATAAAATAAAATATATAAACTATATAAATATATAAAATAAAATATAATAATAAATATAAATATATGTTTATATATAATATGAATGATATTTCATATATTTATATAAATAAATATCTCATTTATATATAATATAATAATATTTCATATAATATAAATAATATAAATATAAATATATAATATATAAATTATATAAATAAATATAATAATATATAAAATAAATAATTGTGAGTATAAAATGCAAATTAAAATCCTTAATTCCTAAAATAGAAGCATCATATCATCATGGACAACTCTTAACTATAAAATGCTAATTAGAATTCCCATTCCTTACTAAATAGAAATATCAATATTATCATGGACCGCTGTTATCATAGAATGCTAATTAGAATCCTTTATTTCTTACTAAATAAACAACATCATCACGGACTGCTGTTAACTATAACATGCTAAGTTATTGCAATATTGTAAGCGGGTGTTAAAATGACGTGTTGTAAATAATATATATATTTTTTTTTTTTGGGGGGGATATGTGCTTAATCGAAGTGGGACCTAATTAAGGCACATATTAAGCACATATTATCCAAAAATTGTCGGGTAAAAAAAGCCATATCAAACACATTGTTTGTTTGTTTACTTCATATATATATATATATATATATATATATATATATATATATATATACCAACCCCCAACTCGAGTAGGATGTAACACAAGGTACATTTCTTAAGCGGAGTTTAATTAAGGTTGGAATTCACAGTTTTCTTTCTCTCGTTGACTGTTTGCCTTACAGAACCCAGTCTGCTCTACTATTTACCTGTAGCTGAAGAGAGAATAATTGGATGCGTACCTTTCCAAGAGTATTAGCGCTATGTAAATTAGGAAATAGCCTAACCCAGGATTTAAACCCGCGTTGCTGTGTCCACTGAAAGACGACTTGAAGAAGTTAAAACATCTGACCGGGTAGATAAACATGATCTACTGATGGATATAAAGTGAGGTTCTAGTTTTGTATTATACACGAATAATCCCGAATAATAAGCTAAGGTTTCCAAAGCTCTAGGACGCAGAGAAACTATACGAGGGACTAGTTAGTGGCTTCACTGTTGCGTTTGTTGTGCATTGGCCTGTACCTGACTCTATGCGCGTCTTGCTGCCACGCTCAGTCTCAGATTGACAGTAGTTTCTGATGGAGATCCCGATTGCCTAGTGTGAAGTTCGCATCGGTTTTTGTACGCAAAGGCATTTAATCGGTTGAAAATACATCGCCAATTAACAGAATTGTACTTCGAGTCGTACGTGGATTTGAAATATGTCTGCAAGTGGTGTAGGAAGTTTGCAACGACAACAAGGTTCAACGCCTCCTCAACGAGATGGCAGCGAACTGGTATAACCTGGGCATACAAAAACTGCACAGCGCCGCACAAAAACGAGGTGACTGAAATTGCGATTATGTAGAAAGCGACCATACTTTCCAGGAAAGAAAACTCTGAATTCAAACCAGCTTTATACCACTTAAATGACCTTGTATCACACCTGTCCGTGACGGGGTAGTTGGATAAATACAAAGAATCCTTCGCTCCTTTGTAAAAAAATGAAAAATGTCATTCTCGTTTTCTTTCTTTTAGCGAGAGTTCATGCTTAGCCGAATTTAGAACAAGATCAGAAGTGGAGGTTCTCTAAGATAATCGAACTCACTGACAAACGTTTGCAAGCTCAATCACCATTACTCCACATGTGAGGCCTCTAAGAGAATCAAACACACTGATAATCGTCTACTAACTCAATACACCATTACCCCACACGCAGTTGGACGAAAAAAAATATCGTAAGTGTTCAATTATCTCTTTACGCGCATTAGTTTTCTCATAAAAACTAAATATAAAGAAATAAAGAACATTCAAATTTAACTTGACCGGGTCACGAATGTGAAATTGTTAATGTTACAATGTCTAAGTTGGAAAACTTCTTTTGCACATTCATCATATTCTGTTTTGTATTCATTGACTTTTATGGTTGAGCCCCGTTGACTAACAAACTATCAAATGTTATCATTTTTAGTTTCGTCCAGGTTTTTTTGCCAAGTCAATCAAAAGAAAAAGAACATTGGCTCTGAGTGAAAACGGATGTCAGAAATACGTTAATCCATTGTGAATTGGAGAGCAACTATGCAGGTCATTTGAGAGGAGACATTAGTCGTTATTGTGAATGTCTTTCTACTGTCAATGTTTCTTTGAAATTAGCAAATGAATGAGAAATGTTTTTATTTTATTTTTACAGTGTGGTCTTCTACTTTCATGCCTGAATAGCGTTCCAATGTATTCATATAGTAAAGATAATTTTCTATGCATTCATCTAGTAAAACTATTTTCTATGTATTCCTAGAGTTAAAGCATTTTCTACGTATTCCTATAGAAAAATAATTTCCGATGCACTGTTATAGTAAAATCATTTTCTATACATTTCTATAGTAAATATCATTTTCTATGTATTCCTATAGTAAAACTACTTTTCTCTACATTCACATACTAAAAGACAAACATTTCTCATGCATTCCTATAGTAAAAAATATTTTCGATGCTTAAAGATAAAGTAAAGATAATTTTTTCCATTCATATACTAAATTCATTTTCTATGCATTCCTATTATAAGAATCATTTTCTTCGAATTCCTATAATAAGAATAATTTTAATCGATGTGTTTCTAAAAAGAATTACACTCATATGTGGTCAATGTTTCTTTGAAAATAGCAAATAATAAAAATGATTTCTTTTTCATTTTACAGCATATTCGTTCACTTTAATGTGTGAATAACGTTGCCACGTTGATCACTGTCTACTGATGACAAAATGTACTCAACGTAACGGTTATTGTCGTAGAAAATGGAATCAGCGAACCGAGTTCAAATCGGCGAACCAAGTTCAAATCGGCGACATGAGTTTAAATCCTAGTCGATGCTGTTTGCCTTTATGCACGCTAATGTATTTGAAAAGGCATGAATCCATGTGCCCTCTCCTCAGACATGGGAAAATAGTAGGGAAGATTGGGCTCTTTCGCCTTGGATAGGCAACCAGTATTTTCACTTCAGACAGATGAATCGAAATTCATTTTAGGGTAGCGAAGACATAAGAGAAAGATATGAATTCAACTATTCTCTCTCCATATATGGCTAAATAGTAGGGTAGACTGGGCTCTTTAACCTTGTTATGGCAATCAGTGAAGAGAAGAAAAACTCTGAATTCGAACTTGTCAAACTTTACTTAAAAATTGACCATGTGTCACATCCTACTCATGCAGAGGGTTGTAAATAGATACTTTATATACATTTATGTATGTTGATGATATAAATCAAATCATTTATACTGATGTCATTTACCGAGCTTAGCTTAGTTTGGCACAAAGTTAGAAACATGGGGTTCTCGATAAGAACAACTCACTAACAATCGCCTCCTAGCTTATCTCGCAAACCATTAAAACACTCGAAATTCTTTCGAACTGTTACTTACGTCCATACATGTGCTTATATTTAGAAATATATCTTAATTTGAAAACTAGAAATAAAAAATGCCTATGTATTACGTAAATGCACGTAGTAAATAATATTATCAGTTTTCGAAATAGACAATGTAGCATGTTACAAAATATCTGACGTTCGGAAGTCGAACACGCATTTCCGGTTACAGTCTTACATTTACGTCAAACCGGAATACATATACAGAGAGAATTCAATCTCAAAAGACGATCTGTAAGCAAATAAGAAAATAACATTATTTCCATCATGAAGCAGTGAAAGAATTGCATACAACTGAAAAGTTATTTAAGTTCACGAATCGAAATGCAGGCGAATCAACTCAGGCAGATATTCACTAAGCCATGCATTGCAGAGAAAAGGCTTGCATCTTATACATGCAAACTATTACCAGTGAGATCGATCTGCATCTACTCTTGCAGACCATTGTCAGTGAACCTTTATGTCCTGCTAATTTTTCGATTAGATTGTTGAACTTAGAAAACGCCTATACAGTTACAGTGGGGGCGATCTTCGTGTAATGGTTATCGTTGTAGGAAATGGACTCGCTGACTCGAGTTCAGATCCTGGACAAGACTGTCCTCAGTTCACATAGCGCTAATATACTTGGGAAATGTATGCATCCAAATATTCTCCCTCCATTTATGGGTAAATAGTAGAGCAGTCTGGACTCTCTAACCTTGGTTGGTAGCCGAAACGCGGAACTATTATGTTCACCTTCGGTCGAATTGACCTTGAGAAAGGTATGAACTCCTTCATCCTTTCAGCGATGGCACGTCTATATAGGTATTTATCCAACCAGTTCGCCACGGCTAGGGTGTGACATAAGGTTGCAAACATGGGGCATCTGGTGAGGATCAAACTCGATATTCATTAGTAATGGATCTGCTTGTTTAACCCGATGGGGTGTCTATATATTTATCTATATATGTAAATTTGTGAGATGGCAAAGTGGCTAATGTGCTGAACAACAACATCCTAGTAAGCGGGTTCGAACTCCAATCATGCTATTAGGTTCACTTTAAAAGGTATGAACCTCATTTATCCAGCTATGGGTTAAATAATACCATTAGTGTTCATCTATAAAGATTGATTATGCATAAAATAACACACGAAAGTTGATATGCAATTAAACAAAGCAACCAAACCAAACCAAACATTCTTATGGATGGCGGCTCGAATAACTATCAACGCACACGCGTTTAACAAGTCACTTTCATATGTACACAAATTAAATTTAAGATTTTTAGTTTTATCGATGAAGCAATTAATATGTCTGTTTTGATTTGATGTTTGAATTTTCATTCAAACATTCATCGTCTTTCGATTAGTCGACCGGTTGGTTAATTTCTATCTATTAGCCTCATGAAAAATGACACACAATTTTGACTCAGCATAGACCTATCTATCTATCTATCTATCTATCTATCTATCTATCATTAATTGTTCACACATTAATGTATGTATATATATACTTACCCTAACCATTCACTACGAGTAGGATGTTACACAAGATAAAACATATGGGACGTCTAATGAGGATCGAACTCTCTATTGAACAGCAAGAATACCTCTCCATGGAACTGCAAGAATACCTAACTAACGATCACACCACGATGGATGGAACAGCCTTTATTACACAAACATTCACCATGATTAGAATCTGTCATAAGGTCGCAAGTATGGGTGATCCAATGATGTTCAAACTTACTATTCAGTTGTAAGTAAGTACATTGATTAGAAATTTAAAAAATACATGTATAAAATAGATATTTTTTTCATTAATAGACTTGTTCTTACATACATGTTTCTGATCGGAAGAAGTGTTAAATCGACACACACACACACACACACACACACACACACATTATATATATATATATATATATATATATTATATATATATATATATTAGTCACGTAACCTAGTCTCCTCAATACCACTACAACATATTTAAAAAATTCGTTGCTTCAGGGACTTCAGGGACTCAAGAATAAACAGTAGCTTGTTATGCAAATGTCGAATGCTCTGAATTACCGTTTAAAAGCACCGTCTCATATCAACGCCTAAACCGGAAATGCACACGCAGACATGCGCTAAATGTACATCTATATGTAAATAAGATACTTATATAGAACAAGACATGAACGCGCCCAATCGAAGGTTTAGTTCCCGTAATATGCTCAGATAAATAAAATAATATTCCATTTTGATTGAGAAGAAAGAAAGGAATGAAAAAGGACGCGCTACACCTCAGAGAGAAAGAGAAAGAAAATATAAAGAGACAAGAAAGAAAGAAAGAAATGAAAGAAAGAAAAGGAAAAGAGAAGTTGAAGAAGCGATAACTCTTTATCTTAGACGCTCATCGTTTGCTTCAATGGAACAGATAAAAGAGAAAAAGTAGGGAAAAGAAAGAAAAGGCAGGTATATATACAAAGAAACGGAGATCGATAGATAGATAGATAAGTAAAAAATAAATGAAAAAAAAAATTAAAATTTGACAAAAAAGTAACGTGATATTTCCTTAACAATGACTAAATCTTCCTAAAACAAATTATTCAATTCTAATAAAATGTTCGCTACTTAATCATTAACAAATGAAAATAATCTGAACATTAAATCTGTTCTAATTATCATTGTTTATATCTTAATCTGTTTGTTCCTTTATTTACAAAAATTCTACTAAATGATGATAATCTATAAGATAATTCACACATATATTATGACATATATAAGTGTATTGGTGCATTATTTAAAGTTTAGTAAAGATTTCTTTCTAAATTAATTTGTAAATTAATGTATAAAACTTGGTTGAATATCCACGGTTACTGCTATCATTGGTATATAACCATAAGTAGCAATACTTACCATGACCATCTTAAAACGATGATCATGATTAAGAAATAAAAGACTTAGATTTAGTTTATTAAAGTTTAGAATAATCATTCGGATTTGAAGGACGTTTTATTAGTTTTTATCTCCGGTTTCCTATGTGTTTTTACCTTGTTTACCCCAATTGTAGAAGTAATACCCTATTATCACCGTGTCTACTTTAAACAGATAAAAAGGTAAAGATTCATGTACATTTACATTAAACCAGGACGTCTTAAGCTATATATTAAGCCATATATTTGCTTTATACTGTTAATAATAACGATAAACATTTAGTTTATCTAACCTGATGGATATAAAGTGAGGTTCTAGTTTTGTATTATACACGAATAATCCCGAATAATAAGCTAAGGTTTCCAAAGCTCTAGGGACGCAGAGAAACTATACGAGGGACTAGTTAGTGGCTTCACTGTTGCGTTTGTTGTGCATTGGCCTGTACCTGACTCTATGCGCGTCTTGCTGCCACGCTCAGTCTCAGATTGACAGTAGTTTCTGATGGAGATCCCGATTGCCTAGTGTGAAGTTCACGCATCGGTTTTTGTACGCAAAGGCATTTAATCGGTTGAAATACATCGCCAATTAACAGAATTGTACTTCGAGTCGTACGTGGATTTGAAATATGTCTGCAAGTGGTGTAGGAAGTTTGCAACGACAACAAGGTTCAACGCCTCCTCAACGAGATGGCAGCGAACTGGTATAACCTGGGCATACAAAAACTGCCACAGCGCCTACAAAAACGAGGTGACTGAAATTGCGATTATGTAGAAAGCGACCATACTTTCCAGGAAAGAAAACTCTGAATTCAAACCAGCTTTATACCACTTAAAATGACCTTGTATCACACCCTGTCCGTGACGGGGTAGTTGGATAAATACAAAGAATCCTTCGCTCCTTTGTAAAAAAATGAAAAATGTCATTCTCGTTTTCTTTCTTTTAGCGAGAGTTCATGCTTAGCCGAATTTAGAACAAGATCAGAAGTGGGAGGTTCTCTAAGATAATCGAACTCACTGACAAACGTTTGCAAGCTCAATACACCATTACTCCACATGTGAGGCCCTCTAAGAGAATCAAACACACTGATAATCGTCTACTAACTCAATACACCATTACCCCACACGCAGTTGGACGATAAGAAAAATATCGTAAGTGTTCAATTATCTCTTTACGCGCATTAGTTTTCTCATAAAAAACTAAATATAAAGAAATAAAGAACATTCAAATTTAACTTGACCGGGTCACGAATGTGAAATTGTTAATGTTACAATGTCTAAGTTTGGAAAACTTGCTTTTGCACATTCATCATATTCTGTTTTGTATTCATTGACTTTTTATGGTTGAGTCCCCGTTGACTAACAAACTATCAAATGTTATCATTTTTAGTTTCGTCCAGGTTTTTTTGCCAAGTCAATCAAAAGAAGAAAAGAACATTGGCTCTGAGTGAAAACGGATGTCAGAAATACGTTAATCCATTGTGAATTGGAGAGCAACTATGCAGGTCATTTGAGAGGAGACATTAGTCGTTATTGTGAATGTCTTTCTACTGTCAATGTTTCTTTGAAATTAGCAAATGAATGAGAAATGTTTTTATTTTATTTTTACAGTGTGGTCTTCTACTTTCATGCCTGAATAGCGTTCCAATGTATTCATATAGTAAAGATAATTTTCTATGCATTCATCTAGTAAAACTAATTTTCTATGTATTCCTAGAGTTAAAAGGCATTTTCTACGTATTCCTATAGAAAAATAATTTCCGATGCACTGTTATAGTAAAAATCATTTTCTATACATTTCTATAGTAAATATCATTTTCTATGTATTCCTATAGTAAAACTACTTTTCTCTACATTCACATACTAAAAAGACAAACATTTCTCATGCATTCCTATAGTAAAAAATATTTTTCGATGCTTAAAGATAAAGTAAAGATAATTTTTTCCATTCATATACTAAATTCATTTTCTATGCATTCCTATTATAAGAATCATTTTCTTCGAATTCCTATAATAAGAATAATTTTAATCGATGTGTTTCTAAAAAGAATTACACTCATATGTGGTCAATGTTTCTTTGAAAATAGCAAATGAATAAGAAATGATTTCTTTTTCATTTTACAGCATATTCGTTCACTTTAATGTGTGAATAACGTTGCCACGTTGATCACTGTACTACTGATGACAAAAATGTACTCAACGTAACGGTTATTGTCGTAGAAAATGGAATCAGCGAACCGAGTTCAAATCGGCGAACCAAGTTCAAATCGGCGACATGAGTTTAAATCCTAGTCGATGCTGTTTGCCTTTCATTGCACGCTAATGTTAT
>CM042139.1:100664359-100689359 GCA_023376005.1 Doryteuthis pealeii | reverse complement strand
AAGATAACTCCTTGTCATGCGACAAAGAAGAAAAAAAAAACAGAAACGTATGAAAAGAGAAGATTTGAAATAAAACGGAAAACAACAGAATGACAATAATTACGATAATCCTGGATAATGAAAATAATATTTTTAGAGATATATTTCAATTATATAATACTAGCAGAGATACCCTGCATTTCCCAGGAAAATAACCTCAAATATGCCAACAGTTAAAAAATTTACTTTGATATATTTTCCCTAAGACAACACAATAGAAGAAAAAAAGCACTACTTACGCATGAAAAGATAGGTTTTACTGAAAACAAGCAAACGTCTTTCAGTATGGCGGCTTATACTGATTGATTGGTTTTAACAGCATCTCAACGCATAGAGGGTTATTTTGTGCGTAGTAGTTATGGAATCACGTTCATTGTACGTTTATATTTACATTTTCTTTTTCTTGATAGTTTTTGCACACAATTATATGTGATCAGGTATTCCTGTTTCCTATATAAAAATTATAATCATTTCTATTTGATAATATTCATTCTTTGTACACAGTTATATGGTTTCATGTAACTAAAAATAATTCTTCATAAACAATTATAGCGTCAAGTAAATATTCTTAATACAAATAATTTATTTAGATGATATCAAGTATTCCTATTGAATACGAATAATTTTTAAACAGATATATTTGATCCAAATATGGGACCCTAACAGCTACTATTACTCCGGGTCATTGCGTACCTGGATGTAATGATAAGGAAGGAGTTTTTCCCACTCCCCAGATCTCCAGAACCGAAGCCTCACTATTAGATGCAGTTTATTTTCATATCCAGAACAATGGCTGTAATTCGGGTAAGTACTGCTCTTTATTACGATACCATTTATATTTTTCTTTGCTTTAAATAATGATCGAAAAGGTAAGATTATAAACATTTATGTAAATAAGAAAAATGAAAGGCGCATGATGTAATGGCTATCGCCGTAATTTCCAATCCAGGGCGAGTCTGTCTGCATTTCACATATCTCTAATACCCTTGGGGAAAGTATGAATTCAACTCTTTTCCCACCAGATATGGGTAAATAGTACGCCAGTTTCTTTAAGCTTGATATGGCAACCAGCCTCTCTGAATTCAAACCTGTTAAACTCCGCTCAAAAGTTGACATTGTGTTGTACCCTGCTTTTGCGGAGGGGTTGGTTAAATATACCTTTTGGAAAGGGAGTGAGATGCAGCATTAACACTGTTATCATTAACGTAAGTGGTCCTAATAAATAGACTGCTGGATGTGGAAATTCAACAAATTTGCAAATTTATCAGAGTTATTCTCCTTAGTTAATTTATTTCTTTGATATTTTCTTATGTTACAACCGGTAATTTGGTTCATAGTGTTGGGATTATCTTTTCTTTGCCTGGAAGAGTTATCTTCCCGCTGGGGTTTCCGTACCGACCACCAGTAAGTCTGGTATTTAAGCGCGAGGTTCAAACTCTTCTGCCTCTTTTTCTCCTTCTTCTGGGACTGGAAACATGGGTTAGACATTTGTGTCTACGCCCCACCCTCGTGGGGGCCTCCCCACCACGTACGGACTAAGTCAGTAAGTGACTTCAACCATATGGACTATCTTTAACTCCTACATTTTATATATACATTTAGGTATCTCTTTTATACCTAAATATTGTATTTCCATTCATGAATGTGTCCTTTTATTATATCTTATGTGTATTCTCTACAATGTATCATGTATTTCTATTTTATGTATCGTTTCCATGTGCCTGTATTAAAGTCCATCTTGTTATATGTTTAACACCCTTGTCGGAGTTTGTTTCGTTTCAACAAGTTATAACATTGTTATAACCTTGAATCTTACAATAGTAACCCCAAATAATTTCAGGGTAAATATAGATATCAACACTGCATTCCTCGTAAAATTAGAAAGGTTTTATTTGATCCTAGTACAAAGATTTGTTTTCAATTGTATCCTTGGACAAACAGACAGACACACTACAACTATAGTATAAGACACAGCGCTCAGCGCTTATTGCTGCTTTGTAAAATACAAATACATTTTAGTACGACTTGTAAATCCTTTTTTTGTATATATATGGATTTGTTTTAACAGAATATTATAAGAAATCTTCATATTGTCAAAGTTGTGAACGCGAAAACTTCCAGAAAAAGCCCCCAAAAATAAAAAAAATAAATAAAATGAATAAATAAAAACAGCAAAACACTTTTAAATTTATAAAGAAGAATTAAATCAAAAATTTAATCTTAAAATGGAATGCACAAAGATGGATGCACACAGAAAAGCTTATTCTCTTCTTGGAGTGCATTGAGTTAGTGGAACCGGAGTTTCCTATCCAGGAAAGATCTCTCATAAATTCCTAAAGCAATGATTAAATAACACCAGTCTTTTACTAGAATCTGGAATATTGGATAATCTTAAAATTGTAGAACTTTCACATCTAAATGATTGGAAAATAAATTATATATATATATATATATATATATATATATATATATATATATATATATGGAATGACGTACCGGTAAAAAATATTAAGTTAATCCCAATATTTGGTTGATACAAGTATTAATCGGATAAGTCAGTGTTATAACAAATATAAAGTGCTCAATACGTTAGTAGAGCGGATTTAGTATTACAGTGTGTACGAAATAACCTACTCGAGTGTAAAAAAAAAAAAAAAAAAACAAGAAAAAAACAAAAAAACAAGCAATAACAAAAAAAAAAACTCTCAAAACATTGTCATGACGCAATTTCTTTCGTATGTATATGTCCTCCTAGTATTATTCGTTAAGAAAAAACTGAAATCAACCGATAATATATTTTACCCGAAGATTAGAAAAACATACCTAATACATTGTGTTTCAATAATCTAATTCAGTGAATAAAGCAATTTGCTGTCTAATTTACAACTGGATGTCAAAAAATACTTTTTTACTAAATTCATTAATGCGCAATATTTGTCATTGAAGTCTCTGAAAATACGTTGTTTACTTACCTACAACCCTTAACATTATGTGTCGTATCAATTGATGAACCGACGAGACTTGGCACTCATAGACACCAGCGTGTCGAGGCTGCACGTTTTTGATGATTAGGTTCCAGTTGTTAACTCTATGGCTGACTGTTATGTGAGGGTCGTCTGCAAATTGTTCGGTACCAACTGTGAGAGGATTTGGGTCGCTCGCCTTCCGCCATACAACCTGACAAAATAAGAAAAATAAAGGCGAATTAAGAATAGTAAAAATTAATAATACACAACAACTGGATCTTGTCGGAGGGTTGCAAAAGTTGATGGTGATAATTATTGTAATTGTATCCCCCAAAAGCCTGTAAAAGAGTCTGTTGGAACTGGAGTTCAGAGGGAGAATGGAGACCATCAAGACTACAGAACTGTTAAAATCAGCTTGAGTACTTGAATTATGGAAACCCAATGAGACTTGTTGTCAAGGAAAAATCACCAGTTAAAACCGGTTGAAAAACCCCGAAAGGAATAATAATAATAATAATAATAATAATAATAATAATCCCCACCTGAATATACGCAGGTACAATTTAAAAAATTCCATGAGCCTTCATTTTACGGAGTTTCAAAAATTGCGCTTTTGAACTTATGCAATTAGAAAATATATATTTTTTCATTTCGATAATTTTTTAAAGATCACTTAGTGAGAAAATCCTAACCATTTTTGCTAGCATATTTCCCTAAGTTATCTCCCTTGGAGTAAATAATTTCCTATCCTCCCCACTAAACGTTTTGTGCTTGTATCATTCGCTTACTAGGCTGTATTTTTGTATTATCTTTCATCGTGATAAGCGAATACAAAAAGCGATGTGCTAAAAGCCCTAAAGGCAGCGATAAAAATGATATGAAAGCTAAAGAAGTATTAAGTCTCAAACAGAATTTTGCAAGCTCAGTGAAAACTATGTCAGTAGCAGAAGTAGCATCCGTGCAATGATACAAAGAGAAAATGTATGCAAAGCTTGTTAAAATCTACAGTGGAAATGTTACGACAGAATAGTAGTTTTATAAACATAGAAGTATGATGTGCTTTTTATTCCTAATTTCATTGGACATCGTGAAAGTAAACGTTCTGGTAGTGAAAACAATATCCTGATTTGTAACTTGTATTTTCTAAACTTGATTATTTTAATTATATTAATTTTATATTTGTGGCTGTACGAATCCAGTTAATATCATTTTCCATAAAACACTAGAATTCATAATTCCATAACATATTTCATGTATTCAATATGGATTCATGATTAACTACGTTTTTATTATTGTTAAAATATCAATAACAACCATCTTTTTAGATTTTAGTATTTATCAGTTATATATATATATATATATATATATATATATATATATATATATATATAATAAAAGTCTGGAGCATTCACCGAGAATCCCTTTCGCTATTCAGTAGTTAAAGATCTTCGACTAAAACTGGAAATTTGGACGGCTCCAATAATAGTTATCCCACTGTGAGTCTTTTGTACAACCTTATGAAGAACTGTGAAGAGTTTAAAAAATTGATTTCTTTTTTAATTGTTGAATTATATCATTTAATCAGTAAAAATCAAAACCTAAACTTTGTACTTATCCTAATAATAAACATATTTAACATCTCTTTTATAAGACGACATTTAACGACATATCTGTTTTTGAGACGACATTTACGTACCACGACATTCCTATATATATATATATATATATATATATATATATATATATATATGTGTGTGTGTATATATATATTTACAGTCAATTTTTAAATTTTTTGAGAAAAATTTGTAGAAAAAGGTCTGCGCTGCTCAACCAAATACGTTTGAATGCGGGCTAATTATGTATATATATATATATATATATATATATATATATATATATATATATATATATATATATATATATATATATATATATATATATATATATATATATATTGTGATGGAAGTCAATGTGGTAAAATACCTTCACTCCCATCGAGTCCGGCTTCTATCTTCTTCATTTTGGTTGGATCAAAAACGGTATGTCAGAAAAGGAGTAAAGTATAAAATTGTTTTTGTATGCAAAGAGCATATATATATATATATATATATATATATAATATATATATATATATATATATATATATATATATATATATATATATCAAGGAACTAAAACACAACCAGACTATTGTGAACAAAGGACAGAGACACACTAGCTTTGAAGATTTGATTTTGTTTTTGTTCAACTCTCATCAATAAAAGTTTTACAGTGCTCAATGCACAACAATACAAAGCAATATCACAATTATTTCAACAATTAAATTGAATGATGAAAACAAGATACAAATTTACGAGTTTCAAATTGCCGATCTTCAGCTTTTATACTGTTTTATTGTTTTTCTATTATATATTGGAAAATATTATATATTTAGGTCAATCACAAGACCTACCATCTAGAAGACAGAAGATTCCAGTGCATAAATACCACAGTTTGGAACTGCGCAGTAAAGTGGCTTGCTGATAGGTGCTTCACCAAAGACCCAAACACAATCTTCCAGTTGTTGCACGAGTGAGAAGGGGATAGACTTCCATACTGTCCAGCTGATACCGACAATATGTCACTTCACCCATTATATATATATATATATATATATATATATATATTCGTTGTCGTAGAAATTATTGATTGATTTTAATGGCATGCCAACCAGTCAGGGGTTATTTTATGATTAGAGGTTATAGAAATGCTTACATTGTATGTTCATATTTAGCTGGAAGGGGAATAGTTGGATGTATACCTCCCACAAGAGTATAAGCGCTATGTGAAATGCAAACAGCATCGTCTAGTATTTGAACTCGTCTCGTCATGTCCATTTCCCACGACGGTTACCAATATATATATAAAGCATCTGATTCCATCAGAGGAAATTTATCACTTTTTTCTCTTAATGACTCAGTCATCTACAATGAATGGGTAAATAATAAAGTAGACAAGTAAAAGGTAAATGGCGATGTGTAAAATATATTAGATACCAGGTAAAAGGTAAAAGATACCAGGAATGATACCTGGTAAAATGTAAACGATAATAGATTTAGGTCAGTTGATAGTGAATGGTTCCAGGTTCGATATTAGTCCTCGACAACTCAGCGCATGAGTATCACGGCTTCAGTCTGTGTGGTAAAATGAAGAGTTAATGGTAGGGGTGGCGTTTCACCTCAGATACAAAAACCTGGTCTAGCACTTGTGAAAAGGGTATAGAATCCCTCGCTCTCCGTCTGATACCGACAATAGGCCACTCCGCCTATGCATTAGGGGATATATGAATCTGTAATGATAGTTATAATAATACCTAATATGTATTTGGCGGAATATAGTGAATCTGTAATGATAGTTATAATAATACCTAATATGTATTTGGCGGAAAGTAATATGCAAGATGTAAGATCTACTTGCAGTAAAGTAAAAAAAATGAATGAGCATGAAGATATATCAAATTCTGTTTAGTGAGGTTGCGATTTTGTTAATTGTAATAGAAAAGGAAATTAGTGTCTTTTCTGGGGTAGGCAATTCAGGATCTGCCGTCTTCCTCTGAAAACTCTCTTGGATTGTCTGTCACAACGCTCATTTGAAATAGAGCTTCATTACCATCTCTCATAATTGTGTTGTTGCTATTGAGGTTTGCTAAGCTGTTTTTAGTCTGACACATACTTTAGGTTGCTTACAGTACCTGCTGTTACTAAGTGGTTGCCCATATGGTTATCCATCTAAGTACTAAACAGGCTCATCGCTACTTAACTTCGGTGATCTAACAGAAACCGGAATTTTCAGCGAGACGTGAACATAATCAATTGTCGTATTACATCACTCCTTGCGAATTTTTCAAATCAGCGTTAGCTGGTGGTCTTTCACTGGGGTCTGAATGACAGCAAGTCTCATCAGGTCTCTTCTGAGTATCCATCTGATCTAATCCAAGATATGCCATTCTTAAAGCGGCTAACTGTGTGAGCATAGCGAGCCTGTCGCCAAGCAACTAAGCTGTCTGCAAGGCCTAGCGCAAAGTCGAGGTACGTGTGGCGAATTCCATAATTAATAATAATGATTTACAGAACTTCCTCTAACGTATATAAATAAATAGATAGATAAATATATGAATAGATAAATAAACGTTTGTCTGTTTTGTGGTATATCAAATATACCGGGTACAAATATTGAATAAATGGCTCCTGGTGAAGAAGAACCAATTTATTCATTTTCTGTAATTAATTTCAGAGAGGAAAAAAATCAAGTTTAGAGGAGAACATAAAAAAATGTTCCCAGAATAGAATCTGACAATATTTTAACATCAGTTCATGAAACTTTAATATATGCAGTCGATTAAGATTGGCTGTCATAGAGTAATTGAAAATACATTGATTATTCGCCCGATGCTGAATTGCTGTATCTAGTTTGTTTAGTCTGAGTGTGTATTAAATTTAAATATCTAAATGAAATAAATCTGAATAAATATTGTCGATTACGCCTAATCATGTTATTCAAATTTATATTGGGACCCGATATTTGATTAAGATAACAGATTGGAATTATTTGCGTTGATATAGTATGAATTGTGATGATGGTTTTTTCCTACTTGGCGACACCCCAAGAACAAGATCTGTAGTTTAGATCAATGTTACAAAAACTATCAGATCTCACGGACCAAACAGGTTTTATTTGTTAAAGTATAAATGACAACTACAGTAGAGATAATAATAATAATAATAATAATAATAATAATAATAATAATAATAATAATAATAATAATAATAATAATTTTCAGACAGTTATCATTTTAAAAATGAGACCGTCCAAATCGTCAAAGATGAAATGCAAAAATGCAAATCTTGATTATCTGGTGTAACTTATCCGCCAAATTGTTATTTCTCATAAGTGTCATCACCTCAGCTAAATAACAGACAAATCCATTTTTATTATAAAGAAAGAAAGGAGATGATATACAGAAAAGATATGATAAGAAAGAAAGTAAGAGGGGAAAGATAGACAGAGGGAAGTGAGCGTGCGTAAGCGATAACGCTAATATCTCTCAATCAAACATAATGAAAAGATTAAAAGAAGGAAAGAAAAGAATAGTGAGAGAAAGTTAAATCAAGATTATCAAATTTAAAAAAAATTGAACTAGATAGCACTAAATCTTAAGTAAACATATCAAACGTAATAATTAAATCATCATATCAGTATATCAATAGGTGGTGCTATTAATAATAATAATAATAATAATAATAATAATAATAATAATAATAATAATAATAGGACTTTGAAATAAAAACGGATCACCTTATCCCAGCGAGAAGACCAGACCTAGTGTTGATAAACAAAAAAGAAAGAACTTGTCAACTGGTGGATTTTGCAGTTCCAGCAGATCACAGGGTGAAGCTAAGGGAAATTGAAAAAAATTGACAAATATCTGGACCTTGCCAGAGAACTGAAACAGTTATGGAATATGAAAGTCAAAGTGATACCAATTCTAGTTGGTGCACTTGGAACGGTCCCAAAAGGATTGGAAAAGGGTTTGGAAAGTTTGGAAATCAGAGGAAGGATTGAAACCATTCAGAACACTGCACTGCTGCAATCTGCCAGAATACTCAGAAGAGTCCTGGAGACCTGAGGAGACTTGCTGTCACTCAGACTCCAGTGAAAGACCATCAGCTAACACTGATGTAAAAACTCAAAAGGAGTAATAATAATAATAATAATAATAATAATAATAATAATAATAATAATAATAATAATAATAATCGGAACAGAACGAAACAATATTATCAAAACAAGACTTTTCAAAATAACGAAGGGAAATTTTACCAACAAGTCGATGGCCAAAGCACTAAGACAAACAAATATCCGAATGCGAATGAAACAAAAGAATTCTGGAACAAAATATGGGAAAGGAAAAAACATAATAGAAAGGCTGAATGGATACATAAAAAAGGAACTGGAAGGACTCGAAGAAAGACCCGAGGCAAGCATACACATGGACTCGCTAATAACAACACTTAAGAAAATACCAAAATGGAAAACGCCGGCTCACAATGTAATTCATGGATACTGGTTCAAAAAATTCACATCCATCCACGAAAGATTGGCCAAACAGATGGTAAATGCATGCAAGAAGGAAACGTACCTGAATGGATGACAAAAGTAAAAACTACCCAGATACAGAAAGACCCCCAAAAGGAGCCGTCCCCAAGAACTATAAGCCAATAACATGTTTACCCATGATGTGGAAAATACTGGCCGCACAAATAAGAGAAGAGATCTACTTGATTGCTGTGGACTGTTCCTGTAAGAACAAATAGGATGCCGCAAGGAAACAAGAGGAACAAATGATCTACTATACATAGATCAGAGCATCCTCAAAGAAGTAAAAACAAAGAAAAAAACTTAGCCATGGCATGGATTGACTACAAAAGGCCTACGACATGATCCCACAAACCTGGATAATCGAGTGCATAAAGATGTATAAAATACCAGAAAAAATAATAAAATTCCTCAACAAAACCATGGAAAATGGGAAAGTAGAATTGACAGCGAGAGAACAAACCTTAGTAGAGGTGAAAATACAAAGAGGCATCTTCCAGGGATATTTTCTATCATCACTACTATTTGTCATAGCAATGATGTCACTCAACCAATTAATCAAGAAATGTACAGCGGGATACATATTTAGTAAATCACGGGAAAAAATAAATCATCTAATGTACATGGATGACATCAAGGTTTTTGCCAAGAATGAACAAGAATTAGAAACACTTATACAAACTATAAGAATATACAGCCAATATATAGGGATAGAGTTCGGCATCGACAAGTGCGCTATGTTAGTGATGAAGAAAAGAAAAACTGTAACGCCGAATGGAATAGAACCACCGAATGGAGAAGAAATTAGGACACTTAAAGAAAAAGACAACTATAAATACCTGGGGATATTAAAAGCATACGCCATCAAACAAATAAAAATGAAAGAAAAAGTAAGAAAGGAATACTTCAGAAGAACAAGAAAGCTCTTAGAAACCAAGCTCTTAGAAACCAAGGGGGGTTGACCAATATTGAAGACTGTGTAGATACGGCAATCCGAGCACTTGACGAATACGCTAACAACAGTAAGGAAAGACTAATTACAGCAACCAAAAAAAGCAATAGCAACATAGGGACAAACAGAAATACATAAAAAAGTAAAAAACAAAAATGGGAAGAAAAACAACTGCATGGGTACTTTAAGCGCCAAACTCAGGAGATATCACATCAGGAAACATGGACATAGCTAAGAAAAGGAAACCTCAAAAGAGAAACCGAATCCCTTATAATCGCAGCTCAAGACAATGCCATTAGAACAAACTATAGACAAACTAAAGACACAGCAGAATAGCAAGTGCATAATGTGTGGAAATAGAGACGAAACAGTCAATCATATAATAAGTGAATGCAGCAAACTATCACAAAGAGAGTACAAGACTAGGTACGACTCTGTGAGAAAGGTGATCCACTGGGAACTGTGCAAGAAATTCAATTTTTGCCATACAACCAAATGGTATATGCACAAACCTAAACCTTTCCTAGAGAACGAGACGCACAAAATTCTCTGGAGTTTAAAAGTTACAGACGGATCACCTAATCCCGGCCAGGAGACCGGACCTAGTACTAATTGACAAGAAAAAGAGAACCTGTCATCTCGTGGATTTTGCTGTCCCAGTCGACCACCGAGTGAAAATGAAAGAAAGCGAAAAGATAGACAAATACTTAGATCTTGCCAGAGAACTGAGGAAGCTGTGGAACATGAAGGTGAAGGTCGTACCTATTGTAATTGGGGACCTTGGAACAATCCCCAAAGCTCTGGAAAATAATTTGGGTGAACTGGAAATCAGAGGAAGAATCGAGACCATCCAAACTACAGCACTGTTGGGATCGGCTAGAATACTTAGAATTGTCCTGGAAACCTGAGGAGACTTGCTGTCACTCAGCCTCCAGTAAACCGCCAGCTACGGCAGGTGTGAAAAAATAATAATAATACACAATGTACTTTGGCTGGATACAGGCGACCTTGTATCACACCCTACCCGTGGCGGACAGGTTGAGTAAATACATACAACCATAATTTCTAGATAAGTAAAATAATTTGGGTACCATAAATGTAAATTTTGAAGTACTAGCTGAACCCGTGGAAAAAATCAAGAGGTGCTATTTAAGCAAGAAATGATGATTTTCAATTTTATTACACATAAATTCTATTGTTACCTTTGCAATAAATAATATAAAACATACAATAACAACCTATATGATACTTAATACGCATACCATTGGAGATCATCCTTTTATGCTTAACTTTCTCCTCTTGATTTCTTTGTCCAGTAAACGACTTTGTGTAATACATTAATAACTATATATGATGAACAATGCTGGTTAAACATCGACGAACTCATAAGCGACGTTCTTCAATGGATTTCTACACATGGACACACCAATGTTGACCGACCAGCAAAAACTTACGATAATCAGCTCTAATGCGGTCTAAAATCTTTGGTGCATTTATTTTATTTTTATTTATTTTCGCGACTTTTTTTCTTATTTTGCGACCCCAATTTATTTCCCTACCCACTGAAGTAGACTCATAGTTTGAGAACCTCTGCTCGAGAGGACCTACAAAGAGCGATGGCTGATTGAGAGAGAGAGAGAGAGAGAGAGAGAGAGAGAGAGAGAGAGAGAGAGAGAGAGAGAGAGGGTGTGTGGAGAGATCTGTGCTGTTTGTATGCACTGAAGATAATTAATATCAATTTAAAGCCAGTAGGACGGAAGCAAATTTGTCTGAGAACCACTTTGTTGACCAGTATAACAGGATATCAGGAAATAACCAAACCAATGTTGACATGCCGTAAAACCAACCAACGAACCAACCAATCAACCAACCAACTGCTGCTGAGTAAGTAATAAATGCAAAGTGTAAACTTGCAAAGTTTGAGTTTAATAAAAAGTTTTGAACATGCAAGTTCTGATGATGTAAATAAGTTAAAACCGCGTTTGTAGATTCTGATGTGATGAGGTCGTACTAAAATTTTAATTTAGAATTGCTTTACTTTCAACTTGTTATTAGACCGTAGACATACGTAAAAATACAAAGGAGTTGGAAATTAAAAAGTGGTAGAGATACATAGAAATCAGGTAGGAATAAATGAAATCAGTACGACGCTCGGCGAGAAGTTTTGGTTGAACCAGAGCGAGGCTGCCGAGATTTATTAATTCGATTTCTAACCAAACAAAAGTCGTATTTCAGCGGACATGTTCTATTACAACACTACAATTGAGTCGCGGCGTTCTTTTCTTTTTTTCTTTTTCTTTCATAGTTAATCAAGAAAGGAAACAATATCGTGCCTGCTTGCTTATACATACATTGATAAACACATATGTTCTCAAAAAAATGTATATTCAAAGTCTCATGCATAAAAATGTACGTATATAAAGATAAGAATAAAAGAAATTATACAAAGAGTCTTGGACAAGATTATGTACGTACGCGCATGCGTACAATACTCGCATTTTCAGATAAACAAAACAATGCCTGTGCATATAAAGGGGAAAAAGTGTGCAGACGGAAATAGAAGATCATACAAAACAACTTCCTTTGTGGACTCACACAAAAATGTTGTTGCCCAGAGGGAAATATATAGAAAAACCCGCACAATAGATATTATAGGTACAAATGAAATCATATTTGGAGACAGACTTTTATTCATGGGCTACTATAAACAAATCCAATAACCGATGTAATAACCATAGCTTAGTTTGCCCCAAGGCTACAAGCCGAGAGCACCGAACCAAACCTAATGATACATATTGAATAGGTAGTCTATTTATTATGTAAGGCAAGTGTAAAATTTAGAATATTTGAATTTAAAAGTTAATTAGTAATTCGTTAGAAGAAGAGTCATAAAATATTCAGTAATATGATCGACTAGACTTGACCACTGGTTGATCTTTTTAGCAGTTCTCGGATACCCTTGTTCGTGAACGTTTATGTTAGGTACAGTTAATCAGATTCGTCCTAGGCGCCGTAACGAACGGACGCTAAATGGCTATTTCTCCCTCAGTAGGGTTAAAGTCATAATTTGGCTTAATAAAGACGTCGAAACTAAAACATGTCTTGTGTTCATTTATGCCAACAAAACGATCGATATAGAGATGAAGAAACACCCAAGCCAACCCAAGATCAATGCAAGAAGAGAAAAATTAGAAGTTTTAAGAAGATAAAAGAAGATAAGTATAATAAGAATACAATGGCTATTCAACAACAGACATAGAAATAGGCTTGCTTTGGTTTCTATGTTTTATGGCATATCAACCTTCGTGGATTATTTAATGCCGAATACAACCTTGTAGAAGAACAGGAGTGGTACTATTTAACCCATAGTTTGAGGGATGAGGGTATTGATCCGAAAAGGAATATTATAACGCGACTGGAGTTCGAACTCACTACGATGTCACAGTCCAGTACGTTAGCCACTACGTAATAGGGGCTATATCAATGACAATTCGAGTGTGATATTCACATTGGCGGGAATACTAAAAAGAATGTCCTGGGAATGACGTTAAACTCTATCTGATGGTGAGGTTCCAGTTTTGGAGGTTTGGGGAATGTGGAACACCCCTTCATCCCCATTGCTCCCTGGTCCACTCTGACCCGGAGTGGTAGTACCTGTTAGGGTCCCATCTATGGGTTAAATAGAAAAATGTATTTGTAAAAAAATGTATTATCCATTAAGAATTGATTTATTTCAAAACTTTATCGGCATTAAATGACCCACTGAGGTTGATATGCCGTAAAACAAACAAACCAAACCAAACCAAACTAAAAAAGAACTTCAAAGCTAATAAAATAGTAAAAGATTATTGTTACAGGAAGAGATTGAAGAAATAGTATTAACTACTTTACTAGAAAGAAGTTTGGGAGGGTATCTGGTTGATACTTTCAAAATAATTAATGGAATTTCTAATTATGGTACACATTATTATTTCTCCTCGGTCTAGAAATTTACAAGACAGATTTCAAAAAGTCTATTAACCAATTGGATTTGTTTGCTAATTGTGTAATCTATTTTTGGAACAAATTGCCTAATTAGATAAAACCAGCAATAGAGTAAAAAATTGAATTGAATGATGTAAGAAAAAGAAATGAATATGGCAGTTTTGGGAACAATCGGATAAATTAACTAACCGAATTTGATCTGTACATATATATTTCATTAACATTTTATATATTTTGTGCAAAGTTTCTCTTCTCTTTGAGGGGGAGATTATCCAGGACACATTGCAAACAAATAAAAAATAATAGTAGGGAGTGTTTATTAGTAGGGACTATATTGTATTCTCAACTTAACGAGAAGGCGTCTACCTTAAACTAATCGCCCTGTCGGAGGGGCTTAGAATAGGCTACATGTCGGAGGAACTTATGCAAACTGTATGCCCTGTAGATGGGTAAGGCTCTCTTCTAAAAAGGAGTAACCTGGGTATAACATTAAACTGCATCTGGTGTGAGACTCCATTTGAGAACTCTGAGGAGTGTTAATGACCCTTCATTGCCATTATTCCCAGATCCACAATGGTAGAAATGGTAGAAACTATTAGGGTCCCATTTATGTGTAAAATAAATGTATATGCACATTATCTTTATCAAATAGAAATACTTGATTAAATATAACTGCGTGAAAAACAAAAAAGAATAAAAAAACAAACACACTTAAGAAACTACACAAAATTATATACCGTACAATTTACCTAGCCTTATTGCCACAGATAGGATGTGTCACAAGGTTGTAAATGTGGGACATTCAGCGAGAATCGACTCGCAATTCAGTGGTAATTGATCTGCGAGAATAGCTTGTTAACCATTACACCATATTGAGTCACCAGAGACGATGAAAAGATATATGGCTGTGAATCTTGATCTTCATTAAAATTTTCCACGTGAAGTTGGGGTATCGGAAAATGTCATTTAGTTGGATCTCAAAGGAATTGATTAAAGAACAATGCAGTTCCAGTGCATGGGCCTGATATTTTCGGGAGAGAAACATAATTTTTTTCCCCTGAGTTGTCGGCGTAGCCTTCCACGTTACGTGCCTGTTGATCACGTGATTGTTTAGCCCCCCTTCAAACTCTCTTTTTTATCTTGTTTCTTTGAAGGGACAAGTCGTATTTTGTTTCGGTCCTCGCCCGTGGAGTGAATAAAAGACACATTTTCTCAGTTCTGTTCATAGAGTAGAATAGAGACAATTAGGCTCCAACTCTATCACAGTTGTTGTACATCACCATGGAAGACACTGTAAGTCTCATATTAATTCCTGTTGATTTTTCATGGAACATATTTAATTTGTTTGGGACGTGTGTATCCTGTATCGGTTATTACATGTATGTTACATGTATGTTAATCAAACATTCTTATGTACATTGTTAATCTGAGTTAGTTGTATACCTTACGTTAGAGGATGTTAAATGTTAGGGTATCTATAGGAGTCCTAGTGCATTATAAGGACTTAGGTTTGGTTTTAAACTAATATCCACCAATTCTTATAATATAGTTAGGGTGTTTTGTTACATCCATCACATAGCCCGGACTTGGCTCTTACGATTCTCATCTTTTTGATTCACTTAAATATCTATTCTAAATGGATTTACACAGATCATATTGTTGTAGAGGTCGAAGCTAACACTACAGTCACTTGACACCACTTTCTTTAGAGAGGCTATTTATGCGAATGTAAACCGATGAATGCATGCATCCCGATGACGACTACGTAGCAAAATAACATAGTTGGTAAGATATGTACAATATTCTAATAATCATTTACTAAGCTTAGTTTTGTTTGGCATAAAATCAAAACTTTGAAATACTCAATGAGACTAGTAACGGTCCGCAGGCCAAGTTTGCTAGCTATTACAACCTGTGTGAGGCCTTAATGTTTTCTTTGTATTGCAATAAACATTAGAATATGTTTTATATTACTTTTTCCAAATCCCTAATTTTGATAACTTAATATAAATTTTGAAGCTGGTAATCACGTCAAAAATTGACAGCCATATCAACAAGATGAAAAAAAAACAAACAAAAAAACATTTATAACACTTAAAGACTAAAAAGAACATTTTAGGTTTAAACTCGAGTACAGGATACTCAACCCGATCAAAACACAAGTAGTATGATTGGCAAAAAAGATACTTGAAGGAATTTACAACATTCAAAAAGAGGCATTGCAAATAAACCAAGGCTGCAATTAACTGATATCAAAGTATCAAGAAATGTAAAAGCAACTTCATTTTATCTTTGATATCAAGAAGGTCTAATCTTCTGTCCTCCTTGTATTATATAGTACAGGACTTCAGTTGGTGAGGATTAAAGAGGACCATCTGTTCCAGACAACATTTACAGTTGGCTTGGCCAGTCTATAAGTAAAGTAAAGTCAACGGGGCGGCCTAAAGTCGGTATCAGCCAGTCAGCGAGGGAGTCTATCCCCCTTTCAATAGCGCTAGACCAAGGAGATTGTTTTTTTAGCATCTGAGGTGGAGTGCCACACCTACCATCAGCTCCTTACTTTACCGCACAGATCCCTGTGCTACTCATAAGCTGAGTTGGCGAGGACCGGTATCGAACTAGGAACCTTGTGGTTTCTAGCCGAACGCTCTATCGACTGAGCTAAATTTTTCCTTTAGGAGACTGTTGTCTTTTTTAACCATTAGCAAATAGGTATGATAATTTACAATCTATTTGATAGCCATCTGATGAAATCAAAACATTTATTAAAATTACCTTTTATAATTAAGAATAAACGATAAATAAATACAATCGCCATTGAAATGGACAGGGGAAAATCATCCATCGAAACAAGTCAAATAAAATATAGGGGCATTCAAAATTGAATTTTTTATGCAGGTTAAATAAATAGGACCATTTTTAGGAATTGAAGGGAGTTCAGTTGAGCCTAGCAGCTCTACTGGCCAAGACATGCATTTCTGTCTCTTCCCCCTCCCCTTGTGTGTTTGAACAATGATTCCGTGAAATAAAAGTTATGCAAATAATATATGTCTCCGTGTTTTTCCTGAAAACAACACACACACACACACACACACACATACACACACACACACACACACACATATATATATATATATATATATTAAGAAAGAAGCATACGTGGACTCCACAACTCACACATACACACACACACACACATATATATATATATATATATATATAACTTTATATATTTAAGGGCATTTCATAATTGACGTGGAACTTCTAAAAAAAAGAACTTACTGTTTTCTTTAGCGTAAATCGATCAGGCAAAATTCATCCACCTTCCATTACTGGGAGGAGATAAAAGTGTCTTTGAAATGAATTTTGTTCATTTATCACCTCATTTCACCATCGAGATTTTTCTTTCTTGTTTCAAATCTTTCTGTTTCCATATCACTGCCATCTTCTTTTTTAGGCTTTTGGATTTCTCTCATAATGTCTTTTAGGATGTAATTATTTTTTCATCCTTATCAGCCATATAACATTTTCACTTCAATAAAATACATTCAAGATCATGTTGATTTTAGTCTTTAGATGTCCAGACATTTATAAGTGACAATAAAAATATATAATATCAAATTAAGTAAACTCGAACTAAAAATTTGTGATCATCTAGCAAGTACACTCACACTAAAAAAAGAGACTCTAACTAATTGAATCTCCATTATTATTAGTATTAAGAATAGTTACTTGAAGCTATGATTGCTTACAAATGATTAAAATAATTAGTTACTTGAAACGATGTAATTGCTGGAAAAAATGTTTTTTATTTGGCATTAAATGATTCAACAAATTTTGATATGCCATAAAGCCAACCAACCAACCATTTCCTTTTTTGTTAAGATAAATTTAAAATCTCAGTTTAAGTGGAGTACAGTTAGTTTGAATTAAGTTTTCCACCTCCTAGACTGGTTGAAGAACCCAGTCTATTTACCCATAGATGGAGGGAGAAAAATAAATTCATACCTTTCCCAAAGGCATTAGCACAAAGTGAAATGCAAATAGCCTCAGCCAGGATTTGAAACTGGATTGCCAATTCGATTTCCAACAATAACATTTTACAGTGGTTTCAAGTAGTTTTATCAAACACCAATAATTTGCACAGTTATATGGTTTCAAGTAACTAATAATAATCCTTATTAAATAATTGAACTCGTTACGCGACAAAAGCAAATATTCTCCTGTCAATCGGGAGTTTTATTTCATGATTGTTTTATGTCTAGAGGTTAGGTTTTCAAACTGTAGAAGGGAAGTTGAATAAAACTGTATTTATCGCGTTGCGCTCTGTCGTGAAGTAGTAAAATATCATCACATAAACATTTGCCCATAATACTTTGTAGTGAGTTAGGTCCTTGCAATGGGCTCCACATTAGTGACCTTTTGCCAAATCTAAGCTTCGTTTAGTAAATAAATAGTACTATAATGGTTAGTGAGCGTTATCATCGTAGGAAATGGAAATAGCGACATGAGTTCAAATCCTGAATTAGGCTGTTTGCTTTTCACTTCGCAGTAAGGCCCATTGGAAAATCATTAATCCATCTGTTATCTCCCTACAGCAATGGGTAAATAATAGGGCTATGCGTAATTAGTAGTGCAGACCCCCCTCTCTCTCTCCTCTCTCTCTCTCTCTCTCTCTCTCTCTCTCTATATATATATATTATATATATATATATATATATATAATGATTCATATAAAAATTTGGCACTATTCAAAACAGTCTAGCAGAAAGATAATTTTGATTTCAAACCAGCTTTATTCCGTTTGAAATTGGCCTTGTGTCATACCCTAACTGTGGCGAAGAGTTTGGGTGAATACACATGTGCCAGCGCCAAGTTACTAAGACGTGATCTTGAGTACGAACAAAGACCACACGAGGTCAATTTCAAAGTGGAGGTTCAAATCTAGAGTTTTTTCTTCTTCTAGATTGGTTGCCCTACGAAAGTCATAAAATTCAGTCTGTTCAATTATTTATCCTAGCTGGAGGCAGAATAGTTTCCCATGGGTGAAAATTAAAATAGCCTCGTCCAGAATTTGAACTCGGATTGCCGAGTCCATTCCCAACGACGATAACCGTTACACGATGTGCTTTTTCCTAAGTAGAATGATCTTATAATGACCCCGGAACTACTCTATAGAAGAGGGATGCTTGTTTCGTCGGTTTTTCACTTTTCTATTCATAATTCAAATTATTAACGTTGCTGTTCCATTTAAAAGCAAACAAATAACTAAACACGCCGCATATAACACTTCAACACAAAGAAATAGTCAAATAGTTATGTTTTTTTTGTAAATGGAGATGTTTGATATCTTATTTTTATGGATATGTCTAATATTTTTTTAAAATTACTATTTTGTTCGTTTATTTGTACTCGTTCATTTCGTCAGATCTCTGACCTGGCAACTCCTCTTGTCGGCAACAATCATCTAAAGAGCCTAAAAGATTTTCGATGGAAAACCACTTCTCTTTTCTACACAACTTAGATATTTCCACTCGCTTTTATATTTATTTGAAGTAAACTTAACGTTGAATTTTCTCGCGAAATGTTATTTGAGGCCAATTTCTTCAATCAAATAATGATACCTTATCGTTCTTTTTGAACACCAATAGTACAGAATGCGAAACGAAAATTCTTATACTGTACGAAAGAGATTCCAGGCTCCAATTCGGGAACTCTGGAGAGTATTAAGTACCCCTTCATCGCCAATATTCCCAGGTCCACTCTAACCCGAAGTGGTAGAACCTGTTAGGGTCTCATCTATGTGTAAAATAAATCTTCAAATTATTTTTATTAGATAGGAATACTTGATATCATATAACCATTTGAAAAACAAAAAAGAAGCACACACAGTTAAGAAGCTACAAAAATGTAAATATAATGGACAATATATACCTAATCTCTAGGCATAAAATAACCCCAGACAGTTTGACATTAAAATAAATCAATTAGTCATTCAATGAATTCATTGATCTAAGACTTAATGCACCTCTTGTTGGGCGTCCACGTTCTTTAATTGTAGAGGAAAACATAACACGCCTTAAAGCATTTTATCCAAGATTATAGTTCAACAGCTGAGAATTTGAAGTAGAAAGTATAAATAGTGTAATTAATGGCAAAAATGAGAAAATTATTTGGGCAAAAGATAAATTGAATAAACTTATACAATGAATAATAGGAACAAATTAAGAAGTGATTAATCTGTGGTCAAAGACCAGATTTACTCATTTTCTTCAGAGAAAAGCAAGAGTCTCTCTCCCCCTCTCTCTCATTCATATATATATATATTATATATATATATATATATATATATATATATATGTGTGAAAAGGTGGAATGAAAGCATCACACAATGCTGTTAAAGAGAAAACAATTTATAATATAATCATAGCTGATACTGATCAATATTTCGATTTTACAAAAATCATCATCAGAGCTCATTCACTCCGTAGTTGTTTGGGTCGGAGAAGAATGTCAAATGTCTTTTGTCGGATTCATTTCCTTTCTTTTAACTTATATATATATATATATATATATATATATATATATATATATATATATATATATATACATATATATAATTACACATATATATGATTCCATATATATATACATAATTATATATGAGGTAAGGTAAAAGCAGAAGTGGACAAAAAATAATGATTCAAACAAGTAGAAGTAGGAGAGAAATATTTCGTTCCTCTTTACGCGAGGAACTTCATCAGTCTAACTTTATTCAAAACAAAATATGTACATTTGTATTTATTGAAGAGAAAGTGCATTCAGCATAAAGATTTAATCCCTGATAGCTATTGCATAATTTGCTGAGCGAAAAAAAAACAGCGATTAAATCATCATCATCATCATCATCATCATCATCATCATCATCATCATCAAGGCATACCGATAGCACGGAATCAATATCTCTAGCTATCGACCATTGCTTTTGGTAAGTCCTCTAGACGGCATCCAGTGTCCTTACAGAGCTGATGAATGTACGTATTTGCTGGTTGGCCCATACTGGTCTTTCCATGTGTAGGAGTTCATAGGAGAAAGTATCTGATGAGTTAGTCTTTACTTCACCAGCAATGATCAGAATGTCGTGTTCGTCTTGGATGGTTTGTGTTATGGGAGGTAAGTGGTCGTACAATTGCTACTTTGTCGGGTGATGCTTCCGAGATTTGTTCAGAAGAACACACAGCATATCTGTGTAGTTCCCATCTCTGCTCATTCTCCGAGCATAAGCTGTATCCGTGTCAGTACTACTGTATGGCTGCATCACTTGGACTCTAACAAAAAGCTTGGAGAAAAAGCCAGATGGGAACTACGCGATGAAGATGCTCATAGAGAAAGCAGCCATTAATTCCTTTAACCCTGTTTTTGGGATGTCTGTGTAATTAGTTATTGGGTACCGAAGATACTAAGAAACAAGTACAGTATCTTGTATTAGTATCTTTGCGTCATCACTCCGTTGATAAGGCCAAGACATTGAACAAATGCATGCATTTAGATTTCCTGTTCCGAGGAACTAAAGTCGCTTTGCACCAATCGCCGTTGGCGACCATTTCCTGTCACGGGTCAAGTTTCTCTGATGTTTCCAGGCCTTGCATGTCAAATTTCTTTGGGTTGGAAACACGATATTTCGATAGAATTTTGTGTCGGGAACTAAGAGTCACTCTATGTGTTTACATACCATCTTGGTTCAAGAGAGTAACAACACCCATTTCTGATTCATCTATGCTACCATATAGAAGTTTGTGTGTGCTTCTGTGTTTGTCTCTCTTTGTGTGTCCTTATTCTTTGCATATATATTAACTTGAACCTAGGCTATGATGTCGCTTGGTGACAGAATATACTATTTCTGACCAACCGGGGTGACATAGACACTTTGATATGATGTGCAAAATATGTCCCTTCTCTATAAAGTGTAAAACATGGCCAGCTATATGTTTGTATTTACTTAGCACCTCTGCCACGGCGATGGTCGTACACAAAGTTAATTCTTAAGCCGAATAAAGCCGATTTGAATTGGTGTAGACTTGCAGTCACGGCGGCAATTAAACTAGTATTTGATAATTATAAACTTAATTAGTAATATCAAATTAAATACGTGTAATCCTTTTAGTAAGACAAATATTTTTTCTAAAGTTTTGAAATTCAAATTCTGTACAATTATTTTCAATTTAATTATACATATGAATAACTATGACCTCTATTTATATACAGTACAAAATATATACCATATAAATAGAGATATATGTGCATATGAATATATTAAAATATATATGAATAATTTCAGAAAGGTGGGCACTTCATAATTACTTGTAACGTATTAAGGTTGTTCCAGATAATTTTAAACATTGTCTCAAACTGTTTCTTAAGAGACTTTGCACAGAGTTATATGATATCAATAGCTGTAGAAGAGAACTGTCCTAATACGAAAATAGTCTTTTAGTAGATAAAAGTCTTGAGACTAGTGGTATGAGAGGAATGTATAAATACTTACATGTTAGAGCATATTCTCGTGTGCTATGCGACACGGAAAGCTGGGGGCTCAACCCCCTGTCCTGTAGACATGAGACGCAACTAGTGCGTGTTATTCTCTCGGGAGGAAGAAAGTAAAAAGGACCTTTGACTTTGGCGCTTCCACTTTTATACCACTGCTCGCTACACCATCTAGCGCCTAATGGCTGACACAGAAGGTAGTTACCGCTCGTATCCCCTAACATCAAATAAGAGGACTGTGGCAAGTAAGGTATATAACCGTTTACACCATTAAACAAACATAACTAACCAACTAATAAAATCTAGTCTTTCGTTAACATAAGAAAATAAAGAATCCATCTGTCTGTATTTAGATGTCTACATATAAAATGTTTTTTTTTTCACAAACAGATATTGTTTTGAGTTAGATCTTCAGCCTGTATTAAAGATATTGAATAAAGCTGAGCTTCTCACGCTGTTTTCTACCGTGAAGTTGCAAAATATTCTCGCGTAAACATTTTTTCCGGAAATGTTTGGCATTATTTGAGCGCCGTAAAAAAATTGCAGAATAAATAAGCGCAAGGCGAAGAATGCCTAATGTTGTGTAATGTTGATTAGCATATCAATAAATACTGAGTAGTGAGTTCGGTCCTCGCAAGACACACCATTATGCCAAATTCAAGCTACGTTTAGGGAATAAACCTGCGTGTTTTAGCATACAAAATGGAAAAATACATGGAATCAGATATTTTCCCTACCAACAATTGGTAAATAGTAAAGCATACTGGGTTCTTTAGCCTTAGTAAAGCAACCAGTCCAAGAGAAGTAAAACTCTGGATTAAAAACCGCTGCACTTTAAAATTGACCTTATGTCGCATTCTATCTGTAGTGGAGGTGTTCGGTAAATACGTATAGTGTTTAGCAAGCTAGGTTGACAGACGACGGTTTGAGAGTTTGATCCTCACTGGATGCATAAATCTTCTGGTCATCTGTCATAACTAGAATATATTGACTGCATCCCTTGCATCCACCCAAACAATGAAAAATAAGAAGATATTTCCCGAGTAGTACACTCAACTGCATCCGAGTGTGAGGTTCAAGTTTCAGATCTCTGAAGAGAGTGAAATACCCCTTCATTGTAATTACACCTATGCCCACTTTGACGCGTAGCAGAGTCTATGGGTCAGATAGATCTATTTTCAAATTATTCGTATTAGATAAGAATATTCAAAACCATATAATATCACCGTTTACAAATGATTATTTCCATTAGGTACTTGAAAGCATAGTTGCTTTAAAAAAATAAAGAAAACCGACTTTAGCAATAAAAAAAGTCCAACAAATGTTGATGTGCCGTAAAAAAAAACGCAACCAATTAACTACACCAAATCTAAATCTGCATTGGTCACATTAGCACTTACTGTTTAACAAAAAAAATATTCTCGCCTATAAATCTTAAACAGAACTGTCTGAAAGTATTCGAATGTAAAAATCACAAATGAATAAATTCTGTCGAATTGAGTACAGTCTAATGGTTCGTGAGCTAGGTTAGCTGACCATTACTAATCAGTTTTACTCTCACTGGGTGCCCATATTTCTGGCCTTATATCAAAGGAAGCACGTGGTGTAATGGTTAAAGTCATGGGAAATGGACTCGTCGCCCTGAGTTCAAATCCTGGACGTGGTAATTGCATTTCACTTAGTGCTAATACCCTTGGGAAAGGTATGAATCCTACTCTCCCTCCAGCTATGGGTAAATAGTTGGGCAGTCTGGGCTCTTTAACCATGGCTAGGTAACCAGTCTAGGAGAAGGAAAACTCTGAATTCAAACCTGTTAAACTCCGCTTAAGAAATTGACTTTGTGTCGCATCCTGCTCGTGCGCAGGGGTTGGTAAATATATATACCAAACTCTTTATATCAGTATCAGCACTAACAGAAATTTACACAACACAGCCAGCTATAAAAAGAGGTTGAACGTGAAAAATAAAGTCAGAAAAATGACGCAATTTAATTATGTCTTTTCTAGTTTATTCTTAAAATTCCCTATCTCATGACTTTGACTTTTATGCCTCTTAACAGAATATACATACTACGAATTCATACACATAAGCAACAAAAAATACACTTATATAAGTGCAATGGTATCTGAGACATAACAGTGGTGTGGGAAAAATTAGATACAAACCTATAATAATCAAACCGGTTTGCTACTATATGCACTATGTGTGGGGGTGCATATGTATTTGTTATGCACACAGGAGAGAGATATATACAAGGATGATGAAATTTTAGTAACATAATCACATACCAGTATATATATATATATATATAATAATATATATATATATATATAGAGAGAGAGAGAGAGAGAGAGAGAGAGAAAGAGAGAGAGGGGTGGGT
>CM042139.1:100516859-100659359 GCA_023376005.1 Doryteuthis pealeii | reverse complement strand
TAATCAAAATAAAAAAACTAGAGGGACAAAGAAACGAATTATTTTCTTCGTTTGATCTGATGATTATATCTTAGTTGATACATGAAACATAATTATAAAAAAGCAAAATCTTAATTTATTTATGTTTTATACTGCCCTGTGTGTGAAAATTTGAGCACGTTTTTAAAAGAAATTTTTTTTTTTTCTTGTTGGCTGCGTTCTCATATTTTTTTTTAGAAAGGGGACGTGATTGGTAATTGGGTGGATATTTGAAACCTGTTTTAGGTTAAAAAAAAGTGAAACGTTTTACTGTCGATTTTACCATCCATAATAAATTTATCTTTTTTAATACTTTGCTTTTCTATTTTCTACAAACCGTCAGATATATTTCCATATTTTCCCAATTATATATACAAGGTGTGTCAAAAAACGTATCGAGATTTTTTGTACCTTTTGACACACGTTGTATTCTGAAAAAATAACGTTCCATTCATTGTTCATTTCTATTTTGGTAAATACAGCTTCAAATTCGGTATTTTTATGACACATTGAATTCTGAAAAAAAAAATAACGTTCCATTCATTGTTCATTTAAATCTTGGTAAATACTGCTTCAATCTCGATACTTTTATGACACACTTTACTATATATATATATATATATATATATATATATATATATATATGCAAAACAGTAAATGTTATTAAATGTATATACATATGCAGTGTTTGTTTCTTCCATTTCTCATTTGCCAAAAAATGTATTGTTTTCATTGTAGTTTTTTAAAGTTTGTTATCAAGTAACAAAAAATACACGAATTCATTCAATAGTTCTATAACCAAAAATAATTTTCAAATCTACCACAAATCGATGTCCTAGCAAATAAGTTATTTCTCTTATAGAACACGCACACTTTGCCCCAAACAATGTAAAGGGAAATCAGAATGGCCTTCCACTTTTAGATTAAACCAACTATAGACATTAAAAGAGATCATTGAACCACAATAAAATTTACTTCCGGTTGAACAATATTTCTAATTAACAGAAACACAAAAATTACGATAATAGATAGGATATAAAAACATATTTCATAACATCACATCTATGTTAAAAACCAATACATATAGATGGATATTTCGAGAAAATCCAAAAAGATTTACCATTTACTTAAGCGATTCCAAAAACAGAAATATTTAATCTCCAATAAACATAAAACAGAATATTGATAAATATTCCCATTGGCTGTTATTTTTTTTTACTTATCACAAAATCCTCGACAAAAATCTCATTATAAATCATTGTTAAGTTAAAAAAAAAGTCCCCGTGGTGTAGTGGCTAACGTGCTGGACTGCAATATCGTAGTAAGCGAGTTCAAAGTCAAGTCACACCATTACATTCACTCTCGGATTAATGTTCTTGGGAAAGGTATGTACTCTTCCATCTCTCATCTCTGAGTTAAATAGTACCACTACTATTCTTCTACAAGGCTGGTTTTGGCATTAAATAACCCACAAAATGTGATATGCCATTAAGCAAAGAAACCAAACGGAACCTTAAAAATATTTGAACAGTGATCAAGCTTCTCATTATCAAATAAAAAGTAAAAATATTGAATATATATATATATATATATATACTATTTTGGCTTTACACACACACACACACACACACACACACACACACACACACACACACACACACACACACACACAGATATATATATATATATATATATATGCAATCCCTCTGCAGGAGTAGGATGTAACACAAGGTAAATTTCTTCAACGGGTTTGAATTCAGAGTTTTTCTTTCTAGCCGGCTAAAGAATCCAGTCCATCCTACTATCTACTCACACCTGGAGGGGGAATAGTTGCATGCATACCTTTCCCAAGGGTATCATTACTATGTGAAATGCAAACTACCTCATCCATTATTATATATATATATATATATATATATATATATATATATATATATATATATATATATACAATGGGGATAAAATATTCGTACATACAAATTTTTAATTCATTGCATTTAGAACTAATGAATAAATATTATTTTCATATAATTAACTATACACAGATGCATAATAATCAAACGTTTAGAAAACAGAAAAAAATGATTTAATTGAAATAAATACTATTTATCCGTTTTAATCTGTGAAAAAATATTTATACAATACAAAAAAATACATAATCTTCATTTGATACTTTGTAGAATATCATTATTCACTTCTACATCAACCATCTTCTTGTAGTTCTCAATTAATGATTTGCAAATTTTAGTTGGTATTCTCTTCCATTCTTCCATTCGCAAATGGTCTTCAAATCCGAAATGTTTGTTGGAGTTCTCAATTGGATTTGAATATTCAAATAATGCCACATATTCTCAATTAGGTTTAAATCTGGAGACTGACTTTTCTATTTCAGGATATTCAAATTATTTTCAGCAATCCATTGTTTCGTAGATTTTGCAGTGTGCTTAGGATTATTATCTTGTTGGAAGATTCAATCAGGACAAAGTTCAAGATTTTCAACCGAAATTATTAAATTTGCTTCCAAAATATTTTGATATGCTGCAGCATTCATTCTACCATCTATTACTGATATTTGCTAGTACCTTTTGTAGACAAACATCCACAAATCATATTGCTGTTACCTCCAAATTTCATTGTTGGAACTGTGTTCTTTGGTTTGAAGGCATTGCCACTTTTCTCCATACATGATTTCTAGAATGATGTCCAAACAACTCAATTTTTGTTTCTTCTGTCCATAATACACTTTCCCAATACAATTTTCCTTATCTTTATGTTCATGAATGAATTTCAATCTGGCATCTCTGTGTTTTTTCAATAGCAGAGGAGTTTTCCGACAGGAGCAAGACTTTAGATTGTTCCAATGAATTTCATTGCTTATTATCGATTTAGTGACACAGATTCCTGATGAAAGTAAATCATCCTGCAACACTTCACAAGTAACCATTGGATGTTGTTCAATTTGACGCATTAATTTCCTCGAAGAGTTTGAAGACATCTTTCGTGGGGCACCTGTTCTCTGGTTTTCAAAAGTTCTGCGTTTTTTTATACCTTGCAATTAATAAACTACTAGTAGTAAACGGAATATTTAAGTTGTCTCAGATTTTCCTGTAACTTTTATTTTCCTTCCCGAGCTTAACAATTTATTCTTTTTGCAAATTTGTCAATTTTTTAGCTCTTGCCATGATGATAATCTTGGACTAATATCAATTACAGAATATTCTGTTTATATCTGCTGGATAAAAATAACTACTGATTTTTGGAACATTCTAGAATATTTGACTTGTATAATCTAGAGTATTAAAGCAATTTAACAGTTTTTTAAATCTGTCATTTCCATAATACGAATACTTGTTTCACCCATTAATTGGATAAATGGGATTTATTTCCTTATATATATATATATATATATATATATATAATATATATATATATATATATATATATATATCAACATCGCAATTGTCATTCAACGTTTCAAATTGATGCAATAGCGTTCATTAACTGCTAAACTGTTTTCAACAGTCATAATTACAATATGAACTCCAGCAGTTAACTGTAATTAATCAATATCTTGATTAATGCTGTGGGTGTAACCCTGAAGATCCTTATGGTGAAACTCGAGTAGGTTATTTCTGTACACGCACACACACACATATATATATATATATATATAAAGGGCCAATTGCCGCTTTAACATTTTCGTTGCTGTAGCATTAGTAATTCATCAAAGAGTGCTCAATATACCATAAACTTAGAGCTATAATGATAGTAGACAAGATGGTTTCGATCAATACAATCTCTTCTGGACCATATCTTATATTTTACTAATTTAAAGTTATTGCTTAGTTAACTTGAGATAAACGTATTTTCCGATAGTGACGGTTGAACGCAATGTGAGTTCATACTTTTTCTTTTATCATTTTTATTTTTATTGCCGCTTGTGACTTATTATATTCGTTTATTTGTTTCCTAGTTCTCATCTCTATTTTGTTTTTAACTTAATTCTGATTATAAATAATAGCTGGTAAAAACAGTTAAAATTTAAGAGTATAATTCTAATTATATTTTCGGAATTTAAAATTACTAATTGATAGTGTTTCTCTATTTTATTTCAGTATATCTCCTATCTAAAATTAATATCTATTCCAAAAGATATCCATTGCATTTAGTTGAAATTTAATAGTGTAATTCTAATTATATTTTACAGACTGGCTCAACTTAAGCCTACAACTGCCTATTGATTGAATTCTATTATTCAAAATATTTTTCCTATCATGGAACCTAATTATTGCTATTTTTTGTATAGGAATAGGAAACATCGATCATTTAGAGCTCTGCACATGTTTGATTTCTGTAAGATATTCCATTCAATAATTGGTGTTAGGTTTTGATCCTTTAAATCAAAAATATAGCTGAATAGAGTTGTTGCATTTCAAAGCTTGATATTATAGAAAACGAGCGTTTATGATTTTTAAATCTAGCTTTAAATTCTGACTTTGTGGATCCCACGTAGAATGTAGTTAGATTTAGCTTTTGGGTAGATGTCACTGTAAATTTAGTCAAGCATCTTCTCACTGTAAAGCACATTTTATAACTACAGCAGTTTCTGTCTAATAACAACAATCAGTTCTTATAATATAAATCTAGTTAACAAAAACTTTCCAGTCAACCAAATACTACATAAAATTCTTAACAAAAATAATTCAAAAATGAGTTTGTCTTGCACAGACAATATAGGAAGGATTATTTTAACAATTAAAACTAATACAGGGATGAGAACTAGGAAATAAATAAACGAAGTGAAATAAATAAACTAATATAATAAGCCGCACGTGACAATAAAAATAAAAATAATAAAAGAGAAAATAATGAAAGAAAAAATATAAACTCACTAACATTCAATCGTCACAATCAGAAAATAGGTTTATCTCAGTTTAACTAAGTAATGACTTCAACTTAGTTAAGTATAAGGTAGGATATCGTATAGATAGAGACCTATAACTCTTTTCTACTATTATACACACACACACATATATATATATATATATATATATATATATATATATGTGTGTGTTTTGTTGTTTGTTTTGTGTGTGTGTTGTGTGTGTGTGTGTGTGTGTGTGAGAGAGAGAGAGAGAGAGAGAGAGAGAGAGAGAGAGAGAGAGAGAGAGAGAGAGAGAGAGAACTAAAAAAGTGATTGCTTAATAGTATCACATGTCTGGCTGTGACTTTAAGTTTTATGTGGCAAAAGTATTACCACAATCAGCAGAGAGGAAAATGTTTGTGACATAGCTTAACTATACAAATATGAATGGCAATGTGAAGACATGTGCCGGAACGGAAGGAAACTCGAAAGTGAGAGGCAGACTAGAATTAGGAGTAGGCAGAGGAGAAACAAAAACGTGTGTCTAAGTGGAAAGGGAAATAAAAAGCAAAGAGAAGACAAGACAATTGAAAAACACACACACACACACACACACACACGAGTAAAGGCTTGAGACAGTTGGGAAAAACTGCCACGTAGAATGACAAGGGTAGGTAACCCGAACGACAATGTGCATTCTCAATTGACTGCGACACTACATAATGATTAATACGTCACGAACAAATGGGATATGCTCCCATGATATCCGGAAACTGGGGATCAAATAACATTATCACGTCAGCAAATAGTGCACAATGCCATCTCATCAAAATTGGTCGCCTGAATTGACAACGGCGTAAATCATTCTCGGACTGAGACTGCCAATCGATTTAAGGAAATCGGTGTCAGGAAAAAGACACGTGATTTTCTTATTTGTTTTAAATGCTCATTTTATACTGAACGTGGTTTCGACTTCAGAACTCATCGTCTTGTCACTGTCATCTCTCAGTTAATTTGCATTTAAGTATTGAGGAGATTGTCATCTTCAACGAAAGAAACTATATAGTACTACTGTGAAAAATATATATTACTAATAATAAAGAATACTCAGGTTATTGCACGGAGTTTGGACTAGACTTGTCATTTGATATCTAATGAAATACCACAGTGTTCCATAGCTCCTTATTAAATTCTAACGTCTGTTGCTATCAGATTCTGCTTCGCTTTCCGTCATCTTTCTTCGGATCGTATTAGAGTTCTTCTTCATCTAAATTGTCTGTTACTCTAGGTTATATCTTTTAATCAGTTCTTTTAATTTAGTTCTTTTAATCAAGAAAACACACAGAGACATTTTCTAGTTTTCACATTTTATTGCCCTAAATCCCCGATACATTCTAGCTGTGCGCACGAGAGAGCAGCTGAGACGAAATATACATCGGCCTAACAGGGCCGACTGGGTTTAAATTTGACTTCTGAAATTCTACTTAACAAAGAGTTGACTGGTTACGTGACTCTCTAAGCCGGAAAATATCTCTGTGTGTTTTCTTTATTAAAATAACTAATAAAGATATAACGTAGAGAAACAGGTGAAGTTGAAGTTAAAACCAGTAAATTTAAATTTTCAGTGATTTGCTCATGTTACTGTTAAGTTTGATATCTAAACTACACTTTCTTACAAAAATGATAGCCTATGTCTATTCATTATAACCAGATATCACAAGTGTGAGAATGCACAAAATTTGGTTGGTCGAAAAGATGGTTCTGTTGTTTGCCGTTACATGTCTTTAGGAATATTTAGTTTTAACTAACTTCATTAAAAACAACAAAACAATAGACCTTTGAGTTTTCTCTTGTCTAAATTGTAGTAAAATCCCCAATCATATTGCTATGCATATAAGTAGAGATACGATCAAAAATATTTACACAATCCCTCTGCAACGGGCAGAATGCGACGCAAGGTCAATTTTAAGCGGGTACTGCTGTTTTGAATTCTCCTAGACTGGGTGCCATACCATAAATAAAGAGTTAGTCTGCCATACAATTTACCCATATTTGAAGGAGAACAGGGGGATTAGCATTTGCTCTGAGTGATACGCAAACGGTATTGTCCAGGATTTGAACTTGGCTCACTGGGTTCATTTCCTACGACGATAACCATTACGCGACGAGTGTCCCCTATGTATTTTCAAAGTAGGATAAGAAGATTTTCGAACTGTGTTCTTAAGAAAATATAGATACTTAGGGTTTAATATTATTAAATTTAACGGTATATTAGCTCCTTCTGGGTTACTTAATGCCGAAATGTTATTTATTTGTAAATATATAAAAATGATCATAATCATTTATATTTTCAACAATTATATTTGAATGCTCTGTATCCGAATTGTTGAAACTTTTAAGATGCAGCTATACAAATGCGTCAGTATACATCAGCTATTTTGTTCATGCAGTTAGACGTAAACAAAATGATGATACATTTTCTAAAGAAGGAGTGTAGACAAACAGAAAAACGCAAAACTAGAGGGAGTGAACAAAGAAGGAAAGAAAGAAAAAAAGAATAAAATTGTTTTTTCTTCAGGCTTGACGTCTCTCGCAGTATAGTGGTTTACGAGAAGCTAAAAGACAATGACCCTTTATTGGGACAACGGTTAGCAAGCTAGGCTAACTGACCATGTTTTATCGGTTCGATCCTCACTAAGTGCTTATTCATTCTATGCTTGAGCTACGACGAAGCTAAATGATGATCCCTCCTTTGTGTAACGCTTAGCAATCTCGGGTAACAGACCATTACTAACGGGTTCAATCCTCATTGGATGCTTATTCTTCTAAGTTTCTGCCACAACGAAGCTAAAAAAGATGATATTTCTTTATGCAACGGTTAGCGAGCTCAGCTAACATACCATTGTTAGTGGGTTCGATCCTCACAGTGCTCATTCTTCTAGCGTTGTGCCATAAAGAAATTAAGCAGGATTGGTTTTGACACAATGTCAATTTTTAAGCGGAGTTTAACATTTGAATTCAGAGTTTTCCTTCTCCTAGATGGGTTGACATACCAAAGTCCGTCCATCTATTTATCCATAATTTGAGAGAAAATAATTGGATTCATATATTTTCCAAGGGTATTAGAGCTATAGGAAATGCAAGTAGTTTCGTCAAGCCTTCGAACTCGATATATATATATATATATATATATATATATATATATATATATATATATATATATATGCTCCCAAAACCTGGTAGAGCTCTCTGGAAGCAACTTTAACTGAATTTCACCGTTAGTGTAAGCAAGACTCTCTGTTATTTAGGGATTTGAGCTCTCTAGTAAACATAACATATATGCCTATGTATGTATTTATCAGTTAAAAGTCTGATTCTTCCTGATAGCTGCTGACGGCCGAGGAGTTAAGAAATCTGACTGTTGAAAAATCAGTCGTGTTTTGTTCCCAGCTAGAAGTAGTTGCTAATCTAGCCACACTCAAGAGCCGTGAAACGTCAAAACACGGTGTCTGTGGATGACTGAGTTATATATATATATATATGGTGGCGCGTTGTGTAATGATTCTCGTCGTAGGAAATGGACACGTTGAGACGAACTCAAATCCATGCATCCAACTATTCTCCATCTAGCTATGGTCGTAGGGGAAACTCTAATCTTAGGGGTGATTCCATATCAAATCATCCAGGCAAGGTCACCCACCCCCTTCAATCTTTCTCTAATTTTGTACAGCTTTGGATTATGTTAAAGTTAGAAATTCCCCAAATTTGAACTTCCAATTCCAAAAATTAGCAAAGTTATGTCGATTTTTAGCTCTCCAAATTTGAGGGGGGTTGCGAAAAATGGCGACTTTTTGTAAACTATTTTTGTCAGTAAAATAAGATCTACAGCTTCCATACTCCTAAAAATTGTTTTATGAAAGCATTTTTGACTAAGGAATAAAAAATAATTCTATCAAAACAGTCTTAAAGTCAACCAATTTTAAGTTATTGATGATTTCTGATTTTTTCATAGCAAGTTCCATATTCCAATGTGACCCTGCATCTATTTTTTTCTATTATTATTTCACATACATTGAACATTTTTTTGTACCAAAAATATAGTTTGTTTTTTGCTCAGAACAAAAGCTACAAGATTTTGCAAAAATTTGTTAAAATTTTGCACTTCAATTTTTCTGAAATTTTGTCCAGGTGTGGACTATGTTAAAGTTAGATAATCCCCTAAATTTGAGCTTCCAATTCCAAAAATTAACAAAGTTATGCCGATTTTTAGCTTTCCAAATTTGAAGGAGGGTCGTGAAAAATGGCGACATTTTGTAATTTATTTTTCTCTGTAAAATGGGTTCTAGAGCTTCCCTACTCCTAAAAATTGATTCATAAAAGTATTTTTGCCCAAGGAATCCAAAAATGCTATAAAAGTCTTAGATTTAAGCAATTTTAAGTTATTAATGCTTTCTAATTTGCAAAATTTTAACTGGTGTTGTAGCTTTTGTTCTGGGCAAAATACAAACTATCATTCTGGAACAAATAATGTTCAATATATGTGAAATAATAATCGAAAAAAAATTTCTAGAACTCATTTTACAAACAAAAATAGATTTTAAAAAGTCGCCATTTTTTGTGACCCCCCCCTAAAATTTGGAGAGCGAAAAATCGATATAACAATTTTTGGAATTAGAAGCTCAAATTTTGGGGAATTTCTAACATTAACATAGTCCAAAGCTGTACAAAATTTGAGAAAGATTGAAGAGGGTGGGTGAAAATTTTACTTTTTCTGGATGATTTGACATGGAATTAAGCTTAGACAAACAGTCTAAGAGAAGGAAAGTGAATTCAAAGCTGCTAAACTCTGCCTAAGAAATTGACCTTGTGTCGCATACTACTCGTGCGGTAGGATTTATATATATATATATATATATATATATATATATATATATATATATATATATATATATATCGTATAAGGAATGATTGGGCGTAATGGTTGGAATAAAAAAACAAGGAATAGATTGCTTTAGTGAGAGAAAAGAATGAATGAAAAAAGAAAGATCGATTGATAGATATTAATGGCATGTTAATCGGTCTCTGGTTATTTTATTCCAAGAGGTTAAGGAATCGCATTGATTGTATGTTCTTATTTACATTTTTGCGTAGTTGTTTCTTGAGAGTTTTTTTTTTTGCTCACGATCCTAGCGAATACTAATAATCTTTAGACACATCTATTTGACCCATAAATGGTACTCTAACAGATACTACCACCCCGGGTCAGAGTAGACCTGGGAGTAATTGCAATGTAACTCCTAATATCTTCGGAATTTTAGCCTCACCATCAGATGCAGTTTAGTACCATACACAGTTTAGTGTTATATACAAGATACCACTTGCGTGTGAGGGGGTCTTCCCCTCTACAGGGATACATTTGGTGTATTCCAAGTCCCACAGACAGGGCAGATGAACATAGAATATATATTTTTAACAACCCCTCCACACGAGCAGGATGCGACACAAGGTCAATTTCTTATGCGGAGTTTAACAGGTTTGAATTCAAATTTCTAACCAATGCTGAAGAGCCCAGTCTGTCCTTCTATTTATTCATAGCTGGAGGGAGTATAGTTGAATTAATACCTTTCCCAAGTGTATTAGCGATATGTGAAATGCGAACAGCCTTGTCCAGGATTTGAACTCGGGTCTACGAGCCCATTTCCTACGACTCTAACTATTATGCCCCGCGTCTCCAATGAACATAGAATATATGTATTTACCAACCTTTCCACTCGAGCAAGGTGTGACACAGGGTCAATCTTTAAGCGGAGTTTATCGGGTTTGAATTCAGAGTTTTCCTTCTCCTAGCACAGTTGTCGGACCAAAACTAAAGGGCACAGTCCGCCCTACTATTTACCCATAGGTGGGGGAAAATAGTTGTATTCATACCTTTCCGAAGGGTATTAGTGTTATATAAAATGCAACCGGTCTCGTCCAGGATTTGCACTCGTATCGACCTGTTCATTTCTAACAACAACAAAAAATTTATTTTGAAGATACCCATTGCTCGAGTGAGAACGATTCTAACTGGGTGTTTCATGTTTGTGGCATTATGCCGTACTAAAGGAATTTCAGCAAATATCAAACCAGAAAACCTAGTATACTGGGAACTTGAAGGATTGGACGCAATTGTGGAAATAAAAACAAGGAATAGATTGCTATAGCGATAGAAAGGAATGAATGAAAGTGGGATGAAAAGAAGAAAGTAAAGACGGGAATGGAATAATGTTGAACGATGAGAATAGAGTACAAGGCAGACATGTTGCAAGTGAAAACCGACTGCAAAATGTTTGTGTCATGCCGGTTGACACATAGACGTCATATCGAATCTGTTGGCAAACATTTCTTCTCCAATTAACGCCACCTAACCCTAGCCCTGGGGGGGTTGGGGGTGGGGATACGTGTCTGAAACACTTATCTTCTGTCCAGTGCAATGTGAACTGGTGCATACAAATTTATATGTGCCTTTCCTAAAATGTCCACTTTAATTTTATCATTCACCCATTTTAATTTTAATTTTTTTCTTTTTCAAGTTTGCAAGAATCTTTTAAAAATGTCTCCAAGCATTCTTGATGCTAGTCAGGCGTGATAGAAATTGGAAAGAGAAACTTGTCGGTCGGCGGCCGATGAATCTGAATTACAAAATACACCAACGGTGTATAACAGGATGATTTAAAAAAAAGAACAAAGAAAAATACTGAAGTGTAATATTCATTTTTACCTATCAGTGAACTAGTCATCTTCAGATATCTATCTATCTATCTATCTATCTATCTGAGTCTATTCTCTTTACCCCCATCTCTCTCTCTCGCTATTATATATATATATATATATATATATATATATTATATATATATATATATATATATATATATCATTAAAAGAATATAAATAAATAATAATAATATATGAAAGAAACAAAATTCTGGAATGTTTTATAATCTTGTTAGCGATTTCCTCCATATAAATTGTTGTTTATTTTGGCAGGACACAAAAACAGAAAGAGGAAATAAATAGATAAATAATAATAATAATAATAATAATAATAATAATAATAATAAGAAGAAGAAGAAGAAGAAGAAGAAGAAGAAGAAGAAGAAGAAGAAGAAGAAGAAGAAAGTAATTAGATTTTCACCACACTACTAAATGGTATATGCACAAGTCTGAATCTGTACTGGAGAATGGGAGGCATTCAATTCTCTGCGATTTTTAGATACAGACGGATAACCTAATCCAGGCCAGGAGACCAGACCTATCCCATGATTGATTAACAAGAAGAAGAGAACTTGTCATATCGTGGATTTTGCCGTCCCGGCTGGCCACTGAGTGAAAGTGAAAGAAAGCAAAAAAAGATAGACAAATACTTGGACCTTGCCAGAGAACTGAGAAAACTGTGGAACATGAAGATGAAGGTCGTGTCAGTTGTAATTGGTGCCCGTGAAACGGTCCCTAAGGTTTTGTAAAAGAATTTGGGTGAACTGGTAATCAGAGGAATAGAGACCATCCAAACTACAGCATTGTTAAGATCAGCTAGAATACACAGAAGAGTCCTGGAGACTTGAGGAGACTTGCTATCATTCAACCTCCAGTGAACCACCGGCTACGGCAGGTGTCAAAAACTAGGAAGAATAAATAATAATAATAATAATAATAATAATACCGACACCAAATGTAGCAGAAATCTCGTTAAGGGAACAAACAATTGGATTATCCCTCTTGTAAGATACTCTGGACCATTCTTAAAATAGACAAAAGAGGGACTTTGACAGACGCATCAAAGGGCAAGGAAACTTATGAAAATGCACACGGCATTACAGCTGAGGGAAGACATAGACATAATATATGTGGCAAGAAAAGAAAAGATCTCGCCAGCTTTTAAGACTTTGTAGATGCGCAATTTGAGCACTCAGAGAATACACTAAAAAACAAATAAAAACTAATTGCAGCAACCAGAAGGAGAAATTGCAACATATGGACGAGCACAAATGTAACAAACAAAATGGGAAAACAAACAACTATATGGGTACCTCAAGTGACAAACAGAAGAGATAACACATGTCAAGAAGTGAACATGGCTAAGAATAGGAAACCTCAAGAGAACAACTGAATCTCTTATAATCGCAGCACAATACAATGCCACGAGAACAAATTATATAAAAGCAAAAATAGATAAGACGCAAGAGAATAGCAAGTGTAAAATGTGTGGAGGCAAATACTAAACAGTTAATCATATAATAAGGGAATGCAACAAACTAGGCACGACTGGGTAGGAAGGTGATCCACTGGGAATTGAGCAAGAAATTAAACTTTCGCCATGCTACTGAATAGTATATGCACAAACCTAAATCTGGTGATTGAGACGCATACGATTCAGTGGGACGTGGAGATACAGACATATCCCTAAAGGAGACCAGACCTAGTGATAATTAACAAGAAGAGGAAAATCTGCCGTCTCGTGGATTTTGCTGTCCAGGCGGATCACCAAGTGAAAGTGAAAGAAAGCGAAGTGATAGACAAATACTTGGCCTTCCAAGAGAACTGAGAAAACTGTGGAACATGAAGGTAAAAATCGTTCCAATTATAATACAAGCCTAGAAACAGCTGGGTTTAAATGGTGACTCACTGGGAATTGTGAAAAAATTCAATATTCACCATACAAGAAAAGGCATAAACCAGAATCTATTTTTGAGAATGAGACGCATAAAATTCTCTGGGACTTTGAGATAAAGATGGATCACTTTATCCCAGCCAGAAGACGAGACGTAGTATTGAATAACAAAAAAAGAGAACTTGTCAACTGGTGGATTTTGCAGTTCCATCAGAGTGAAAATGAAAGAAAATGGAAATATAGATAAATAACTAGACCTTGCTAGAGAATTGAAAACAACCCAGGAATATGAGGGTGAAAGTGATACCAATGGTAGTTGGTGAACTTGGGACGTTTTCCAAAAGCTTACAAAACAGACAAGAGGAACTAGAAATCAGAGTAAGAATTGAGACCATCCAGACAACAGCATTGTTGAAATCGGCTAGAATACTCAGAAGAGTCTTGGAGACATGAGGTTTGTTTTGTTTTGTTTTACGGCATATAAACCTCAGTGGGTTATTTAATGCTGATTGGAGACATGAGGAGACTTACTGTCACTCAGACTCCAGTGAAAGACCAATTTACGCTGGTGTGAAAAACTCACAAGGTGAGAAAAAAGTACTTGTCAGTTAGTGTATTTTGGCATCCCAGCAGACTTCAGAACGAAAATTACAGAAAGCAAAACGATAGAAAAATACTAGGATCTTGTGACGGTGATACCAATTGTAGTTGGAGACGGTGATACCAATTGTAGTTGGAGCCCTTAGAACGGTACATAAAGAGTCGGAAAAGACATTGCAGGATCTCGAAATCAGAAGAATAGAGACCATGCAGACAACAGCACTATTAAGATCAGTTCGAACAATCCTTGAGATATGAGGAGACTTGCTCAGATCTTTTCAATGGAAAATCACTAGTTAAAACTGGTATGAAAAAAAACTGCATTGAGTAAAAGAATTAGAAAGCAATAACAGAATTGTACTTACATATTTCGTTCCCAGCTTGTCCACAGAACACCTCAGTGTGGCTAACTGCCCCCGTCTATAGGTAACATTTGTTGGAGTAGGAAGAAACCTTGGTATTTGCGTCGACATGAGGCCTGGAAGAACGAGCCCAATGACTGAAATATAAAAAAAAGATTTAAGAAAATAAAATTACAATTATGCTTAGTGACATCTCTCTCTCAATCTCTCTCTCTCTCTCTCTCTCTCTCTCTCTCCCTTTCTATCACACACACATACACACACACACATAAACACACACACACATATATATATATATATATAATTGTACATTTAAGTTAGGGTAGCATAGACAGGAAGTCACTTACGCTTGGGTACTGAGAGTTTCTCGCTTAGTTGGGAGAGTGTCGTTTTCTGGTTATGAGGGTTGAGGAGTTTTGTTTTCTGGTTCAGAGGTGAGAGGGGCCCGTTTTATGGTTTTGTTGCGTGGTGGGCTTTTTGGCTTTCATGGTATGGGGATTTTATTGGGGACTACCTGGTTTGCTGCTTACTGTTTAATTGTTGATTTTCATATGTTCCTTTTATTTTTATTATCTAAGCGTCGTTGACCTTATGTTACTGCTACCACTCTAAGTTAGATGCGCATGTACTCCCAACGATATTGAGCACTCTTCAATTATAAATATAGCACACTATATTTTCAATATATATATAATATATATATATATATATAATATATATATATATAATATGAACTTGTGTCGATGAGTCCACTTCCTACGATTCTAACCCTTACACAACGCACCATATATATATATATATATATTATATATATATATATATATACACAAGGGTCATTCAATGAATAAGGGGAACTTTGCCTTAGTATCTTGAAATAAGAAACACTGTTTATAGTTGCGCCTATTTCAAGGAAAACAGTTGTGATGGGTAATTTCATGTCTTAGAAGACTGTCAGCATTACCATCTCTACTGATCACCACGAATTTTGATTCATAGAAAAGGGTTGAATTAAGTGCAATAGAAGGAAGGATATTTTGCTAAAATCTATCCTGTAAAATATGTTTTATTTGCGCTTCTATTCATGTTAATGTCTTTGGGAAATGCATGAAACTGTCTGTAATTCTCCTATTTATAGGTAAGTAATAGGATTGTCTGTGTTATTTAGCCTTGGTATGGCAACAGGTCTAATTGTCTGAGATTAGAATATACCCTCTGCATCCTCTGCAAAATGGTAAGATTTTCAAAAAGAGTGTCCTAGATATTGTTTTGAGGTCCCAGTACTAAAAATGGAGCACCTATTCATCGCCACTCTATCAGTTGGAGCTGTAGAATAACCCGACTGCACCTCTGCACAGTCCATGACATGCAACACCCAATTTTGTTCCTTACCTGGGCTAGACGCGCGGTTACACCAAGCCCAAGCGCCTATATGATTGTCCTGGCCGCATTGCTCTTATGATAAACACTTGATTCGTTTTATCATATATATGATAGAAGGTGGTGGCTGAGGGTCATAGTGTCCTGGGTATGACGTTAAACTCAATCTAGTGGTGAGGTTAACATTCTGGAGCTCTGGGGAATGTAGAGTACCCCCTAATTGTCATTGCTCCCAGGTCCTCTCTGACTCAGAGAGGTAGTACCGGATAGGATCCCATCTGGGGGTTAAATAGATATGTGTTTAAAAATTTGAATACCCAACAAGAATGAATTAAAAAAACATCGGTATGAATTAATCCAAGGGTTGCTATGCGGTAAAATCGAACCAATCAACCTATTTATTGCAATAACTGCATTTTAGGTACATTTTAGATAGGAATTCTCGAAACCACAAAGCTGTGTGCAAATTATTTGTATTTGATCGGATGACTTGATAGCATATATTGGGAGCACTCATAGAATTATTATTATTGATAAATAAAAAGTGACAGCAATGTATCATTAAAAACATAAATAGTTATGATTATAATCAAGTATTTACAAAATAATCAATGCCGGAAGTCATTAAAATTTCTAAGCCGAACCCAGAAATAAGAGCCACTATTTATAAATAAAAAGATAAAAAATTCAGCTTTTTGTCTGTGAGAGGTTTGTGACAAATCTAAAAAATGTATGAAACAGAAACCCGAGTAGTCTTAAAGTATATGAGTATGGTTTTAGAGGTTTTTGAACCCTTGTACGTGCTACAGTATTAATTAATTTAGTTCCAAGGGACCTTCCCACAAAGTCTACACGTGTTCCCTTAACTAGAAGGGATAAAAGGGTTGGGTTGATTGCTTGCAAAGGAGGAATAAGCAATTTTTGCCCCTACCTCTTGAGATACATGCTTCTTGGGGACTACACCACACTAAACCAACCTTGTGTTACATTTTGTCCTCATGAGAATACCAATAAATTGCGTTTATAATTGAATCAAATTTCGGCATTAAATAATAACTGATGATGTGTCGATGTGACGTTAAAGAAAGGAAGCGAAATGAAATCAACCTAGTAGGGTTTCGAAGTTCCTTGTATGTCAATTTATTAGAGATACATGCTGATGACTATCATCAGGGAACAAAAACAATTGATATTTGAAGAGCAACAATCCTAATACGTTATTTGAGATTACGATTTGCATATATTCTAATAAAATTAAGAACTGATGGAAAAACAAATTGGTTTGCACGTTTATATGACACTCAAAGGTAACAGCCTTATTTTATGTTCAGTTGCAAATACGCAAATATGATACAACAAGGAGCTCATAAAAGATTTGCGAGATTATGGCTTGCATGCGTTATAATATGATTATAGACAAGTCTCAGAAGTATGCCAGTAATTAATGTAAATGCGTGTACAAGACAAGTGAACGTGTGTAGACATGTACATTATTAATGCGATTCCATGGAGGAATTCAGTGCCGAGGAAACACTTTGGATAACCTAATAAGTTCTTTGACAAACTGCCTTCGAGAAGATTGGATGTTGATTTTATACTTTTCCGACTATACAATCTAGCGTGATATCTAATTAAACTAGAACAGCTTTTAAAGATTTAATAGATGTACATTTATAATATTCCTTTTATGTGAATAGTCAAAGTTTTAAAAAATCAATCAAAGCACAAAAAGACATGGTTTTAAAAGTGTTTCGAAATAAATAAATAGATAAATATGTATATACATTTTTCTAGTTCAACTGACGACAGAGAAGAAAATTCTTCTTAAATTTTAATACGGATTTAACAACTAAAACAGTATTATACCCGTTCACCACCATACGCACCTTTGTCGTTGGGGCTTAGAACACGTTGAGCCCCTTGCGGAGGAATTAGATCACCTCACCAAAACAGGTATCCTGAGTAATGACACTAAACTGCATCTAGTTATGAGGCTCCAGTTTTGGCGATCTGTGTAGTATGGAGCACCCATTAATTTCCATTACTCCCAGGTTCACTCTGGCCTGGAGAGGATGTACTTGTTAGGGTCCCATCTATGGGCCAAATATATCTGTTTTCTAATTGTCTGTATAAGATAAGAGTACTTGATACCATGTAACATTGTGCAAATTATTTGTATTAAGAATAGTTAGTTGAAGCTAGAATTGTTTACTTGAAACCATATAACTGTGAGTAAAAAATGATTATTATTAAATAGAAATGTCTACTTGAAACCATATAATTATATGCGAATTATTTGTGGTATAATGGCGAACGACCATTGTCAGCGAGTTCGAATCTCAGTATATACCCCATATTTCTGCGCTTGTGCCAAACCAAGATTAGTAAATGTATATCTATTAGTAAAATAGAATTTTAAAGTATTTTCTCGTGACACAGAGAGGATCAGCTATCAAAAACATTATGGACCAAAAAAAAAAGTCCATAATAAGAAGGTGAATTATGGAATCCTAGAAAAAAGCTGTTTACATTTTGCATGGATCAATCTGTTCTCCCCCTCCCCATTCACTTTGGGTTCTTTATCCTCAGTTCGGCAACCAGTCTAGGAGAAGAAAAATTCTGAATTCAAACTTACCATCAAAAATTGTAAATAAAATAACACAACCGACATAACAGCTGCTATATCCATTATCAGTGTTTAGTTATGTGAATTACTAAATGTATAATATAAATCGATCTAAAAAGGTATATGTATTTCCTCGTTTGATTGGTGCAATTTTCAGAGATTCTGCATCAGCAAAATAACTTATAATACATTTGGACAAGAATAAATAAACAATATTTTGTCTATCTTACTGACACAGAAGTAAAGCAATCATCAACCAAATAATAACCGTACAAATGGGGTAAAAAAAGGTCAGCGGCAAAAACAAAATAAGCTTAAAAAGAGAAATAACTTATCTGATTATCTCCCTTTGTAAATCCTCTTTTCTAAAGCAATTTCATTATGACAGACTTCTCATGTTTTTATAAGAGTTGCACTAATATAATATATATATATATATATATATATATATATAATATATATATATATATATATATATGGAGATAGTACTTTTATTTTTTCTTCCTTTTCGCTAGTTTAGTTAAGTGGGTTGCACAAATCAATCAAAATTGCTGAGCAAATGCACTTATCCTAAACGCGTTCTTATGTATATCTTGATTGCTGCCCATAAAAAACTTATTTAGATGTCTGAAGTGTATAAAAAAGACAATCTAGTTTTATTATAAAAAGAATGGATAAATATGAACCAAGCAGAAAGAATGAAGAGAACTTTCCTTTCTGTTCCCGAAGAATAGTTTCACACACGAATGAATGATCTCCAGCCACACATGGAATCACCCGTGGTATAATGGTTATTGTCGTATGAAATGGATACGGCGACCCGGGTTCACATCCTGGACGAGGCTAGTTGCATTTCACATAGCGCTAATACTCTCGTGAAAGGTATGCATCTAAGTATTCTCCTTCTAGTTATGTGTAAACAGTAGGGCAGACTGGAATTTTTAATCTTGTTATGGCAACCGACCTAGGAGAAGAAAAACCCTGAATTTAAACCCGTTAAACGCCACTTAAAAATTGACCTTGAATTATATTCTGCTCGTTTGGAACCGTTAGTATATACAGACACTTAGCCACTCACGCGCGCGTATATACTAGCAAGGTAGTAAAATATTTGTGGATGCCCGCATTGCCTAACGGTTATTGTCTTAGGGAATGAAATTGGTTCTCGAATTCAAATCCAGGACGAGGCTGATTACATTTCATTTTCGCACTAATAGCCTTGGGAAAGACAAGGTTCCTTCTCTTCTCATCTCAGCTATGAATAAATATTAGAGTAGACTGGGCTTTTTTGCCTTGTTTACGACAATCAGTCTAAGAGAAAGAAATCAAACCGCATAAAATTGACTTTGTGTCACCTCCTGTCCGTGGCAGAAGGATTGGCTAAATACATATTAGCAAAATATCAGCAAATGTACGTCGTAACTATAATGGCGTGTCCTGAAAAATATGTCATGATAAGCAAACAACGCGGGTTTTTTTTTTCTTTTCTTTCGGGCCGGGCATCTCACTGGTTCTGGGATTCATTTTCTCTTCTTTAATCATGAAAACCCGCAAACATTTTCTTGTATATACTTTTATTGACCCGATCCCCCATACTTTCTTTGCCGAACGTGCGCATTGAAGCAGTATAGACTCAAAATACGTCTGACGCCAAACGACCGTCTGGCCCCAACTCTCTAGATTCAAATTCTACTTTCCCATATTCACCCGGTCACGTGACTCTGGATTTAAGTCCTATCAAAAATTCAGTGATTTTCCACTGATTTACCGTTATTTTCAATCTACCCTACACTACCTTACAAAAGTGATAGGAAACTGCATATTGATTATGTAACACTATTTTCTCTAAATTTTCGTCTAAAAATGTTAATAAATGTGTTAAAAATATTTCTAAATAACTCTTAATGGAAAAATGTTTGAAGAATTTTGATTATGTTTTAGATTATTAGATAATGTAATTTAAAATTATATTTAATATAAGTGGTCCTGGCGAATTCCCATTATTATTCGCAGTTCCCATAATGGCACAAAAATTGCAGTAACTAAGTATAAAGTGTTTACGATTGGAAATATTTGTTATTGTACTAGATAAAAATACTTGATGCCATGTAATTTTGTACACATTATTTGAATAAGATAGGAATAATTACTGAAATTCATAGAGAGGCTTGTAAGGTATTAGTATTAGAGAGGAATATTTACCTAAATATACGACTGCAAATTAATATTATTAAATAGTTACTTGAATCTGTATGAACCTAATTATTATACATTGTATTAAATATGGAAAGAAAAATTGACTTTTGTTTCAGAGTTAATGCTCTACTAGAATAAAAGCAATTTCTTTTATGCTTGTCTTGCTTAGAAGTTTAAAAAAATCTTTTTTTTACATTGCCATACCTATCTAAATTCTCGCAGTTGCACTATTGCGAATTGTTTGGAAACAACTGCCTGGCAGGAAAAAAAAATCTGGAATTATTAGCACTAACGTCATTCACAAGTGGCTAATTTATAACAGTTTTTATAACACGATTTCGTCAAGTTCTTTTTCATGAAATGCCACAAAAAGCCCTAAACTATTTTCATATATGTGATTTTACTTTTACGGCATATATCACCTTTGGAAGTCGATCGTTTTAGTTATATATTAGGTTGGTTGGTTACTTGCTTTTACGGCATGTCAACTCTTATTGGGTTATTTTATGCCGAAGTCAGTTCAACAATTGTAGTCACCAATAATATCCGGTACAAAAATATATCTTCACAATCATTTTAAATTGGTAAACACTTCATACAAAGTTTCAATATCAATGTTTTAGGTTTCTTTGTTTTTAATGGCATATCAACCTTCGTGCGTTATTTATTGCTTGTAGAAGAGCAGTAGGGGCACTATTTAACCGGTAGCTGGGGGATGAGGGGATTCATACCTTTCCCAAAGGTATTAGTTCGAAAGTGAACGTAATTGCATGACTGGAGTTCGAACTCGCTTACTACGATGTCGCAGTCAAGAACGTAAGCCATTACGTCACGAGAACACTACAAATAATATTTCAAGGGCCAATGTATTAAAGTTCTCAATCATCTTTAAAATCATGACAACATATCTGTTTGACCCATATAATTATCTGAGCAGGTACCACCATTTCGGGTCAGAGTGGACCTGGGAATAATGAAAATTAAGGGGTAACTGAACACTCATTATTTGATGTCATTTTGTATCATATCTTCAATATCTTGTACTAAGTATTTTTTCTTTGTGTTACTATTTATACGGGAGAAATTAATTCTTCAATGCTTAAAAACAACAAACACAGAAAAAGTTTAATTTGATACAATTTACCATTCCTATTTATGTGAATAAGGATCTTATCTTACATAAAAATAAGGTTTTGTTTTGTTTTCTTTGGTTTCTTTGATTAATGACATATCATCCTTTGTGGGTTATTTAATATTAAAGTCATCTTTATAGAAGAACAGTAATGGTACTATCTAACCCATAGCGGGGTTCAAAATAAGTGACAGTTTTTTTATGCATTGAAGTATAAATGAGGACATTTTTATTGCTCTCACACAGAACATGTTTCTGATTGTCTATCAATAATTTACTTAATTAAAAGAAAAACTATTTACTAATAATTTTAGCACTTTAAATTTTTTTTTATTTGTTAAAAGATTGTTGCGAGATACTGCTGTTTAGAAAACAGACAAAAACATATTGATTCTTCTAACCAAAAATGAATAGATAAATATTCCTCCATAATGAATTGCGGATAATGAAATGTTTTGTAAACGTATTAACCATGGTTAAATTCTCTCTGTTAAATCTATATATTACTGAATATCTCATTATATTTGTATAAACATGACAGAAGTAAATTGACACCACCACAAACTACAATTAAATTCCTATTTCATGTCTAAAATGAATATAACTTGTTTCAACTGTAGTTTATACCTAGATTTTATATTTCAGATTCCATATATCATCAATGTATCATGCAACGCTCATAATAGACTGAAAACTTTGAAAAAAAGAATCAGAAATCATCTTCAGAAGCAGGACGTTAAGATTATTGCATCAAATATGACAAGAAATCGCTCGAGTTAGTGAACTGATTACCAGCATGCTTAAAAGTGTCTTTGTATAAAAAAAAGACGCAAAGGGAATGTTAATTTAGCGAGTTCAAACTCCAATAATGCTATTACGTTCACTTTCGGACTAATACCATTGGAAAAGATACGAAGCCCCTCACTCCAGTAATGAGTTAGATATTACTACTATTGTTCCTCTACAAGGTTAACATTGTCATTAAATAAACTACGGAGATTGATATGTCATGAAACAAAGATATCAATCACATCTACCTGTAAACTCATCATAGTAATCGTATAAAAAAAAGAAACAGACCAAAACAAAAATAGCCCCCCCCCAAAAAAAAACAACAACAAAAAACAACAACATTTGAGTGTGACATGCAGATGAAAATGCACAAAAAATGGTGGTTACATTGAAAAAATAAGAAGGGTTCAAAATTTATCGAGACTGAAGCTTTAACTAAAATAAGAAAAAAGAAAAAAAAAGAAAGAAAAAAAGGAAAAATCCAATACTAGATAATTTTAATCAGAATGTTTTGCTTTTATTAAAGTAGGCACCAAGAATTTAGGTACTGATTTTCACTTAAAAACGAATTAAAATTAATTAAATTGTTTAGTTAAGGTATGGTTTTTGTTTTAGTTGAAAAGTAGTAACATAATGAGTATCAATAAAAAAAGCAAAATAATATTACATATGTAATTAATTTTTAATACATTTTAAACAATAAATTAGTCCCAAAATTGACGAAATCCGACGCTAAGCGTGATGTAACTTACGTTGTTATCAAACATGTGATTAAAAGTTTTAAAAAACTTATAAAAGTTTCTTTTTGGAAATCAAGAACAAAAACTTTAAATATACTATGTACAGAAAAAATTACTAAGTTTTTCTTTATATTCTATTTAAATGAAATATCTTTTTTTGTTGCAAACACACAGAAAAACTAAACTGCGCAAAAAAAAAAAAAATCTTGTAGGTTTTGTTTAAAAAAGAATTGATTCGAAAATATCTTAAAACTAAGGTGGCTTAGATTGATAAACAAAAAGTTCCCAAAAATCAGAGAATTATCTGAATTTTAATAGAATTTTCAATGTTTACTTATTAATAAATGAAATTTATAATGCATCAGTTATTTTGTTTAAAAAATTCAAGATTTCTTTCAGGTTACTTGCAACCCCACCTTTTGGGTACTAATAACACTGAGGCTATTTTTAGGGCTATGTCTTTATATTAAAATTACCAGATGTTGAAATTAATTTATTTTGAATTACAATGAATGTTTTAATTAAAAATATCAATAAAGAAATGAACTAAACTTTCTTTTAAATTTCTAAATCGTTTCAATCAAACTGATTCAATGGAAATAAATCGAAATTCTTTAAAATAAATATACATATTAGCTCCATCCATATGAACCTTTAGAGCAACAATTTATATACGTAATTAATAGATAAAATTCATTTAAAATATAATTCGCATAATTTTAAGTTTTAAATTTCATATTTTTAGATTCTAAAAACAAATAATTATTTAATGACAAGCTTACTTTAGTAGGATGATACAATAATTGATAGAAAAAACCTCAATTTAAAAGTTAGGCCTCCACAATTTTAAACATAACAAATATCAATGTATAATTTATTCAGATTTTTGGTACTTATTTTCTACCAAAATCGCTCCTTTAAATTCTTTTCTATTCACATCTTCGGTCTTTTGTCTTTTTATCTATACTGTAATTAGCTTCGATTATATATAACTCCATCGATATTTTACATAAACCGATGCATTATAAAATTCATTCATTCATAAATTAATACGGAAAATTTCATTAAAATAGGATAATTCCCTGATTTTCCGATTTTTAAAATCAGGGGTATTGATTTGATTTTGTAAAATACGTCTATGACGTCATAATTGTTGGCACCTATATCAAAGCAAAGAATCTACGAGGTTTTCAGAGAATATAGCAATTTTCAGTTCACTTTAAAATTAAATTAGATTTTGAAACATCCAAATTCTTTATATAACTGAGATAATTAACTATGCTAATGAGAATCATTCTCTCCATCTTAAATAGATATATCAATATTATAATGAGTCATCGTTACTAAGGATTCCAATTGGTTCACGGTTGTCTACTAAATATTATTAGGGACTTTAATTATGATTATTATGCTTGGAGCAAAATGGCACCAGCGTTTGTTTCAACACCAACCCACACATACACACACACACACACACACAGATGTACGCACGCCCACGCGCACACAAGATTCTATATTTGCATTCTTTTTATCTATTTATTTGTGGAAAGTGGATTTTAAATCTTTTTATTTGTGGGAGAGGATCTTTGACTTAGAGGCTTTTGTTTTATTTTGTTACAGAGAATTTTATCGATCGATGCCATTTCCCTCGGTCTCCCCTTCTCGGATTCTCCATAGAAACATTGAAGCATTACTACGCAACATTTCTCGTCCTATGTCCATCCGCAGCGCAAAGAAAGACTTCAATCTTTGGCCTCACTCCATAAAACGTTTGACCGAAGCAGAAAACGATGATTAAGCGCTTGACATCCGGTTTTTACTAGCAGCAGCAGTAGCAGCAGCAGTAGTAGGAAAGCATTGACATTAGATAAATGCTCGTTTCAGCAGGCAGCACAAAAATCGAGCAGAACCAAAGTATCGAGACTAAAGCTTTAATGAAAAAAACAAAACAAAAAAAAAACAAAAAACAAAAGAGAAAACAAAACAAAAACACACACATACACATCTCAAAATTCAGAAATTCTAGTGAAAATCCTAATCAAGAATTAGTAATAAACAGATGTTCATCAAATAATACAAGGATAGCCTTCAGTAAAAACCCACCCTGACAGAGGGGTACAGAATATCCGACTGAAGCTGAGGTCCGCGTCATACATTCTATGTTTCCAATTATACAGTGAATAAATGAAAGAAGCAATTATATTTGCTTCATCTAATAATTTATTTCAACTGCAAATCGCAGCATCATTTGACAGAGCAACAACATCGTTGTTACTATGGACTTAAATATCTATTGGTAGGCATGTTTTGGCTTGTGAGTGTAGGAAGGGGTGGGTCTATGTATTTGGATGAGGTTAGAGGAAGTAAAATAGAGTGGGAATGGATAGGATAGATGTGAAGGTGATTAATTATATTTAGGGGTGGGGATGTCTCTATTTCGGGGATTTTCTTCTGGTCATTATAATTAGAGGTGAATATTGAATAAAAACAAAATCAAATCTTCAAAGTCATTGTGTCTCTGTCCTGTGTTCTTGATAGTATGTTTGTTTTGTTTTTTTTTAGTTCCCTTGATCCCCTGTGATTTTTATGAAGACATCTTGTCTATTTCTTGCATTCTATCATTAAGATGGTTTGATATGTTGCTGAACTCAAAGCCTGTGTTGTCTGGGTCATATACTTTGATCTGTGCCGCTAATTCCTAATTTACCCTTGATATTAGGAATAATATTTTGATAATGGGGATCCCAATATCAATATTAAAGATATTGATGTTTCAATGCAGATTGAAGATTTATCAGGTACTGATTTTAGTTGCCATGGTAGTTGCATTTCCCAATGATGCTTGTGGTAATGGTATCATCGTTGATATTAATATTCATATTGAGGCTAGTGCTAATTATAAGCTGGTATCAGGTGGCATCCATGACCAACACTTAGATAGATTAATTAGCTAGTGAATAAAGTTACTAATAACTCATACTATGATCATGGAAACCTATCGTAAAAGCTTAAGATAAGATAGTGATGTTCGCTAGTATATGGGGTATTAGTAGCCTATATTGAGATCCTAGGAAGCGCGTGGTGCGATGGTTAAAGTCATGGGAAATGGACTCGTCACCCCGAGTTCAAATCCTGGATGTGATAATTGCATTTAACTTTGCGCTAACACCCTTGGGACACGTATGAATCATACACTCCCTCCAGCTATGGATAAATAGTAGGGCAGACTGGGCTCTTTAACCTTGGTTAGGCAACCAGTCTAGGAGAAGGAAAACTCTGAATTCAAACCTGTTGAACCCCGCTTAAGAAATTGACCATGTGTCACATCCTGCTCGCGCGGAGGGGTTGGTAAATATATACATTGAGATCCTAGGTGGGTATGTGTTGAGGATAGTGGGTGGGGTGCTGGTAGTAATGGTGATTTTGGTCTTGAGTGTCTATATTATTATTAATTTCTTGTCAGACTGTTTTGCCCTACGTACCTGTGACTTTTACCTCCTAATTACGCTAGTTTATAGCTATTTCTGTGCCTTGTATTTAATTAAATATGTTCATGGGTTCCACCGAATATCAACTTATAACTGCCACATGATCTATATCATTACAGTTGAACCCCACATGGAAGTATCCTCATCACCATATATATATATATATATATATATATATATATATATATATATATATATATATATATATATATATATGTGAGTGTGTGTGTGTGTGTTTGATTGTGCCTCCGTATTTCGCGCTCCGTAGACACCTAAGTTAAGTAATGGATCATTCCACTTAAAAGAACAACATAGAGGTGAAAGAAATATTAAAAGAAAGAAAAGGGAAGTAAAGAAAGAGAAGAGAAGAATGAACAAAAAAAAAAAAACAAGTCACAGCGAGAGAACGTCATCTTCGTCCCAAACGCTAAAAGGAAGAGAGTTAGAATTTGTTAAATACAAATAGAAATTTACAATGATTTATCTTAGTGAAATAAATAAATCAATCGAAGAGTGAAAGAAAATGGTGCGACAAATAAATAAAATACTTTTAAATGTTTTTTTCTCTCAGGATTGGGATAGAGAATGAGGAGATAGAGGAAAAGGTAGAAGGGAATATCAGAGGCATAAGATAATGGATAATCTTTATTATCAACTGCAATAGAATTTCTATGGATGCAGCTAGGATATATATATATATTTTTTTTTTGGGGGGGGAGAATATGTGTTTAATTGAAGTCGTACCTAATTTTGAAAATTAATTAATAATTAATGAATTAGGCGGGCATGCCTATTCAAATGTAAGGCTAAAAAATCGAGACAAATCGATCTCTGTATGTACATTTCAGCCTATTAGGCCTCATATAGCTCTGCAGAGGAGGCCTAATAGGCTGAAATGTACATACAGAGATTGATTTGTCTCGATTTGTTTAGCCTTACATTTGAATAGGCATGCCCGCCTAATTCATTAATTATTAATTAATTAATTTTCAAAATTAGGTACGACTTCAATTGAGCACATATTCTTCCAAAAATTGTCGGATAAAAAAGACATATCAAACATATTGTTTGTTTGTTTACTTCTCATATATATATATATATATATATATATATATATAATTGCAATTATTATAATTCCTGATGTTTAAATCGAATGTGTGTGTTGTGTGAGAGAGAGAGAGATAGAGATAGAGAGAGAGAGAGAGAGAGAGAGAGAGAGAGAGAGAGAGAGAGAGAGAGAGAGAGAGAGAGAGAGAGAGAGAGAGATTGTTAAACAAATAGGTACCGTATATACACACGTATCAACCAATCTTACGTTATCATGTGACCCCCTCAGATTTGATCTCCAAAATATAATTTCATTATCTATCCCGTATATCATACGAGTTCTATTTTCGGTAGGCTAGGTAAAGGTTCATACTTGTTTGGGGAAATATATTTTCTTTTCAACTTCCTTGGTCTTCCATAATTTTTTAGTTATTCTAATAAAAACACCACACCAAACAAATATAAATACAACTGACGAAATACGGACATGTTAGCTATTTATTGGTAAAAAGTACTAATCGCACAATTGGATAAAAATCAACCCATCATATAATGGGGTACAGTAAGTAAAAGAATATTTGTAATAACATTATCTTTATTTTACATGAAATATATTTGTTGACTCTTGCAGCTGACGATTGTTGGCGTACATTGACCTAGATCGAACCTTGATCAACTATTTACGCACGAAAAGTTTGTATCTAGCGTAATATTAGGTTAGAGTTTAGTCATAGAAAGTCGCATTATACGCGAGTATATATGGTAGATCTACACAGTGGTCCATAGAAGACTGACTCATAAAAATAATTATTTGGAATAAAAATATTGTCAAAGGAAATATATTTTTTATCTATTTATAAAAATGATATCTTGTAGCCTGCCTCCTTTTTCCCGGATACAAAGTTGCACCTTAAGTCAAGCACCTTGTACGACTTTTGTTCAAGGATTCTTGAGCCAATCCCCTACAAGAATACGATTTTTGAGCTCTAGCAATGTATTAAGCTTATTCAAATACACAGACACCTTTAAATAACATCACAAAAATAAATCTTGCAGACAAAACAGGCAAATGGGGAAGCCATTTGAATTCTGAATTTCTTGAAATTATTTTGCCACCAAAATCATTTTTGAGAAATTATAAACCAATTAGTGGAATAATAAAATTTTTTTTTCACATTGTAATTTGACATTTTCATTTTGCCTATCTTACTTAAAATATCATAAAAATAAAATAAAGTTAAATCAAATACATGAAAGTCACGAATATTTTAAATGTTTGAGCATTTTGTGGGGAACCCTGTATATATAGATATATGCACAAATATATATAGAAATAATAGATTAAAAGCTGCTCTTTCGGGGGACAATTATGATAGGCCTTACAATGGGTACATATTAAATTTTATTAAAATTGAACAATATTTTTCAAACAACTCACAGTTTTCATCAAAGCAATGATATAATTTCTTAATTTGGAACATATTGCAAAGCTGCATGATAAACAGCATTTTTGGTTATATCATTCTTGGTCAGTACAAATTTGTTCTGTTTTTTCAAATTTGTTTCGAAATTATAAAAATTGTTATCGTACAAAAATCTGTCGCAACAAATCACGTAAATATTACCGAAATTGCAGTAATTAAAAATTGTGAATGCAAAACTTCAGGATTGCGGAGTCGGATTCTGCCCGGAATATTTTTAATTTTCTCACGGAGTCATTCCGATTCCAAAATGGTATGATATTCTTTGAAAAGATGTGACACAATTTACATTGACACACTGACATTCGCATTTATTATTAGATATAGAAACTTAACCAACATATCTTTGAAAACAACTAAAAAGAAACCCCTTGGATTAAGTTTAACTACAAATGATTCTACCTACATTTTTTAAAATTATTTACCTTTTGGACCCTAGGATTACTCATGTACGCACATGTTATATAATTTGTAACTTTTTTTCTTTTATGTAATTTATTTTGAAAAAACTTTCCTCGGCTTATAAATGTTTAAACCTAAGAATTTAGAATTTATTCGTGTTTTATTTTTTTGATTTTTTTAAGTAAAAAAAATGATGCAGTATTTAAAGTCTTGCACTTTAAGCTCACTTGAGAGCAAAACGCAGTAACTGGATTGTACAAGTGATATTAATATAGATTTTTTCGTCCCAGGATGAAATGAAAAGGAATAATTTGATTTATATACCTGTCAAACAAGCCTTTTTCTTATATGATATTGCTTTTTTTCTTTAAGAGAAATAATTTTATTTATAAATGATGAACAAACACATAGATCTCAGAATGATAAATGCATGAAATAAACAATCCAGAATACAGATCCTCTTTTGGAAAAAGTATATACAATAAAAACAACCAAAAAAACAAAACAAATAACAGTAAGCCAAAAACAAAATTCAATTGAAATAAAGTGTACACATGAATGTGGGGATATATATATATATATATATATATATATATATATATATATATATATATATATATATATATATATATATATATATATATTATATATATATATATATATATATATATATATATATATATATATATATATATATATATATATATATATATATATATAAAGACATTCACACACAAACACGCACGCACAGACATGTATATCTATAAATAAATACATGAATATATATATCTTGGTATATATTTATTTGTATTGGACCAAGTCTGCTACCATTGGTTTCATGCTATCCAAACTTAATTGTTTAAGCGGAACAGCGAAGGATTAAAAAAATTTTTTTTCACTACCCGACGATTGCTTCGCTTAAACAGTTATGTTTGGATAGCACGAATCCAATGGTAGCAGACTTGGTTCCATACAAATAAATATATACTAAAATATTTATTTATTTGTTAACGCTTTATCACAGATATTTAGCACTCTCCTAATAATATTGTACGTTGGCTCACTACTGCCTCTTCATGTGTAATAGTGCCAACCATACACATTGATATATATATATATATATATATATATATATATATATATATATATATAGTATTCGATATTCACATATATGTATATTTCATTGAAAATTGTTGACAATGTGTAGTATTATATATAAATGAGCTACTGGTATAAAAGCAGCCCCACCTTAGTAAAGGCAAATTGGATACTACTCTCGACAAGACAACATCTATTCCAGAGACTGTTTCATTTCATAACAATATGGCTAAGTTAAACCAGAATAAGCCAAAACTTGGATAAGATGTTTCCAAGCCTTGCCAAAACTGAAGAAGCTGAAAGACCAGAAAGCCCCTGGAAGACTATTGTCCTCATCTTTATTGTTATCTGTACAATGCTTCGGCCTATGTGCCCTCCGGCCTCCTTCAGGTATTTGTTGTCGGACTTGGGAGTGTTCTCGAAATCGGGATCCTTCTTTCTTAACTCGGTAACCTTCTTGTCGTAATCAGGAGCCATCACAACTTTGAACCCAACCCTATATTCAATCCACGGGGGTATACTGTGCTCATTTTGCTGGGTACAAGTGTTAAGCTGGGTTAATTATTATTCTATGTTACTGTCGCCCTTGACCAGGATTGAACCAGCAGCCTAGAGATATCGGTCACTATTAGCTCAACGCCAATATCCACTACGCTATGTGTCCAGTTAATACCATGTCGACGCAGCATTCACCGATACTGTTATCATTTGAAAGTCGTTGTAATAATCCACAATGAACCCGATGATATTTTTGGGGAAATTGTGGTGTTCACCAATCTATGTGGGATTGATCCATATGCTTTCTTAAGGTCTAACTGCAGGACAGCCATATCACCAATGTTTGTTTTCGCGTCTTTTAATATTTGCGAGACGACCCCTATATGTTCTATTCATCCTGGCATGCCTTGGGCTCCTCCTTTTTTTGTGCCGCAGTGTCGATGTACTCGTTTTTAAGAGGAAATCCGATAACTGTTGATTCAAGAGTCGGAAAACATTTTCCTCTTCGACATTCAACAGAGATATGCATTTGAATTGATTAATCTTTTTTGCTCGTTTCTCTTTAGGGATTCAAGTTCCTTCGGAGCACATCCATTGATTTGATATTTTTCACCTTCTTCAAATAATCTTTAATAATTTTGACAAAATACGTAGAAATTGTGAACATTGTTTATAAACAATATAAGGGACTCTGTTTGGTCCCGGAGCAGAGCCCGACTTGTCTGTCTTCATGACTGCTTGAATTCCATTCCAGGTTGGTTCTTGTATGTCATAATTCGTTGATTGAAAAATAGGTGAATTCAGGCACGTGTTCTTTTCGACTTCTCGATATCTGTTTGAATCCTTTAACGTTTTTTGGAGAAATGCATTTATTTTATCCGGAGTACTCTCAGGTTGTCAACTTCGATTTTCAACGAACAGTTTCTTTGTAAACCCGTATGGATTAGAAATAACAGCCAGTCTCTTTTGTGTTCTTTCTTTCCTCTGTCGTCTATGCTATTCCGCTCTACGTAATGACGTAATCGTTGACCCGATTATATCACGGAGATTCTCTAATGGTTCTTTTCCCTCGGGTTTAGCTTTTTTATAAATTGTTTCGTGAGACACTTTAATTCTGTCCTATATTGTTTTTCTTTTTTGTATCTCTTCGGTTTTCCTTGCCAGTCATACTCCTTTTTCCCTCCTCGTATCCATCGTGTTCCGCTGCGTAACTGACGATGATCTTAGATGTTGTCATTAATCGCTTATCTATCGAACCTGTTGATGTTATTTCGCCAATCTCCACGTCGAAATCGTGACATGCATTTTTGTTCGCGGCCACGGGCCATTTGATCTTTTTCCCAAGTGTATTAAATGTGTTAGGTGACTTTTGAGACTCAAATGAGAGTGACTTGGTGCAGTGGTGGGCTTCCAGTCCCTGCATCTCCTGGGTCTCAACGACAGAAACTCCCGCGCGCTGTGTCTGGCTTGTTTCCACCTGGCACTTCATACGGACTTGTTGAATCATTAAACCGAGTGTATTTTTGTATTTCTTTCAACCTAGGCATATCAAAGTAGTTGTCTGTGAATGCTTGGTTCATGTGCAGTTGATCCATCCTAATTGGGATGTCATTCCGCACCCTCCTCTCGGGCTGTTCACTCGTATTTGTATCTATTGCATTATTTTGAAACCCACTTATCGGGTTGCCAACCCAGACATGCTTCCTTATGTGGTCTCTCCTCACCCTCAATTGTTTTCCTATTTGTCAACTAGTCTGTTTCTAAGAAGTCAACCCTGCCTATTCCTGGTCGTCACTGCTTTTGAAGAGAACAAATTACTTTAAATACTGAATCCTTATTCCTTTGACTCTCTTGCCATCCGTCTCGATCAGTTTTCACTCTTGGTTAGTCCTCTAGACGGCATCCAGTTTCCTTACAGAGCTGTCCTGGGCCGGGTATCCTCGCGAGGTGTTGCGTTATAGGCACTCTGATATCCGCATGATGTATCAGTCTAACTACTTCAGCCCGTGCTCCTATTCAGCTGTGACCTATGCACTACAGGGGTGTGATACGAGTTATCGAGCGGAGTGTTCGTGGCTGTACATACGTAGGGTAGTCGTAAAGCCGACTGCATCGAGACATTCTTCTAGAGTGGCCCAGGACGATGTTATATGGATTCGTTACGCGAGGCGTGTAAGCTCAGATTCGAGGTTAAGGTGTGCGCTTTCGTTCTGAGCTCGTATCGGTACAGCAACGAGACAGTTCACCCTTACTTGTCTCGGATATGATTGAACAGTGTAGTCTTGCAACGATTAGAGGTCAATTATGGAGAGTGGAGTCACGGATGGCCGTGATCAAACTGCGTTAGGACTGGGCCATTCCGTCAAGAGATGATCGTCATCTGTAGGGCGGTAGATAGTTTGGAGAGGACTACGGTAATATCTGCAGTGCGAATCGGCGGGAGTTCAGCTAATGTGCTCGGAGATGTGACTGCGATAAGACTGATTGAGTCATACTGGCGCTACGTAGCAGGATGCCAAATTGGTGATGGCGAGATAGGACGGGTAGTCGGTCGGTGAAGTCGAGCGGACGGTTAGCGGCATTCGATTAGCTGTCGCACTGTGCATCTTGTGACTGGTCATCAGTCTCGCATGAGTGGACATGAGTCACATGACAGCGGGTCATACGGGAGCAGTTGAAGCACAGTGGGCAGGCGGCGCGCGTCGGCAGGTGTGCAAGGGTCTGCGTTCGTCAGGATCTCAGTAGCGTGCATGCTGGCGGTCGAGAGTGGCGTGTGGTCAGGTGCTAGTGCGCAGCTCAGTAGAGGACGGGTAGATGGAGAAGATCTAAGATACGCCGGATATAGGTGAGAGAGTTCTTGGGGGTGTGAAGCGCCTTATGAGTCGAGCTGAATTGATACAGTGGGTGGAGGAAGATGGCACAGTGCGTGCTAGCGTCAGTGTAGTCCGAACGTGGATGCAGCGGAAAGGTCAAGCTAACTGCGAGGAGAGTCATACTGACGGTGCCTGGAGAGAGATGAGTGAGCGGTTGTCATGAGTAAGCGTTCGGGAGGTGGGAAGCCGGTTACAGGTGTAGTGCGGTACTGAGGGTTGTACGGCACGCTGCGCGTTGAAGTATCAGGGGCTCCGTGCAGTCACGTCGTTCATTCTGACTATATAGCGAGTATCGACCATGTAGGGTTCAGTCTGATGCTGTGAAGATCAGGCGAGCCCAATAGATCGAAGAACGTACCCTCACCTCACGAAGCCGCGGGTGCCCTATAGGATACGAGCTTGAGTTATGATGTTCGACACGACTGCGGCGTTGTAGTGTAGCAAGAGAGCGCGGAGAGGATTGTCAAAATCAGACTGTATTCCGTGGCTCCGTGTACCCTGACGTAGGCGGTATCTAGAACTGTGATGTCGGGTACATACCTGCGGCGTGCTACACAAGGGAACCAGTGTCGATGATTTACGAGTGACCGATACTATAGCCGCATTCGCGAGTAGCGGTGTTATATGGAATTTATGGAATTCAATTTATGTGATTCTGTACCGATGCTAGTGCACGCTATAGATGTGCGCGTCATAATATGCTACGAGGCGACTGAGGTCATAGATCTGAGTTTGGCTCTGCTAGTTGGACAGTGTGTGTGCCGCGTAGCATGTCGGTTTGAGATTATGATTGCTGTAGTTGCGATGCTCTTTGAGCAAATCTATCCCGAGACAGTGAGACTGATCAGCTATGATCATCCTTAATGTGGGATGTCAATTCGCCGCCTCACGACAGCCACTACTACTCGGTCATCGCGATCTCGTTTACCGTGGGGTGAGCGCGTGAGAGGCTCATAGGTGCTGTATCTGTCGGGTTAGTCGTGATGCGCTTACGGTTACGATGAAGATACTAGCTAGAGTACATGGCTGGAGCGCTGTGATTGGTGTTGACGCATGCTGCCAATGATGACATCCTTTCACATGATTGGCTAGTATGTGGCAGACATTATTGATTGTGCTGAGATGACAGCTCGCGGCTCTGACGCCGGGAGGATGCACGTAGGCGGTTCTAGTTTTAATGTGCGTATTGTTTGCTGAGGAAGCACCATGAAATGTAACGTCGTATGACTGTGAAGCGAGGAGGGAGTATGCGCCTCGCCAGACAAGCGATATTTACATTATGGATGTGCCGCAGATTAGATGCTCGCCATTTGACTATTGCATCGTGAGGTTATTGGTGTGTTAACGAGTCCACGACCTCGGATGTGGTGCAGCTTCTTGCATGTACAGCCATCGGACAGTGTAGTTCTGCGCTTTTAAGTGTGAGATAATTTGCAAGGACTGATATATTCAGGACCTCTATGTGACGAGATCACCTGGAGATCACTGTCGTACCGAAGGGATGTTACAGGAGATGTGCTGGGTCTTGCTTCAAAAGGTATATCACAGCAAATAGAGGAGAGATAGTAATGGACTCGTAATAGGCGTCAGAGAGAGACGCTCAATAGCTGAAGGTATATCGTGTTTGCGAGCGATAGGGTTACGCTAGCACGCGCACGCTAGCGCTGTATTATCTGGCTGTGAAGGAGCTTTTGCGACTTATCATGGGGCAGGGATCAGAGTGCGCTCGGGGTGTCAGCTTGTCGCTCGGGGGCGGCTTTCCGTTAAGCGTAGGCAAGCGAGATGGCTAGCGGATGCATCAGTGGAGAGGTCAGACAGCAAGCAGAGGTGTGCGACGAGCAGTCTAGCTGGTAGCATTAGTATGCTGCGCTGATTGTTGTGATACGATAGATGTGTTACGGTCGAGGGTGTGGATGGCGACTACTACGGGAGGTCGTGCGTTGAACTAATTGAGCATTATCGTGATACCAGCCGTGATGAGGAGATCGCGAGATTGCGGTTGTGTTAGGCTGGATAACATGCGTGGCTCCATATGATCGAGTGCATGCTGATGTGAAAGTTACGATACAGTGAGCAGAAGATTTATTATCTGTATTGATAGTACCGAGAGAGGGGCTGATTGCTAAGTCAGTACGAGGAGCGAATGATTGCGTTGTTAGCTGAGCTGTGATTCTCGCGTTTGGGACTGGATCTTGGGGTGTGTCACTCATGTGACAGACGCTGCTAAGATGGTCTCGGGCTACAGGGCGATAATGTGTCGCTTAGATACGCTGGACCTTTCTCCATTGCTTAAGCTGATCCTTGGACTGAGAAACGGTCATGGTTCTCGTCTAGTGATGTCAGTGGACGCGAATGATTCGATCAGCGTCGTGAATGACGAGGTAGAGCAGGATGTTGTATGTTTGTTGCGAGAGCCAGTGCGTTTACGAGTATGCACCTGTGCATGGGATGGCTCTCATGTCAGGGCTCTGATGTAAACTCACTTGTGTATCCTGTGTAATCGCTATAGATGGAGAAGCGCGTTGTGCAAGTTCTGAATGTTGGTTCGTCAGTACTGAGATTGGAGCTGTAATAAGGTTACGTTCAGCTGGAATGACAAAGTAGATTAGTGAGTCCACGTCGTTTTCCTGCACCGTGGTTGAGGAAAGTTGAGACAGGGATATCGATGTGGTTTTAGACTCGTGTCGTCTGAAGCGAGGTCACAGTACGGTAGTGACTGATCATTCTGGGTGCGGGTGAGCAGGCGAAGGTAGGTTTAGAGCCTGAGAATGATGAGCTGTTACACTAGCTGAGTGTGTAGCCAGGACGACGGACGGCTGTGCGTCACGGGGATGTCTGTATGCCGACTATGAGTGGGTGAGATGAAGCTGGCTATTTGAGTCGACATGAATCACGTCGAGCGCTCGCTGTTCTTGTGTTGACTCTGAGCGGCTACTTAGACGTGCTCTAGAGAGACTGGGGATTTAGGAGAGGGATGGAGCTGGTTCGGCTGACTATTACGTCGGCGTAGACTAGCAGGACGTATAGCTGACTGGACTGTGAGTTATGGGCTGTCTGTCAAGGGAAGCGTGATTTGCAGTGGGTCGACCCGGTGTCAGGGATAGTATCGACGATGTGAGTGCGACATAGTGACGGAGGATGACGGACATATGAGGTATATTGGCCTCGAGTGGATGTGATGTTGGAGATAGTGACATGTAGTGTGAGGTGCAGTTAGAACGGGGTGGGTCAGTAGATAGCAGTCGCTATGGCAGGCATGACAGGTGCTGCATCGCGGCATTCTTTGGAGACCGTGCTGGAGGTGATACTTGTCGTAGCGAAGGTCATAACGATATGGCGGTGACGTAGCTGTGTTTTTCCGTTGTGGTCGCAGCCATTGAAAGGGGCGAGTTTTGACGTGTTAGAGAGGGTGCAAACGTGGTGACGTATCATCGGCGCACCAGGTAGTGATTGACGTGGTCTACTGAGGCTAGGAGAATTGATCGTTTAATTTTTGTGCAAGAGTAAGAGTTTTTGGAATTTATGTTCAGTTGACAGATTGTCTAGCGTGGCCGTAGAGTTTGATAATAGCGTTGGTATCTGCCGTGTTGTTGAATAGTATGTATGTTGTAAGAGTAGATGATAATAAGATCGCGAGTTTAGAAGAAAATTAATTTTTATTAAAAAATGATAGGAGTTTATTATTCATCTGTGATATTTTTATGTCACTTTTATTCTAATTTGCTGAATTATGCACAATATTTGGTAAATTTTACATAATTTCAAACAGCAATTCAATATTGTTATTTTGGTGTCCTTAATCTGTCAGTAAGGCACAGAATAAAATGACTGCAGAGGATTAAGACTGCCCCCACCCCACAAAAGGGGATTCCTTGGTATAACATTACATCTGATGGTGAGGCTCCAGTTCTGAAGATCTAGAGAGTCTATGACAAGCCTTCGTTGTCATTGCTCTGATCTGGAGTGGTAGTACCTCTCAGTGACCCTGAGAGGTACTACCACTAGATATTTTTAGATATTCGTATTCGACAGGAATATTTGATTCCGTATAACTGTAAATTATTTGTATTAAGAATAGTTGCTTAAAGTTATAATTGTTTGCTAAGCATTATCATTAGTTACTTGAAACCATATAACTTTATGTAAACAGATGAATATTGAATAGAAATGATATTTAAAATCATGAAATAGATAGTAATACTATAAACCATACAACTGTGTGAAATTATTTGTATTTGATAGGAATACTTGATATCATATAACTATGTTCAAAAACCCCTTAAGAAAAAAACACACAAAAATATAAATATAAACATACAATGAACGTAATCTTATATAAAGTGGCATAAAATAACCCTAGACAGACTAAGATGCCGTTAAAATTAATCAATCAATCGATTAATCATTTTGTGTCCCTGTATTTCAAGAGTGCTAAATATGCCATCCAGCGAGGATCTTACCTAACTAAGCAAGGAAGAATACAGAATGTATTGAAGGATTCCTATTTAATTTCTGTCCTTCATACATATGGAAACTAGATGTATATATATTTATTCATTTATTTATCTATTGTACACGCCAGATGGCCAGTGAGAAATCAAAGCTTTCATGATGAAGTCGATGATCTAAAATGTTTGGAGATCCCTGGAAACAATATCGATGTACATTTTACGTAGGTAATCATTTGGCTATCCAAAAAAGCTTTCCTGTTATTTTACCGAGTGATATGCCTTAACGATCTTAATGTTACTTTCTAAGAGTCTCGTCTAAGAGAAGAAAAAAAAAAGAAAAAAAATGAAAACTACAACAAACAAACAAACAAACTAACCAACCAACCATCAAACAAACAATCACTTTCAATTTCCAAATGACAGATTCATTCCATTTGGAAAGAGCCGAACAACTGAATACGCCACTCCTGTCATCAATTTCCGGGATTTACATCGACCTTTCTAATTTGGTTTTGGTTGGACGGTTACAGAATATTTGCTGATTAAGGAATCTGACCGTTCAGACAAACATTCTGTTTTTCTGTCTATTTTTTTCACCTTTGCCTATTTTTCTTCTTCTCTTGTGATACCTTGGCTATAGATGCCATAGTGTTGAACTTTACATGTTTACCAAGCTTGTTTATTTAGTTTTCACGTTCAAGAATGTCTAAAAAAGATGCATGCATTCACCTAACCAAAATTTTGGGAGGTGGCTGTTTTGTAATGGTTATCAACATAGGAAATGGACACGGCGACCCGAATTCAAATCATGGACGAGTCTGTTTGCATTTCACATAGCCCTAATGCTCTTGGGAGAGGTATTAATCCAGTTATTCTCCATCCAATAGTAGAACCGAATGGGATCTTTAACCGTGGTATGGCAACTAGTCTAGGAGAAGAAAAACTCTGAATTCAAAATTGTTAAACTCCGCTTAGAAATTAACATTGTCTCACATCCTGCTCGTGTGGAGTGGTTGAGTAATTAAATGTATTTACTTAACCAATACGCTCTGAGTCGGATGCAAAAAGCAGAGTACAATGTTTTTAAAATTTAATGACCGGTGCTTTACCAAGGCTACAGAACTCTGTCTATCCTACTATTTACCCATAGCTGAGGGGAAAGAGATGGAAACATGCCTTTCTCAGTGGACTTAGTGCGAGGGAAAACACAAACAGGCTTTTCTAGGATTTGGACCCGCCACCGTTTCCTTTTTCAACAACGATAATCATTACGGTAAATGTAAGAAAAACAAAAGAATTTATAGAATTTGTAGGCATGCAGTTAAGAAAAAATAGTTGCACAAACAATGGAGAAACAAGTGCCAACAACTAAAATTATACATTAATCGACGTTTCTGTTCTTCTATCTTTTATTTGTCTTCCTTTAAACTTTTCCCTTCTTTAACAGTCAGTTATAAAAATCTGTTTCAATTAGTTTAGAATAAACGTATGTTGCTTAATGGATATCATCTTAGAAAATGTGCTCCACGTTTAATATCATATCATTTCTTCAGGCGAGTGAAATACTATGCTTAATGACTGTTAGTTTCTCGCCTATGCGCCCCATCCTTCTCTTTTACACACACACACACACGTTAAAATTAATCCCACACACACACACCACACACACACACACACATATATATATATATATATATATATATATATATATATATATATAATGCCAGAGGGGATTGATATATGATTCAAGTTTGCATATCAACTAAGTTGCTTTTAACCAACATTTTCCCTGATTAGCAGAATAACATAAACCGAGAAAAAAGTATTTACCCATCCCGTTTGCCAAAATGTGTCCTTCTGACTGACTCGCTCTGACTCTCTTTCTCAAATTGTTTATGTCCACACACACACACACACACACACATTATATATATACATGTGTGTTGTGTGTGTGTGTGTGTGTGTGGAAAGAGGATTGAAAAGGCCCTCAAAATACACTCAAACTAAAAAACACCAGCACTACTACCACACATTCCAATCCCCCCCAGATAACTAACCCTACCCACCAATACACAAATCAAACCACTCTATGACAAACTAACTGCCCTCGGAATAAAGATCATACAGACTACTTCCCAAACAACCAACAACCTCACCAACTCCTCCACGCGGACAAATGCATCCAACACCCCCGACACTCCCAAAGCCAGTATATACACGATCCCATGCAACGACTGCAACAGACATTACATCGGAAACCCAACGCAGCCTCACCAAACACATCTATGAGCATAAGAGATCGATAAGAACAAATGATAACCTGAACGCCCTATTCAACCACACGGCTGACTACAACCATACATTTAATTTCAGCAATGCTTCACTTATCAAGCCAATACACAGAAAAAGACGCATATGCGAATCAGCTATAATAGCCCACACTAAAACTATAAACCTAAGACCCGGATTTTTTAACCTGGACTTATCTGTCGCAAAAACTATCACACATAAACATAAAATTAAAATTAATATTGAAAATGGGTAATTAAAAAATAAAAAAAACCTTCACCCATATTTAACTTTCTCCCCTTTTTGCCTATGTTTCAAAATTTACCTCCTTACCCCTACCTCTCCCTTTCACCTAACCACTTCCCCAATACCCTACAACTAACCAAACTTCATCTCCTAACCCTTCCCTCACACTCAATGACCTACTCTGCCCTAACCCTCCCCTACCCAACCACCCCCTTTTATTACTCCCTTTTGCTGCTGCTTTGATCAAATTTCTCTCCAAGAAGGCCACCCACCTCCGCCCCTAACCTGTTTCTTTTACAAAGAGGATTGAAAAGGCCCTCAAAATACACTCAAACACCAAACTAAAAAACACCAGCACTACTACCACACTCTCTCTACTTTTGCCCTGCTCACTATCTCTATCTCCCCTTCTGATTTCCTTCTCTTCCTCTCCAATGATTCCTGCTTGACCATTCAAAACCTCTCCTCGCTAACACTTACCCACCCACTTGACCTCCTCTCCTATCCACCTCCTCCCGCCACACTTCCCCTTCTATAAAACACTTGTATGATAATTTGATAACTCATTAAAACGACTGATGATGCCGAGCCCAACGCTCTAGCGAAATATCCTACACACTTTTGTCTGAGTTTTGTTCTTTCGTTCCTCACACACACACACACACACACACACACACACACACACACATATATATATATATATATATATATATATATATATATATATATTCATTTTGTAAACATGACTCTGAAACACGTCCTAAATCTCGCAACTTCCCAGACAACTAATGCGATGACGAACCCTTACAGCTCCAAAATAGAAGCAATACAGTGTCAGGTAGCGGACACCTTCTTTGGGTGGGGGGGTATTATTCCTCTATAGGGGATACAACCTGCGTATTCTAAGCTCCACCGACAGGGTAGTCTTTATGTAATAGTACCTGACATGTTATCTTCACAGACATTTATTAAACGAGTAAGTTGGATCCCCCACTGGGTATTTCAAAATTAAATATTTTAAATAAACGATGCTAAGCGGGTTAAATAATTATAGCTCTAAGAAAGAAGTGGTGTTTTATCTGCAAATGATTTGATATAATTCTTTTAGAGTTATCTATTTGACTTACTGAAGAGTTGTAATATGATTAAAGTTTAAGGAAATTTTCATTTTCTTCCATCTAAATCTTCTTTTCAGTGAGCCTCATTTTTTCATCAGAAATGTTTAGATAACATTGAGGTGACATTCACCAAACTTTCATTAAATTGACTTTGACTTTTGGAAACACATTTCCATTAAAATTGTTTTTTTGTTAACCGACCGAAAAAAAAAAGATTCAACAAAACGAAGTTTTTAATGCTTAATACTTATAAAGCAAAACAAAAACAAAAAAAAACACGCCCTAATAAAACAAAAATAAAATCACTATCAACAAAAATAATGTTTAAAGAAAGGAGATTAAAAGAAAAAAAAAGAAAAAGAAAATGGCGTCGTTCAAAATCTTTTAAGCATTTTAAATCCGTGTTTCATCTGATGTTGGCAGGCGAAGCAAACAGATATTTAAAAGAAATGACAATTTTACACGTTCTTTTTTTTCAGAGGTTCTAGTTTATTGCTGTTTTCAATCAGAGAAAGTGACACATTTGATCTCTACACGCCGCTTACAAATGACAGTTTGCCAGCCTGCGTTTGCATTCAAGGTCGAACATTCGCTTTCTGCGTCAATGTCCGTTTTTAAATCTTGACGATAAATTTTATTCGTTTATCTTCTTTGTTTATTACAGTGAGTTGTGGTAAAGAAGCACTAATCTGCGGAATCAAGAGAAACACAGTGTTGGATCGAATAAATCATCTGATTTATTAATTAAACCACATTTACTAACATCGGCCATCTTTTAGAATAATCAACAAAATACTCATTAAATTAGATGAAAAATAAAAATTATTTACCCTACAGGTAGCATTTAATACAGTCGCAAGTATAAGGCATCAAGCGAGGATCAAATTCGCTTTTCAGAAGTAAGACTAGTTTGATAACCATTACACTTACTCAGTAAATTAAATAAAAAATGTTTTTGATGACTATAGACTTCCCTGGCATGAATGCAAGACGGGTTCGAAACCTAGCCAAAGCTTGTTTGAATTTAACATAACGCTAATACCATTGAGAAAGGTATGGATCCAGCTGTTCCCTCTCCAGCTATGGGTAAATAGTTGGATAGACTGGACTCTTTAAACATCGTTAGGCAACCAGTCTAGGCGAAGGAAAACTCTGGATTAAAATCTGTTAAACCCAATTTAAGAAATTGACACTGTGTCACATCTTACTCATGCGGATGTATATACTTCCCTGACACGTGCCCGGTAAAATTAAGCTTAATTTTCAGAGGACTGCCCCTGCCAGAGATTGTCCATTACTTACAAAACTAAGCTATTTTTCGCACTAGTAGCTTCGCTTTAAAAACGACTTTGTGGTGGAAACATGCGTATTAGTGATAGGTGATGTAAATAGCCACACCGTATATACTCATGAATAAGTCGATCTCGTGTAATGATCGACCTTTGATTCATAGAAAAGAATTTATTAATTATTAGATTTATTTTCTTAAGATAAAGCTTGCTTTTAGTCAACATTTACCTATTTACTATCGGGTATAGATTGCGTCACAGAGTAAAAAAAAAAACCCGTATCGCGGAGGCGTTAAACTACTTCTACTCACAGCCTTTAGTAAGAGGCTGCTGCAGGATGAACATTCTAGGGACTAAGCTCGTCAGTTTCTTTTGTCATATCCGATTCAAACCCAACTGTCACTAGGGAATGAAAAAATACCAGACTTTGATCCCATCCTGATGGTGAGAGAATTTGGTTGTCCTTGTCTTTTCCATTAAGTTACATTTAGAAAAGTATCACTCCTGATGATAGGCCTACAGAATACGACTTATCCATGAGTATTTATGATTACTAGCAGGAACCGTGGAAATAACACGGTATGCTAATTTGACTATTACAACATTTTATGTGTTTACTTAAGAGCTATTGCTAATTGTTCAATATGTAAAAAGTATAATAATTGCTGGCGAAATTCTTTCTTTTTTTCTGTTCTTTTTCTTTTATTTTTTTTTTTTTTCTTTCTTTTCTACTTTTTTTCTATTTCATTGCTACAAACAATAAGTGGTATCGCTTCTTATCTCTCACATTTCTTTCTTCTTTCTTTCTTTCTTTCTTCTTTCCTCTGATGTATAGTATGTTCTTTTTCTTCCCTTAATTTTCTCACAATTACAATAATATGGTACATCATTTATCTGAATTGATGACAGGGCATAACATTTGAATACATGCAGTCATATCTTAGGATTCAAAACGGAATGGTCCATTATCTATCTGATGGAATGGCAGGGCGTGACACACATAGGTAGGTATTAGCGTATTAATATATAGGTTTTGAAACTAAACTAAAATAAAACATTTACAAAGGAATCAAATTCCGAAATTAATTAATTCATAAGCAGTTGAACGTTAACGAAGGCAAAGCAAAGTAAACTATTTTCCCCGTTTCTTTAAACTGCTCAGACTGTAAATATTTGAGTCTTTTAAGATATATTCCGGGGAAGTGAGATACACACTTGGACACATCAAGAAGTTCGACAAGAAACAAAGAAAAAACTCCATTCTGTACAATAGCAGTCCCATCATATCTATTAAACAAAAGCAATATTGTTGATTGATTAAGAAGTAAGGACTGAGAACGTTTCAAATTAAATAGGTCTAATCTTTGTAAGATTTATACGCAAAATACGTGTGTCTACGTAACATAAAGAAATGGATGCTCGAATGAGATTAGAACACAACACAATCATTTCTTCTGTTAAATACTATTGTCTATGACACATGTCTTAAATTGTATAACATTTACGTAAATTTCATCCTCTTATACTTCAGGTTGTATCCTTTACGAAAAATCAAGCACACACACACACACACACACACACACACACACACACACACACATATATATACATATATATATATATATATATATATATATATATATATGTAACATTTTTTCGGATTTTAATCTGTTGTTTTCTTCATATATATATATATATATATATATATATATATATATATATATATATATATATATATATATATATATATATATATATAGTATGAAATGTGACTAAAACTTTATAATTATGTTGGGTGAAACTTTGAGATATTTCAGTTTAAATTGGGAATGACATCTTCTCCTTAATGAAATTCATAGAATTTTTTTCAAATAACGAAATGAATAATACAAAATGATTTTGTCCAGAGGCTACACATATGGAAAGCAATAACCGATATTAAACCTTTGTTTTTGCCTAGAGGTTGTTTATGAAGCACTGGAAAATTTATTCTGCTTAGTATTGACACGATAAATAATTCAAAACAACATGTCATGCTCCTCTCTCTAGCAAACACCCCCCCCACACACAAAGAATCAAAACCAAACAAAAAATTCTAAATATCAGAACTTCTTTAGCCTCATTAGATAAAATATTTGGTAAAGTGGGTGGGGCAGAAAAGTAATTTACTCTGGCGTCATATAAGCGGGTGTCCCATCGTGGTGTAATGGTTAGCGGATTGAGAACATCCTCGTAGATTCATTAAAGAGTTATTGTGGTATAATCATTTCCTTCTTCCTATAATAGTATTGTACTTATCTTCTGTCTTCTTGTGTCTCTCTATTGCTGGCCAAACATCTCTGCTATCTCTTCTATGTAAGGCAGCTTCTCTCTATTCTTCTGGTCTGCTCCTTTGGGACCTCTTGGGACTTCTTCATCTCTGTGTTCGTTGTTATTAGTAACTAACACAAAGATCTGTATATCTTTCAACCGTCTTTATTTAGCCCCAAGTTAACCATCACACCCAGAAGAAATAGCCATCTTGGAAACACGTCTGCCAACTTTAAAATCTAGGCTATTTCAAATTCAACTTCCGCTTCCACGAACTGATCTGACCAAAAGAGGACAGACATAAGGTCAGTGAAAGGTCAAAACCATATAAATTCAGAATTACCGGTAATTTTAAATTTCTACTCTAATGTACTGTAACATTTTTAACACACCCATAAGGTTATCGACTACGACAGACACTTGAAGCAGGATACAATGATGGAAACGTTGTTGCTATAATAACAATCATAATGAGGACTATAGTTCAGAAACATTAGTGTATAATGGTTATAATTCCTTATCTCAGTATTAGGGTGGCTACCCCCTAAAGAATTTACTATTTGTACACTCCTGTCTGGTGTAAATAGGATCATCGCAAACACCATACATGCTAGCTGTCACAAACAGAATAAAATAGCATAGAATAGAGCAAGTCGTTGAATTAGTATTTCTTAACTGGACTAACAAGGCAACGCACGCTAAGAAATTCAGAGAAATACTTTATTTGACTTTATTTGGGGTTTGGCGATCATATTGCGTACAAATAATAATAATAATAATAATAATAATAATAATAATAATAATAATATATAATCAAAAATATATAAAACACAATAGAACAATAAATATAGGGTGTGTGGAGACAGAGATGAGACAATCAGCCATGTATTAAGCGAATGCAGCAAACTAGCACAACAAGAATACAAGGCTAGGCATGGCTAGGTTATAAAGGTGATTCATTTGTAATTGTACAAAAAACTCTTTTTTTTTTACCATACAACAAAATGGTATATGCATAAACCAGGATCAGTTCTTGAGAATGAAAAATATAAAATTCTCTCTGACTTTTAGATAAAGCCAGGAGACCAGACAGAGTATTGATTAATAAGAAAAAGAGAACTTGTCAACTGGTATATTTTGCAGTTCCAGAAGATCACAGGGTGAAGATGAAAGGTAACGAAAATATAGACAAATACCTGGATCTCACTAGAGAATTGAAAAAAACAAACAAAAACAAAACAAACAAACTGTGGTATATAAGGGTGAAAGTAATACCTATTGGTGCACTCGGAACGATTCCCAAAAGTTTAAAAGAGAGAATAGAGGAACTGGAAATCAGAAGAAGAATTGAGACCATCTAGACAACACCATTGTTGAAATCGGCTAGAATACTCAGAAGGGTCCTAGAGACCTGAGGACACTTGTTGTCACTCAAAATCCAGTGAAGGACCATCAGTTTACGCAGGTGGGAAAAACTCACAAGTAGTAAAATAATAATAATAATAGTAATAATAATAATAAAGATGATCCACTGGGAACTGTGCAAGAAATTACATTTTCACCATGCAACAAAATGTACAAACCTGAATCTGTCCTGGAGAATGAGAGTCATAAACTTCTCTGGGACTCTGAGATACAGACGGATCACCTAATCTCACCCGCGAGACCATACATAGTCTTAATTAACCATAAGAAAACTTGTCATCTCTTGTATTTTGTTGTCCCAGTGGATCACAGAATGATAGAGAAATAAAGCGAAAAGATAAACACATACTTGGACCATGCTAGTGAACTGAGAAAACTGTGGAACACGAAGGTAAAGATCGTACCAATTGTAATTGGTGCCCTTGGAACGACTCCAAGGGACTGGAAAAGAGTCTGAGTGAACTGGAAATCAGAAGTAGAATCGAGACCATCCAAACTACAGCATTATTAAGATCGTCTAGAATACACAGAAAGGCCCTGGATACCTGAGGAGACTAGCTGTAACTTAGCCTCTAGTGAACAACTGGCTAAAGTGGGTGTAAAAAAAAACTCTAATTGAGTGAAATAATAATAATAATAATAATAATAATAATAATAATAATAATAATAATAATAATAATAATAATAATAATAATAATAACTTGAATCCGAGTAAATTCCATACATGTTGACTGCTAACGTTTAATCTAATTTTTCTTCTATTTTTTCAATCTGTGCCTGTATCATCTTATTTTGTTCGTTATCCTTTCCAATCTTTGTTGCACGACCATATTTTTATATCATTGTTATACAAACATGCATTAATTTCACAAGTAAAATAGTATTAAGGGTATACACAAATATTTCCACCACATCCTTTCATTATCTTTCTCTCTCTTCCCCCTCTCTCTCTTCTCCATGAATAATTCTAATGTTCCTCTTCTATATTACATTATTTCCTGTATCATCTTATCCCCTCCCGTATCCTTTCCGATCTTTGTTGCATGTCCTTGCATTTATATAAGTGTCACACAGCCTTGGATCAGTTTCTTTTGAAAAAATAAAAATGAACAAAAAAGTGAATAAGGAATATGTAAATATTAAAACCGCATTATTTTTTTTTTGACCTCTTCATGAATTCTCCATAAATAATTTAATGTATCGAAATGTTCCCGCCTTTAACCATATTTACTTTTTAGTATTTTGCCGTTGATATACAATCACCAAGTCTCTCTTTTTAGGGGTTTCTTTCTTTCCCCCTTCTCACTTCTCTGTATATTCTTTTTGCATTTAGTTTCATATTTGTTATTCATATCTAGCTTTCTTAACCGCTACATTTCTTCTTTCTTATTCTCTCTTCCATACCAATCCAATTGCCTTCCTCAGTTAACAATTATCTTATCATTAATTCATATTTTTTTCTTATCAAAAGGTATGACCAATCTCAACTAAAAAATGCCAAGCAGGTAATATTCTCTTTATCTCGATAGGAAGTATGAAAATCGCACCAACGAACAAGCAGAACAACAGGATAGATTTAAAGATAATAATCTGAGTTCGATCCTCACTACTGTAAGCTTGTGTCAGACTGAACATACCGAATTAAATAAACCCTAATTACCATAGTAACTAACTGGTCCAAAAGATGTGCTTGTTAATCATTAACAAGCACATCTTTTGGACCAGTTAGTTTCTTTAGTTTTGTCATTTCTATCTTCACTCCTGTAGGACAGTACCTCCATTATTAAATAAATCACAGCACGATGGTTAAGAAGCTAGTTTCTTGGAGCAATTCGGAATTTTCGTGAGTACGATCCTTAATAGTCATCTCACAATATAAACAGGCAGACCAGACTAAACTACGCTGGCTAAATAATCATACATAGAAAACCTACATATATTTTCTCTATTCTTAAAAATATTTTTTACTGATCAACATCTTGATAATAGCACCAGGCAACTCAAAAGATATCCTTTTAGTCGGTATTCATCGTAGTGGAATGGACTTTATCTAATAAATGGAAGATATTCAAGCAGATCCTTTTACCGTTTTCTTTTAAAGTATATTATCTATTACCACGATATCCGTAACTTTATACCCTACCTTCCGTTTTTTTTCTTTTCACTTTCAAAAATTTTTTTTCTCGTTTTGTCACGTACCAAAATTTGGAACGTGTCAATCGGCAGATTCTTTAGTCTTTATTTTTATTACTTTAGGAAAGTAGAGATATGTTAACACTTGCTTACATTTTGCATCTTGGCACTTCATAAATATCTGTGACATTGTTATATTGAAGGCAAAACATTTATTTATATAATAAAGATTTATTAATATTGGCAATTGAGAACTACTTTGAAATGTAATAAATAGGCTTTTAAATAAATTCTAGTTAGTTAAGAATTAATTGGAAATGGAAAGGTTCCCCGTCGTTGCCCGGGAGGAGGAAATAACATCACTTATAACAGTATAGTAAGAAATTGTAATAGTTCCAGTTATTATAGGTTTTTTTTTACCAAAAACAGATAAAAATATAAACAAAAATTTTTTTTTTAAATTCTAAAATAAAATAAAATATATACGGACCCCAAAAAATGGTTAAACGAAGCCTGAAGAAGATACCAAAATATCTGAAACACGTGTAGCTGAAGTGAAATAAGTCTTTCTTTTTAAACCAAAATTCATTTTGCGGACCTTCATTTTTATAATATATATATATATATATTGAGAGAGAGAGAGAGAGAGAGAGAGAGAGAGAGAGAGAGAGAGAGAGAGAGAGAGAGAGAGAGAGAGAGATTGATAGTTCATAGCAGTATATCGATGGCAGATTCTGGGATTAAGATATTAAAGGCTGGGTATTGAGGATAAAATTCGAAATCTTTTGTAAAACTTCATTAAAATATCTTGTTACTTTTTAATCTATCCTCATTTCTCTCTCTCGTTCTTTCTCTCTCTCTCTCTCTCTCTCTCTCTTTTCTCTGTCTGTCTGTCTGTCGCTCTCCCCTCTCTCTCTATATATATATATATGTATGTATATATATATATATATATATATATATATAACTTGGTAATCTGATCTGTAGGGCACTGACGGTAAGTGTGGCGTTGCATGTCAGCAATAACTATCTCCCTGGTCTAGCGCTACTGAAAAGGTAATAGACTGCCTCGCTGTCCGTCTGATACCGACAATAGGCCGATTTTACTTTAAATATATAGTGTTCTTCCATAAATATAAACCCTCCATTGTTTGGAATTGTTAAATAGCAAGAATAATTTTGATCTCACACAAATATGTGTTTTGAGGCTATTCAATTTACGGCTGTTCAAACAGCGTGCTGTACATCAAATGTTTGAGGAAATTTACAGAAGAATTTGTGAGGTTTTAGTATAAGAAATGTTTACAAATGGGTTCAAATTGGATTTGGCACTAAGATCCTGAGTCGGACAGATAATCTATGGGGTGGAAACACACTAATCTATTGTAAAGAAAAAGTGCCAAGCGTAGGGGTCAATAAAGCAGCTAATATGCTGGGACCTGAAATGAGCCATCACTATTCATTTCTTTGAAAAAGGTGCAGTTGTAACTAGTTCTTTCTATTCTCAACTTCTGAGGCAATATTCAACATTTTTATTGTATTAATCTCGTATATATTACTCTTTTATGATTTAGTAGATGTTTGTCGTATAATGGTTATCACCGGAGGAAATGGACTCATGAACCGAGTTTAAATCCCGGACGTGTCTGTTTGCATTCCTCATAGAGCTAATAAATTGTATTTCTCATTAGAAAGGTATAAATCCAAATACTCTCCCTTCAGTTATGGGTAAATAACAGGGAAGACTGGGCTCTTTAACCTGAGTATAGTAACCAGTCTAGCAGGAGTATGAAAACTCTGAATTCAAGGCTGTTAAATACCGCTTAATAAATTGACCTTGTGTCGCATCTTACTTGTGCAGAGAGGTTGGTCAGATACATATTAATCTTATTATAGCTATCCAAGTATTTTCTTCAGTTCATCTCTCTCTCTCTCTCTCTCTCTCTCTCTCTCTATATATATATATATATATATATATATATATATATATGTGTATGTGTGTGTGTGTGTGTGTGTGTGTGATATCCTCTATTAATTTCACGATATGTTCTGGGCAGAAAATATACTTTGTGGTCAGTATATTACCAAGAAGTGGGTGAACAATTCAGTAAAATACAATGTGAAATAAGGCAAAAAAAAAAAAGGAGAAGCGAATCTTGAGAGGTAATTGTAAACTTGAAATTGGAATTTCTCCATCCGGAAGAAATAAAGTGAATGTTGTTCCTGTCTAACAAAATGTACCAATTCAATGTTCGCACGGTTCGATTATCAATCTCTCTGTTTTGAAATTCTTCCAAATATATTTTTTCTGTCGCGTTTTCTATCTTACAACTTTATTCTTTTTTTCTTTGTTTACTTTCTCTTACATGAGGTCGATCTAGAAATAATGAATCTGATATATATATATATATATATATATATATATATATATATATATATTTATTAATTTTTTTAGCTTGGCAACTATCACTGAATTTCAGCTGGGTAATGTTCATCTTAAACCGGAGGGTAAACATTTAGTTCATCAATGCCTATCAGAACTTCTGCAACTTGAGCAATCTTGGGGTCAAATGTGTTTGTTTAAGGGTGTCCCCAAATTATACATCCGATCAAATTCTGTTACAAAACCTAGATTAAGGATTATTATTATTATTATTATTATTATTATTATTATTATTATTATTATTATTATTATTATTATTTACTCCTTTTGAGTTTTCACATCAGTGTTAGCTGATGGTCTTTCACTGGAGTCTGAGTGACAGCACGTCTCCTCAGATCTCCAGGACTCTTCTGAGTATTCTGGCAGATTGCAGCACTGCAGTGTTCTGGACGGTATCAATGCTTCCTCTGATTTCCAGACTTTCCAAACCCTTTTCCAATCCTTTTGGGACCGTTCCAATTGCACCAACTAAAATTGGTAAAACTTTCACTTTCATATTCCATAACTTTTTCAGTTCCCTGGCAAGGTCCAAGTATTTGTCCATTTTTTCATTTTCCTTTAGCTTCACCCTGGGATCTGCTGGAACTGTAAAATCCACCAGTTGACAAGTTCTTTCTTTTTTGTTAATCAACATTAGGTCTGGTTTTCTTGCTGGGATGAGGTGATCCGTTTTTATTTCAAAGTACCAGAGAATTTTATGCGTTTCGTTCTCTAGAACAGATTCTGGTTTATGCATATACAATTTGGTTGTATGGTCAAAATTTAATTTTTTGCATAATTCCCAGTGGATCACCTTCCCAACCCAGTCGTGTCTAGTTTTGTACTCCCTTTGTGCTAGTTTGCTACATTCGCATAGTACATGGTTTACAGTCTCATCTCTATTACCGCATAATCTACATTTACTATTTTGTTGGATCTTATCAATTTTTGCTTTGATATAGTTTGTCCTTATGGCATTATTCTGTGCAGCAGTTATTAGTGATTCAGTTTCTCTTTTAAGTTTTCCTTTTCTTAACCACGTCCAGGTCTTTTCGTGTGCAACCTCTCCGATTTGTCGTTTGAAGTGTCCATATAATTGTTTTTCTTCCCATTTTTGTTTTCTAGTCTTTGTTATTTTTCTGTTTGTCCATATGTCACATCTACTATTGTTGGCCGCCATAAGTAATCTGTCTTTCCTCTTTTTTGTGTAGTCTTCGAGTTGTTGGATTGTGGTTTCCAAGCAGTCCTCTATGTTGGCAATACCTCTTTCCCCTTCTTTTCTTGACACGTATAATATATCTCTATCGTATCTAGGGTGGAGAGCCTTGTGCATGGTCATTAATTTTCTCGTCCTTTGGTCATTATTATTATTATTATTATTATTATTAATATTATTATTATATTATTATTATTGTTATTATTATTATTATATCAACAATTTCCTGTCGACTACGTAACACATGTCTGGCATCTATAGTCCGTATTTTCGTGTACTTCGAAAGTCTTTAATACCTACATATGAATGTCTATCAAACAGGTTACTAACGGCTATATATATTGAGGCAATGAGATCTAAGACAAATCAACGAGATAGACAGCTGCTCGGAAAAGCGCCAAGAGAGAAAAGTGTTTTTCTGAATAGAACTCACTTCGAAAAGAATTTTTTTATACAAATTCATTGACTATCAATTATTGAACCTTGGGGTTGAAACATCTGGTCAGAGAAGATCAATACTGAATTATTTTCAAATTCTACCGGAAAAACCTAGTGAGTTTTCGACAAGTGGCCTCATACCCAATTATATATGCCTGTTGCTTAAGGCTCTTAGTCACCAATAAGCAATATTTTTTTATCGTACGGACCTCTGGAAACTGTCAAGAATGGGCAACCAAAATTTAGTAGGCTGTTTAGTCGGGCATGATTGAAAAAAATATCAAAATAGACATAATTGGAGGAGAAAGGGAAAAGTGATATATATATATATATATATATATATATATTGTGTGTATGTGTTTATCTATGTGTGTGAGAGAGGGAGAGAGAGAGAGAGAGGGGGGGAGAGAAGGAAGAGGTGTGTATAGAAATATGACGGGACAAAAGAATAATTGGGTAAGTGTAAGAGAGAAACACTTGGAGAGAGAGAGAGAGAGAGAGAGAGAGAGAGAGAGAGAAGAGAGAGAGAGAGAGAGAGAGAGAGAGAGAGAGAGAGAGAGAGACGGGGAATCAGATGCAGAGAAAAAAAGGGAATATGGATAGCGTTATAGGGAAAGAAAAAGAGGTTAGTGAATGTAATACAATGAGTTTCACCACTGAGTGCCGGCTGTGATGGACATTTACGGAGGCATAATTCATGTTATATGTCAGAGGTCACGATCAGCAAAGCAAAGTCAGGGGAATGCATTGGCGCACGTTCATTGGTTAGAGGTAGTCACGTGAAAGTTTTTGAGATATACATAAATCCCAGTCAGCTGGAACTCAGACTCAGTAAAATCGAGTAGTTAGAGGCTAAATTGAAACCAGTCCTCATTAGAAAAATGTAATGTCAGGAAAGAAAATAAGACTAACATGTATGTAATTCTTTCTTGCCATCGGGACCAAGTGTCAACCTTTTTCGATCCACTCGAGAATATAAGATGGAGAATATAAGAAGGAAAGTAGAAAAATGGGAGAATTAAAAAAAAACTCAAGAAGTAAAAAAAAAAAAAGAGGAAGAGAAAAGGGAGATAGTGATAAAGAGAAGAAAGGTGGAATAGGGAAGAGTCAGAAAGATAACTAGAAAAACTTGGGAGAAGAAAAAAAAAGTAAAAATAATGTTATGAAGTCTATTGAAATGACTAAAAGGTATTATAAGGTTACCTGTTGACAGGCAACACTGTGTGAAAATTCTTTTTTTATTTAAAATATTCAACACTAATGATCGGAATGTAGAGGCTACATTATCACCATGTGGGCTCAGTGGCGTGACAGTTGCATTGGATTTAAATAGAGCCCTGTGTGTGTGTGTGTGTGTGTGTGTGTGTGAGAGAGAGAGAGAGAGAGAGAGAGAGAGAGAGAGAGAGAGAGAGAGAGAGAGAGAGAGAGAGAGACGGAACTTTAAAAAAAATAGCCGGCTTGATTCTATACTTTTAAAAAATAATTCGATTTTCTCGATGCGTTTGTCATTTAAATAACAATAATGATAATAATTAAAATTTTACAATCATTTTCACTAGTTTGGCCTAAAATATTCTACAGGTCAATGTTATATTGTCATTGTTTTGCGGAATTTTTAGAGGTTTAGGAGTGTACTTATTTATGGGCGATACTGTGTGTGCAGCTCCGTATCAATTAAAACAAACAACAAAAAAGCTACTTTTTAAAAAAAATAATGGAGTTAGCTACCAATGATTAAGAGTAAGAAAAAAGAAGTCAAGAAATAAACTGTTTTAATGAAATGTCAGATACTAGCAGGACCTGTGGATATACCAAAGTATAGTAATTTAATTATTAAAACGTTTGATATGCTTACTTAAGAGCTATTGCTAAATAGTTCAATATGTTAAAATTGATTTAATTCTCTCGCACTCTTTTTTCTTTCTTTCCTTCTTTTCACTTTTTCATTATGTTTGCTCTAAACGGCTTAGCGATATCGCTTCCGCGCACTCACCCCCTCTCTTTATCTTTCTTTCTTTCTTTCTTTCAGACTTTCTTATTATATTTTTTCTGCGTGGCATGTCCCTTTTCTTCCCTTTATTTCTTTGAAAGGAAAACGGAATGGTCCATTGTATCGCTGAGGTGACGACACTCATAAGAAATCAGAATTCGGTGGATAAGCGATACCAGATAATGAGGATTTACTTTCTTGCATTTTACCTTGGACGATTTGGACGTCTCATTTTTAATCAGAGGGTGTTGCAAGATGATAACGGAGCATGAGTCATTGGAAGATTATTGTTTATTCTTGTTTCTGACATTCTGATTTTCCTTTTTGTTGTAGAAATGAGGATCCAAGTGAATTACAAGAAAAAATAAGTAAAATTAAAAAGATACTAATATCGATTACACTGGGGAACACAATTTTTGTTGAATTGGATGTGACACTTGTTTTTGACTGTTTTTTGACCACTGAATCCAAAAATGACCTCAGTTTTTCTATATCCCATCAACTTTTTGAGGTACGGGATACCCTCGATTTTTCTCAAAAAACGTTAAAATACAGTATCTAAAATTTTTTGTTTATTTTATGGGAGGTTTTAAAAATGTATATATAATGGGAAATAATAAAACATCAGACTGGCATCACAAATTTTGTTGAGCTAGATCGGACACTTGTTTTTGACAAACTTTTGGACTCAATATAAAAATTACCCCATTTTTCTCTCTATTACATCAACTTTTTAAGTAGCAGGATACTTTCGCTTGGTCTCAAAAACCATTAAAATACTGCATGTGACAGATTTGAGCTTATTTTATAGAATGTTTTAAAAATTTACAAAGGAAAATAATTTAAAAAAATGCTTGACTGTAATGTTTTTAAAAATTCATCTTGTTCCTACAAAGGATATTGTTACTGTAGGTCAAATTGTGTGCAAGTAGTTAAGGTAAAGATTTACACAGTTTTTTTCTAGAGTGTTCAGTCTGTGAACAATATCCCTCTATGTTCCATAGTCAGCCATTATAATTACATCCCATATACTTTAATACCATTCCTCCATGAATTTTAAATCTTGGTGGAATCATTCATCTTGCTCATAACTGACCGCATCAAGGTTTTCCAAGAAGTTAGCAAGATGGCTATGCAGAAAATGGAACTTGATGCTTATGTTGCAATCAAACATTTTGTGGCTATCCAATTTCAGTGTAATTCATTGCTCATGCATTTCCAAGAAATTTTATGACAAGGTAAAGAACTTGTCAAGAATCAAGCATTCTTTTCAAGTTCTGACATTATCCCGATGAAATGTTCATCTTTGATAACTTCCAGAATCTGTAGATCATCAAACACATCTGCCTTGATTTTTGATAGCCCCAACACTATTGCCCTTATGGCAAGCTCCAACCCTTTTATCATATGGGTGCTAGAATGCGGTGGCTGAGGGTCTTCATGTCCTAGGTATGACGGTAAACTCTCTCTGATGCTGAGGTTCCAGTTCTGGAGGTCTGGGAAATGGGGAGCACCATTGCTTCCTAGTTCACTCTGACCCGAAGTTAGTGTCTCATCTATGGGTTAAATAGATAAATGTTGTTTATGAAAAAAATGAGTAGCCATTAAGAATGAATTTATTTCAAAACTTTGTCGGCATTAAATGAACCAACGAGGTTGATATGCTGCAAAACAAACCAGACCAAGCCAACTTCAAACATTTCGTCCTAGGGCCGGGTTAGCTCAGTCGGTAGAGCGTTCGGCTAGAAACCACAAGGTTCCTAGTTCGATACCCGCCCTCGCCAACTCAGCGTATGAGTAGCACAGGGATCTGTGCGGTAAAGTAAGGAGCTGATGGTAGGTGTGGCGCTCCACCTCAGACGCTAAGATAATCTCCTTGGTCTAGCGCTAGTGAAAAGGGGATAGACTCCCTCGCTGATTGGCTGATACCGACTTTAGGCCGCCCCGATGACTTTATATATATATATATGTGTGTGTGTGTGTGTGTGTGTGTTGTGCGTAAAGTTGGTATAGCTAAGGCATGAATTCAACGGCGCTTGGTTACTGACGGTTTCCAAAGTTTGAAACTGTTAGTTACTAAGCGTCGTTGACTTTATGTCTTCGATACCCCTACTTTTCTACCTATTAATATATATATATATATATATATATATATATATATAAAATATATATACATATGTGTATGCATATATATATATATATATATATATATATATATATATATATATACTAATGATGACAATATACATATTCTGATATATAATAATCAAAATATTGATGAACACTAAACTCTCTCTTCTCTCTCTCTCTCTCTCTCTCTCTCACACACACACACACACACACACACATATATATATATATATATGAAAAGTTTATTTACAGTACAGAATTTAATAAGGACGCGTAAAAGCATATGCATTATGTAAAATAAATTGTTTTTTTTTCTTAAAAAGAAAGGAAAAGGGTACCCTAGTTTTGATTTAAAATCAGAAATGAATTTCTTCTTTTCGATCAATGCTCCTCAGAGAAAAATTTCATTGAAAGATGGTGAAATAATGTAGTTGAAGACAACGGATAAGACAGAAAGCAGTGAGAACAAGGAAAAAAGTTTTTTTTACAAAAATCTTGCTAGACAAGATCAAAAAGTCTATCCATCGTTGCTTCAATGCCATCAATCCTCGGATTGTCCTTAAATCGAATGTGCTGTTTCCTCCTAGTCTCAAGGATAGTATAGCCCCCCCATCACAAAAGCCACCTTATCTATAAGTTTACATGCAAATGTGAGATTTGCTACATCGGCCGTACTACCTTGAGACTGGAATCTCGAATCAAGCAGCACATACCCTACAACATCCGTTCTGGCAACGTGGACTGTCCCACAGCTGCAGGCTTAAATACTCCGTCCACCATAGGACAACACATATTAAGAAATTCTGCTTGTGCTCGTTCCTACCATCCAACTATGTTTCCAGTCCTTTGTAGTTCCAACAGCGAACTACAACTGCAAATTCTCGAGTCTCTCTTCATTTCTCGCACTCAACCCTTCCTGTGCGTTCAGAAGCAGTCCCAACAACTACTCCTTTTTGGCATTTCAAGCCTCAGCTTATCAAACGGGGGCACTCGTAATTTCCGAACCCCCCCACGTGAGTTGTAAGTTTCGTAAATTTACGAATTCTCTTATTGAGAAAAAAAAACAAACTTTTTTCCTTGTTGTCACTGCTTTCTGTCTTATCCGTTGTCTTCAACTACACTATTTCACCATCTTTCAATGAAATTTTTCTCTGAGGAGCATTGATCGAAAAGAAGAAATTCATTTCTGATTTTAAATCAAAACTAGGGTACCCTTTTCCTTTCTTTTTAAGAAAAAAAAACAATTTATTTTACATAATGCATATGCTTTTACGCGTCCTATATATATATATATATATATATATATATATATATATATATATATATATATATATATATATATAACTTTACCTCGTATTGAATACTCACTGTAAAATTCGTAAGATAAAAACAAATTATATATATATATATATGTGTGTGTGTGTGTGTGTGTTTGTGCTCGCATGTATGTTAAGTTTGAATGTATTAATCTGTTATTTCATTCACCCCCTAAATATCCAATTACTAGCCGGGTTAGCTCAGTCGGTAGAGCATTCGGCTAGAAACCACAAGGTTCCTAGTTCGATACCGGTCTTCGCCAACTCAGCTTTATGAGTAGCACAGGGATCTGTGCGGTAAAGTAAGGCGCTGATGGTAGGTGTGGCGCTCCACCTCAGATGCAAAATCAATCTCCTTGGTCTAGCGCTAGTGAAAAGGGGATATACTCCCTCGCTGATTGGCTGATACCGACATTAGGCCGCCCCGACGACTTGCATATAATAAATCGTAATGGAATGTTGCCAATAAACTAATTGTCAGCCTAACGATGTGTGTATACGATAACTTTTCAATGTTGAACTAATTAAATCTAAATTAATACTTCATTTAATCATAACACCTCATAAAAAGAAAGTATGAAGGAAAGAAAATAAAATGTATAATTGAGAGAGAGAGAGAGAGAGAGAGAGAGATATTGAGAGAGAGAGAGAGATATTGAGATTGAGATATTGAGATTGTATGTATGTATTCGAAACTAATTTATACTAAAAACTATTAGAATATAGAAAACTTCCCAAATTGTAACCTCTCCAGATTTTTATTTTAACCGGAAGAATAATTTCTTTTTCTTTCTAGCAACAAAATAATCAACATCCATAGCCAGTTTATCGTCATTTGATAGAACCCGAGGCATTGTGGGTAAAGAAAACAAAATAAAGTGAACTTGTGGCGGAAAAGTGCAGATTCTATGAAATCGTATTGTGTTGTACAAACAAGAGGAAATTTTATTTGGCAAATCAAATTTTGACAACGAATTTAAAAGACGACGAAAGTATTTTATCTCGTTAGTACGTCTTATTAACTGATTTTTTTCTACCTTTTTTTTTTATTGCCCGAAACTCTTCTTTACCGCCACAAGTTTTGCTTTTCAATTCAAATTGCCTGGAAGGTAAATTTGGATTTCGAATAGAAAAATCTTAATAAATATGCGCAAACCTATGAGAAATATGAAATAAACATAATTTACTGTCGTGGATTTGACGAAAATTTAAAAAAAATGTAAGGGTTAAAACCATTGCTCCACGCATGCGCACAAACAGAAAACTGAGAGACAAGACAGTTTCGTTGCTTGAATAAGACAATAAAAAATAACATAAAAGAAATTCACCCCGATAAAAAAAAGCCATCCATTGGCCATCAACTGAACTTCAAGCAAAATCAAGCAACCATGCATTAAATTCGATTATCTCTTTTAAACATGTGCCAATTTTTAAGAAATAATTCGTTTGCCAACACCTATCTATAGACAAAATAACAAGATACATTTTTTGTTTTTGCTTTTAATATAAAATTAATGGCTTCTGAGGAAATTAAAACGCATAGACATCAAACAGAAGCTTTCAAAGAAAAAAAGAGAAAAAGAAAATAATTTTGAAACTTTAAAGCTATTTCTCCAAGGAATAAAGAAAATAATAATAATAAAGTAAATTATTGAATCTGAGACACCCGATTGTAGATTTCAACTCTTATTAGTTTGTAATTATTTTTTTACAGATGTTTGGTTACTTTTTTTAATGGCATATCAATCTTCATGGGTTATTTAATACCAAATCCATCCTTGTATGTATTTATCAACCCCTCTACACAAGTAGGATGTGACTCAAAGTCAGTTTTCAAGCGGAGTTTAACGTTTGAATTCTCCTAGACCGGTTTCTATACCTAGGTTAAAGAGTTCAGTCTGCCCTATTATTTACCCATAGCATATAGATAATAATTGGATGCGTATACTTTCCAAAAGTATTATAGCGTATGTGGAATACAAACAGGATTTGAACTCGGTCCGCCGTGTCAATTTCATACGACGATAAATACTACACCACAAAGACCTCCAAAAGGATCCGCCATATTCACCAGATCTGCCTGAATTTTACTCACTTTATAAACTGAAAATTCACCTGAATGGTTAGATGTGAGGATGTGAAGAATATAAAACAAAATCGATAGGGTAGTTACACAACATATCAAAAAAGGAATTTCAGAGGTTCCTTGACCAATGTAAAACTCGGTGGAATGAGTGTGTTAAAACCGAGGGGACTATTTGAAAAAAAACTTATTTCTTTGTTCAATGACAAGAACATTTGATTTACAGATACTCGATCTTATTATTAAAAAAAATGAGATATTTACGTAAATTAAAAGAAAAGGATATTTCATTTAATTGTTAGTCTTATTGGTATTTATCCAACCTGTTGCCACGGGTAAATTGCGACACAAGGTCACAAGTATGGGACATCCAACAAAGACCGAACTCACTCTTAGGTAGTAATGGATGCTGAGAGACGAGCCTTTTAACCATTACATCATGACGGTACGATTCAAATGTAATTTTTATCATGGTTCATTCAAATGTCCATTCATTCATACTGTTAGAACTCTGGCATTTTTGCCCCGATTTCAACTAAAATTTTACGTATCGTTCTAGTCAGATCTAAAGAGATTTAAAAACTATTTAGCTAAGATTATTTGATTTGCTGACCATAGCTGTCTCGATGTGTGATGGCATGCGATGATGACAGACGAATGGGACTCTAACAGGTATTACAACTCCGGGTCAGAGTGGACCTGGGTGTAGTGGCAATTAAGGGGTACTCCACACTCCCAAGATCTCTATAACCTTCAACCTAACCATTTGATGTAGTTTAGTGTCATACCCAGGACACACCTTTTTTTATTTGGAAGGGGATCTTACTCTTCTGCAGGGGATACAGTCAGCGTATTCTAAACCACGCCGACAGGGCGCTAAGCGTAGCTTAGAATTGATTCACTACGACAAGTATGGGGCGGATAGTACCGTTCGCACTGCTTTGTCGCCACTGATTTTCCAGACTAGTTTGCCAAGTATTATCCATTGTCGAGGTGCCCCTGAAAACGAAGGAAGCATTTTTGTTGTTGTTGTACGTTTTATTTACTGTTATTCCAATATCAAAGTGAATAATCCATCGACGTTGCATTTTTCCTCTTGCTGACATTTCAGTTTATGGTGGATTTGACCTTTTAACACACTTTTCCTCTTTTCAGATGACCCTTACAACGTCTAAATTAAGAAAAGTCGGCGTAGGCAGAGAGAACGTGAAAAGACCCACTTGACGGCTACTAAAGTCAAAGGCCTTTGCTTATTTGTTGCGAATAAGGAGTGGAACAATCATGTATTTTCAAAAGGAAAGAAAACAAACTACAGAATGCCGGGAAAATGTAGATTCGAGCCCATTACCTCAAAGCCAAATAACTTCTCCAAAAGGAAAACAAGAGTGTATATGCGTTTACATTTGTAGTATCACGGAAAAATAACCGAAAATATCGCCCAATAAAGTTGGATTAGACACACGGGGAAATGTCAGTTTGGAAGAAAGAAAAAGAATGATGTATTAAGGCTGGTTGGGTGGTTGGTTGGATTTTACAGCATGTCAACCATAGATGGGACCCTAACACGTATTACCACTCCGGGTCAGGATGGACCTGGGAGTTATAGCTATTAAGAGGTACTCCACACTACGACCCACTGCCACCATCTTCTAAAAAGGGTCGGGGATCTGCCATTGGAACAATAGGGTCGCGACAAAATGATTTATTAAAGGATTTTGTATAATACATGTTGTAATAAAAGCCGAACAAGGTCATTTAGTTTTCTTAAACTTTATCCAAATATAACTGTGGTTCAGTTTAGATGGAGATTATTTTAGTATTAACAGTGATTGATACAGAAGGAAAACAACTATGTTTGACTTCACTCATCTAGAGTTAATAATTCAGAAATAGTTAAATATACAGCTTTAAATGAACTGTTCCCTGTAATCGAGGCTTAGAATATGCTATATGTATCCCTTGCCGAGACCATCCGACTAAAAAAGGAGCGTCCTGGATATAACACTAAATTGCATTTGGAAATGTTTAGTATTTATTCATTGCCACGTCCACTCTGGAATGGTAGTATCTTTTAGAGTCACATCTATAGGTCAAACATATCTGTTTAACAATTCATATTCGATAAATCCATGAGAAAAAAATCTGAAAAACTACACAAAATTTAAAAGAATGTACAATGAACGCGATTCCCTAATAATTAGGCTTAAAATAACCATAGACGGGTTGACATGACGTTAATATCTATCATTAAAATGAGCTACTATTTATTTGTAATAGGATCACTGCATATATACATATATGTATTTACGAAACACTCCCGGCAAGCATGACGCAACACACGGTCAATTTGGTAAACGGAGTTTAACAGCTCTGAATTCAGAGTTTACCTTCCTAAATAATTATTTATTTGAACCATTTGCACTTATGAACCCCTACCGCCCACAAAACAAAACAAATTTTCACAGAGTACATTTCACTCTTGCTTTCACTAAGCCATCTGGTTGTAGATATTCATATTGAATGTCTGTAACCTTTATCTGCTTTCATTTAAAACATTTTTATACTTTATAATTATTTACAATGCCTGATGGACCAAATAAATTCGCGTTTTGCAAAAATAAAGAGTCGTTACACTGTTAGAGCAACGTTATTCTATCATAGAATTTGGCAAGGTTTCCTACTGTATGAAATAGTGATGAATGCCAGATTTTTGGTGGCTGGGTTGGTCGATTCAACAGACTGGAATGAGATATTTGATTTGAATGTATATGCTAGGTAAATTCATTTGTATCGAAGTTAGATATAATTCAGACCAATTGACTCAGACTGTTATTCAGACGTAATGTCCCATTCAATGAACCCTAAAACTGAAATGATCAACCGGATATTCATAATCGTTGCACCATAGAAGTACAAAGAGTATTTCAAGGCAAATGTTCTCTGATGAGAAGATATATTCTATTTTGTATTTCACTCGGAGAAATAAAGCATCTCTTATTATTTGTTACATTTATGAAAAATTGAAAGGGAATATTTTTACAAACACCACAAGGCTTATCAATTACATAAATATTTGGTATATTTGGATGGGGAGAACTGTTAGCGTTTCGAGGAAATTAAAACTGTTCAAATCCTGTTGGAGAAAAGTGGGAGAATTAATCCGACTCGACAAATGAAAAAAAAAAAAAAAAAAAAAATCGCATGCACACAGATATATGTACCTCAGTATATTCAGGAAGATGCATGCACGTGCACACGCGTACATGCACGCGTGCACGAAAAGGGATGCTTGCACAGACTGTAGATAAAATTATAGCGGCATCCGTAAATATTTTAGGTAACGCTTTCGTGTAATAACTAATTCGATTAAATTATGTTTTGATTGATGAATAAGTACACTTTGGTTATATTAGATGTACTTGTATATGTATGTTTATACTTATATTAGTAAAAAGCCCCTTCCTTAAAGTGGGTTGGCGATGGCTTGGTAGAGATTCTAACTGATGAAAAATCGGTCGAGTTTCGATCCCGGCCTGAGGCTACGTTCAAATTCTTGCCGCAATGATGAACTGCGAAACAGTACAGGGCCTATACATGCTCCCCATCCCTGGTGGATTGAGCTCTCGGGGAATGAAATTTGATGGTGGCTGCTGATTATGCTAAAATTGCTATACTCTCTTTAAAATGGATAGTTCCCTTAGAAGCCTTTATGTATGTATGTATGTCAGAAAAATTCCCTTCCTTAATAGGTTGTGCTAATAGCCCGATTGGTAGAGATTCTGACTGACGAAAAACCGGTCGAGTTTCTGAGGCAGCCAGCAAAGTGTAGCTGCACTAAAGATCTGAGATACGGCAAAACAGTACTGTGTGTGGATGACTTTATATATATATATATATATGTGTGTGTGTGTGTGTGTGTGTGTGTGTGTGTGTGTGTTTTGGTTCATGTCTGAAGATGATGTAACGAGCTAAGCTTATTGCAGTTGAAATTAATTATTATTTGAAGCAAATTTAAAGCTTGTTCTTCATTTATTCATCTATATTGTTCTGTCCGTTTACACACCTGAAACAATGTACATCGAGCTCTCACTACAAATTACCTATATCACTACAGAAGAACTTCGCATGGAATGATCCTCAACACGAAGAATATATATATATATATATATATATATATTATATATATATATATATATATACTAGAAAAAAACATGATACGTTGGGTCACCCATTGAGCCCGATTTAGATTGTTGGTAAAATCACATGATGAAATTATTTCGCTAATTAAAATTTTTCCCAAACCGTCCAAATAAGTTATTTAAACTGGAATAAACATTTTCATTTGACCAAACGAAAAAAACAAGATAAGGGTCACTTAGTTAATTTAATAATTACAGGTAATTAGGTTTTTATCATGGATATCCATAGAAATCTCTCGCCAACCTTACCCTATCATTCATTGCTCTCAGAAAGTCCTCTGCACAGCATCCAGTTTCTGCGAAGAGTTGGTCAATGTACGTCTTGGCTCAACGGTCCACACTGGCGTGCCTGTGTGCTGGTTTCCATAGAAAATGTCACTTACAAGTTTGTCCTTGATTCTCCAGCAGTGTCCAGCATGTCTTGTTCATCTTACTCGGATGATTTGTGTGATAAGTGGCAAGTGGCCATACAGCTGTTTTTTCGTGGGGTGTTGCTTCCACAACTTGTTTAAAATTACATACTGCATTCTTGTGCAGTCCCCATCTAGCTTATTCTCTAGGCGCTATGTTAGTGTCCAAGTGGTGCAGTTGTACAGTAGGAATGATACAACTATGGCTTGGAAGAAAACTTTTTTCACTTAAAGGGTGGGGGGTAGTCAACTGTTGCTCATTTGAATACAATTCTATAATTTTTAAATATCTAGAAAAACTCACTAACTACCTTTACTCAACATGATATATTTTTAATTAGATATTTATCTAATCTATTAAAAAAAGTTTTATAATCATGTTAAATCAGACATGTTTTCCGAATTTTTATATATTCAATTTATTTATTCTTTTTTACTAACAATTGTTCTCATTTATTTACAGCAGACTATAAAAAATACTGAAAACAAATAAAAAAAGAGTCGGCTTTAGCTATGATTTTTCTTAAAAAAGATTGTGCTACAATTTTTTAGGGTCATTAACTTAAACAGTAAAAAGGCGTTTTGGGGCGAATTTAATTGTTTAAACTGTATTAAAAATATTAGATATGTAATTTCAATTAAATTTTTTTTTTTTTTTACACTGATGCCAATTATGTTACTACTTCTCGACTAAAACAAAAGTCTGACCTTAAATAATGGATTTAAATAATTTTAATTCGTTTTTAAATTGAAAATGAGCCAACATTTTGCTGCATATCGCATAAATGCGTTCTGGCCTCCTGGCCTAAAAAGAAAAAAACACGCTAAGCGGTGCCTGCTGAAAATCCGACCCGTGCTACTTATGAACTCCCTAGCTGTTTTAAGGCGTTTTTCCCGAAAAGTTAAAGCGATATGAAAGCGATATTTTGCACCCCAAGTATTTTCTCGACAAGTAAATGTAAATATTTTAACTTTCCCTCTTTAAAATATTTTTTAGCGGTTTGAAGGCGTTTTTATCGACAAATAACTTTTTAAGTGGCTTGAAGGTGTTAAAAGAAAGCCACCTCCAGGTTTTTTTTTATCGACAAGCAAATATATATATACCCCCGACCCCTTTAAAAATATCTTTTTTATTAAAAAAAAATGTAAATACTTATAAATGTTCTTAAAAGTATGAGTAAATTAAGAAATTATTAATGAGACAATGCGTCTGGATAATTTGGAAGCTTAGAATTGGATTTTTATTGTTTTGTATTATAAACTGTACCCCCCCCCAAAAAAAAAGTAAGTTACCATGAAAAGTGTATTGCGTTTATTTTTGTTTTATTTTTTCGTACATCTTTTAATCCCCAAACATCACAAATCGATTTTATAACAAAATAAATTGATTTAGAAATGTAGCCTTTTTTAATTTAAGACCGTTTATTTTTAGTTGTAGTAAGAAATTGTGATAGCGATTATCACTTAGGGGTTTGGAATGGTAACAATTAAAGAGAGTGGGCCAATTGAAATGGATCATGGAATTTTTATTAACCTACGGGCTGTCCCTGGATCTTGATATGCAAATATAAGGGGGGTAATGACACTATCATAGTGACTCTCCCACTCGCGCTCTCACACAGAGAGACTAATATTTATAAACAGAGAAGGTAATCAAGAGATACACGGAGTGGAAAAAGTGATAAACAGAAAGTAAAGTAAGAGATTGTCAGTTTTTGACTTAATTGCTAATTACGACTAATTAGAACCAATGAAAATGGATTGTTTTCCAAACATAACGTAATCCTAAAAGCAAGGTATATTTTAATATGAATTTTGTGTGATTAAACTAAACAGGAAAAAGCCTTTAGGCAATAAAAGGTGATAATCTTGGCTTTAGTATAATATATATATATACGGCCGCCAACTCAAGCGTAAACGCAACGCTCTTCTAAGGAATGGAGCACTTTGTGACAGCCTTTACACGCAAAGCGATGTGTGTATTAAAACAGTTAAAATCCCCTTCCCATTCTGTAAGTGAAGACAGCCTAATGGTTACGGTGCCGGACTGACACCCAACTGATCGGATTTCAATTCCGGCTGTAGGTAGCTTACAAAATGTCTAGCCACACTGAGGAGACTTGATAAGTCGAAACACGTGTCTGTGGATGACCCTATATATGCTCCCCATCCCCTAGGGTTGAGCACTCTGGGGGGGATCTTGCTGACGGCCGCCAACTCAAGCGTAAACGCAACGCTCTTCTAAGGAATAGAGCACTTTGTGACAGCCTTTACACGCAAAGCGATGTGTGTATTAAAACAGTTAAAATCCCCTTCCCATTCTGTAAGTGAAGACAGCCTAATGGTTACGGTGCCGGACTGACACCCAACCGATCGGATTTCAATTCCGGCTGTAGGTAGCTTACAAAATGTCTAGCCACACTGAGGAGCCTTGATAAGTCGAAACACGTGTCTGTGGATGACCCTATATATATATATATATATATAAAGCAGGATCTTCCACTAAATAAGCTGAATAGTGGCAATAGAAATAACTGTTCACACAAATCAATAGTAATGGGTTATTTTTATGTTCCAGGAGACTGTTTTTATTTTACTGACCCTCTTTACTGACCGCTGCATGCGGAACGTTTTCTTTACCATAATGTCAGTGTTTTTCCGACTCGGGATCGCAGTAGCAAACCCATGTCTCGCCATTTGTAATTTTTTTCACTAAAACTTGCTTCCCCGTACATATCACACATTCTTGTGTAAATTTCACAGGATTTTGCATTTTTAACATTTCATAACAGATCTCTATTTAAAGCTGGAGGACTCTGTTTGATTTGCCGCCATTTTCAACGACATTAAAACAAATACTTTATGAAATTAGATCACAAAACAATGCCAAGTTCAATGTCACGTTTCAACGTGAAAGTCATGCGAGACTTTAAGAAAATTAAAGAATAAAATAAAAAAAAGATGGAAAAAATAAAAAAATAAAAAAATGATATTACGTCACAGTTCCTTGTCGTGTTTTACGCCGAAATACGAATTTGCATGGAATTTCTGGATTTCTGGGGGGTTATGATGTTTGTGATTGGATATTAGGCATGGGTTGTGTGAAAGTATTTGTATGTGTTTAAAATACCGAGGTCAATATTCAAACATAGAAAGTTAGACAAGCAAGTGGCTAATAATTATAAGAATACATTTGAGAAAATAGACTAAGCTTATTAATAATACAATGAATACAAAACATACTTTACCGTTATAATGGAATTTCTTGTTATTTATTAGTGAGACCTGATTCATTTGTATACGCACATGCATGTGTGTTTAGAAAGTTAGACAAGCAAGTGGCTAATAATTGCATGTGCTACAATAACTGCATTCGATTTTATTTGTTTCTGGTGAAACCAACTTAGTGAGTGTAACAAAGAAAAAATCAAGTTTTGTTTGAAAATATACTTCATTTTAAAAAAAAAACTCCTGATTGAAGATTTAATTAGATATGTGTTGTACCGGCCGTTCCTACAGTGGAGAATATACACCGGTTCTCACTATAAATAGTGAGACACCGAGTGAAAAGGTTGTACTGTTACCGTACTGTTACTGTTTAGCTGCATGCTAGCCGTTCCTGTACCTTTATGTAAATACACTTATCTCATTTTACCCTACCTCGACTTGACTTCTTTTTTTTTTACTGTTGAACTAACATCACAACAATATGTATAATTGTTTTACTAAGAAAAATGATTCTTTTTTTTTTCTTTTGAACATTTAAATTTAAATTCGATTAGTTACGTCTTGCAGCAACACGGTTTTGGCGATGTTTATTGTGCATTATTAAAGATTTCTTCTCTTTTTTTAAGACGTTCTCTTGATCCACTACGTATAGTTACTTAATTTCGACGCTCCATACCAAACATCTGTCTAGAGAACAGAAACCTCTTTCAAATTATTAATAAATCTATTGACTCAACCTCTTCGTCACGAATAGGATGTGACACAAGGTACATTCTAAGCTGGTTTGAATTCAGATTTTTCCTTCTCCTAGATTGGTTGCCTTATCAAAATTAAACAAACTCAGTCTTCTGTTAGCTTCTATTTACAATAGTTGGTGGGATAAGAGATAAACACGTGCTTTTAACGAGCACATTAACGCAAAGTGAAACTAACATCTAGAATTAGAAGTCGGATTGCCCATTACATTTCCTACAACGATAGCTGTTCCACCAAGCGGACATCCACAACTATTGCTATAGATATATTAATATAGATATAATGAGTTCTAATATATTGGTATATATATAACGGGCTCTAATATATCAGAATTGATACTGGGATTTTGTGGCTAAAACATTACAGCTTTTACAAGTTTGAATATTACAGACGTTGGTGTCGGAAGTAACAAATTTGAAAGACAATAGTCGAGCGAATAGCAATGACAGAAAAATGTTTAGAGATAATTTGATATTTTGAAGATCTTCGACCATTGTTCCAACTCAAATGTCGCCCGAGGTCATCGGCCAATTAGTAACAGCGGAGCACTTGTCAATAAATTCAATTTTACCGGAAAGAGACAATATTAGACGCACACGATTATATTTTCTCATAATAATGAACGTTTTGGCCTGCAGGTCGCAAAAGAACCTCCAGGTTTAAGTGAATGCTAGAAGGGTTTTGAAAAAACATTTAAAAAACTGAACATTAAGCGTTTAATTATATCATTGCACAAGACAATATTTATTGATTGGCAGTCGATTTTCGAATGAGGACATTTTTAATTGCTCTGTAAACATACATACTCATACTCACACACCACACACACCACACACACACATTTATTTCTTATTCGTAAATACATTTATTTTTATAAATACATTTATTTTTAAACATAACATATGCTCATGAAATATATTATTATTATATTATTGAACATGCACGCACGCACACACACACACGCGCATATATATATATATATATATATATATATATATATATATATATATATATATATAAGAATTGGTACAGGAATATGTATTTAAAGTTGGTTGTTTAGTGGATTTCCAAATTTATCCTCATTATCATATTAATCATAAACTAAATTTAGTCACTTACTTAGTCTTCACGTACATGATCTTCAGGAAAATACTATATATATATATATATATATATATATATATATATATATATATATATATAATAAATAAGTAAAATGTTGTTCTGGTTCCAACGGGAGAAAATTCAATATTTTATAAAAAAAAAAGAAGGTTCGCAAAATGTATTTTGTTCTCAGAAAATTTTTTAAATTCTTTTTGTTTTACATATGCAACACGCGTTTTAGATCTTCTGGTATCTTCTTCAGGCTTTGATTAATCATATGAAATATATATATATATATATATATATATATATAATATATATATATATATATACACACATATATATATATATATATGCGTGTATATATATATATATATATATATTAGTATTTTACCTGAAGATCATGTATGTGAAGACTAAGTAAGTGACTAAATTTAGTTTATGATATATATATATTATATATATATATATATATATATATATATATATATATATATATATAGGGAATAAATGAAAGAAAGAAAATCTAAATTGCCTTATAATAATTTATTTCAACTGCAGATAAGCATAATCATCAGACATCAGCAAAAACATTTTTACAAAATCTTTCTAATAATTAAAATATCCAATCCAGGCTGTTTTGGATGTTTAGCTGGTCATTACAATTATATATTGGGAGTTGAACCAAATCATCAAAGGCATTTTGTCAGAATTCTGGGACCCTTTTAGTTCCTCATGAACATCTGTGGAATCTAATGCCCTGTAAAAATATATCTACCTATCCAATTTGTGTTGATGTGTTTATGTGTTTATGTTTTGATCTGGGGTGTTGATTTTTGATGTTTTTTCTTGTGTTTTCTTTCCTTAATGCTTTTTTTCTGGTACCAGACCGACCTAAAATTATTGGTCACAATATTAATACTATGTATACTTATACATATACATATCACATACACACACACACACACACACACACATACATATATATATATATATATATATATATATATATATATATATATATATATATATATATATACAAAACAAAACATTAAAGGATTCGGACAGAATGCTTTTGATGATTTGAAATTAGTTTTGGTTCAACTCACAATATATAATTGTAATGACTGGCTGAAAAACTCCCAGAAATGGAGACCTCCCCACCACTAGTAATAATTAATCATTTTCTGAACTACCCATCTTCAATCCCTCTTACTTCCAATCGCTTCATCCAAAGATTCAACCTCGCTCCTTCCTATCCTAGCCAACAGCAGCTGATATAGGCAGCAGGCAAGCTTCTGCTGGTAAACCCAGAAACAGGAGCAGCTATACGATACTTTCCGAAAATGGTTTGATTTTTGTTTAATTAATTGATTATATACCCTATTCAGTAAAAATCAATAACCATCAATAACCAAATTTAGTGTGTTTCTTAGTCAAAAGAATATTAATGTGTATGCAAGGCTGCTTTGGACCACTATTATTTTAATTACTCTTCCTATCATCTATTTTTGTTTGTTTTAATCTAGTGATTTCTCTCTGTCGTGTTTTTCTTTTTAAGTTATATTATTGTCTGTCTTTGTTTATTTTCACATCTGTGATGTTAATTTAATTTCTGACTCTTTTTTCACTTTCTCTTTCCTTTTCTTTTCTTTTTTGTCTATACTTGTGTTTTTCTATTTGATGTTATATATTTCAATAAATAACAATTTTTAAATGGTAGCCTGTGTCTTTTGGTAATAAGTAAAGGGGATAGATATTAATAATATTTTAGTGATCGGCCCATCACGTAACTACGATGACCTAATGATTCACATTTATTATTTTTAAAAGTTTTCTTATGTTGGAATCCAATTATTGCTAATCTTAAATATTTTAACATTAAAAAAAAAAAAATGAAATAAGCTAATTTCCCTACTAGCATATATATATTAATAGCAGTGGTGCCACTTAATTTTTAGTATCATGAAGAAGCGAGTCAACGCTGAAATCTTGGTAGATATATAACATTTTTCTAAAACTACTAATGCTTTATGATTATGAAATATATTGAGTAAATTTGGATACATTACTAATACCACTCCAACGGAAACGCTAGGCAGACAATAGAACATCGCACACACACACACACCACACACATTATATATATATATATATATATATATATATATATATATATATATATATATATATATGTATATTATGAAGTAATATGTTCATACAGCTATTCATCATTCTGAATAAAGTATTACGAAAGTTTGCCAAAGTTGTGGGCCAAAAATTAGATAAACAGACAAGTTGACAGTTTTCATTTCAGAGAGAGAGAGAGAGAGAGAGAGAGAGAGAGAGAGAGAGAGAGAGAGAGAGAGAGAGAGAGAGAGAGAGAGAGAGAGAGAGAGAGAGAGAGAGAGAGAGAGAGAGAGAGAGAGAGAGAGAGAGAGAGAGAGAGAGAGAGAGAGAGAGAGAGAGAGAGAGAGAGAGAGAGAGAGAGAGAGAGAGAGAGAGAGAGAGAGAGAGAGAGAGAGAGAGAGAGAGAGAGAGAGAGAGAGAGAGAGAGAGAGAGAGAGAGAGAGAGAGAGAGAGAGAGAGAGAGAGAGAGAGAGAGAGAGAGAGAGAGAGAGAGAGAGAGAGAGAGAGAGAGAGAGAGAGAGAGAGAGAGAGAGAGAGAGAGAGAGAGAGAGAGAGAGAGAGAGAGAGAGAGAGAGAGAGAGAGAGAGAGAGAGAGAGAGAGAGAGAGAGAGAGAGAGAGAGAGAGAGAGAGAGAGAGAGAGAGAGAGAGAGAGAGAGAGAGAGAGAGAGAGAGAGAGAGAGAGAGAGAGAGAGAGAGAGAGAGAGAGAGAGAGAGAGAGAGAGAGAGAGAGAGAGAGAGAGAGAGAGAGAGAGAGAGAGAGAGAGAGAGAGAGAGAGAGAGAGAGAGAGAGAGAGAGAGAGAGAGAGAGAGAGAGAGAGAGAGAGAGAGAGAGAGAGAGAGAGAGAGAGAGAGAGAGAGAGAGAGAGAGAGAGAGAGAGAGAGAGAGAGAGAGAGAGAGAGAGAGAGAGAGAGAGAGAGAGAGAGAGAGAGAGAGAGAGAGAGAGAGAGAGAGAGAGAGAGAGAGAGAGAGAGAGAGAGAGAGAGAGAGAGAGAGAGAGAGAGAGAGAGAGAGAGAGAGAGAGAGAGAGAGAGAGAGAGAGAGAGAGAGAGAGAGAGAGAGAGAGAGAGAGAGAGAGAGAGAGAGAGAGAGAGAGAGAGAGAGAGAGAGAGAGAGAGAGAGAGAGAGAGAGAGAGAGAGAGAGAGAGAGAGAGAGAGAGAGAGAGAGAGAGAGAGAGAGAGAGAGAGAGAGAGAGAGAGAGAGAGAGAGAGAGAGAGAGAGAGAGAGAGAGAGAGAGAGAGAGAGAGAGAGAGAGAGAGAGAGAGAGAGAGAGAGAGAGAGAGAGTATTATCTTTGTTGTATGGGGGAGAATAAAACAGCGAGAAAAGAATATGAGGTGCGGACGAGAAGCACTGAGACAGACCAAACAAGAAGCATATTATTTGAAGGAAAAAATCGGTGCCAGACTATTAAATGAGAGAGGAACAGGGATATATATATATATATATATATATATATATATATATATATATATATATTGTGTGTTTTCATATATATGATAATAATAATAATGATATACATATCTATATTCATGTAATTATCAACTTTTTAAGACTAATTCTTCGCCTAAAACCAAAGGGCTTTTCATTAAATTCAACGCTTATCTTGTTTTTATGCTTGATCTTGTGGATAAACGTGTATTTTGTGGCTAAATAGTTATTTGCACAAAGTCTTTCATAACCTAAGTACATATGGTACATATCAATATCAATAATATATTATATGTTTGTTAAATTTCCAGAAAACCTCAAATGCGGTTATATGTGTACAAATGGGGTCTAAAAATAGGAAATTTGAAAAAGGCTATTATCTAACATGTATCTGATACAGATCATCATTTTAATTTTAATCATGCTCGCATTCACTACAGAAGCCTAAGAAAAATTGTTAAATCCTGTGTTATTGCAAATTTTAATACGATTAACCAAAGACCAAGCTGTTCCAGCTTATCTCCTTTATTAGTCACACTTGTTCTAAAAACCCATGATATACCTGTTTTAAAAATGTGTACAAAACACATTCCTTTTACTCTTGTCAATCAAATTTCTATCTAATTTTAATATGTTATTCATCTTCGAGGTTTGTGTATCTATATGCATAAATCAATAAAAAATAATGTAGATTGTATTAATAAACATGTGTAAAAATCAAGTTATAAACCTAAAAATAGTCACGTATGGATTAGTTAGTTTTTCTTTTTCATTTCGTTTCATTTTTTCTTTTAATTTTCATCTATTCATATTATATCCTTTTTGGAAAATACGTTGAATTTCAAATATTCTTTCGAATAGCATTGACGTACTTTTTTTTTATGAACGCTGCTATTAGAAAAATATTTTCTCTAATACTTTATCATCTATCGTTTTCATTTTGAAAAGAATTCTACCACGTTTTAGACAAGACTATACTCATCCTAATGTCCTGATGAAGGTTTTATAACCAACCGAAATGTTTTAGCATAGAATTTAACATTTAGACATAAATATATCTATTGTAATATTCAAGAGCATATAGTAATTCATAAAGGAATTGTTCGTAGTCTTCGTTGTTTTCGCTTTTGTGACTAAAATCTTCAACTATAAATTCCATGAACCAGGTTGGTTGGTTAAATTCTTGTGCATATCAACCCGTAGGTTATTTTATGTTGAAGGCATTTTTACTTCATTCATTCTCTGTTGGGTATTCAACAAATTTTCAAATCATTGGTTTAAACTAATTTTTTAAAACACTTTAAAACTATATTTGACCCATAGATGGGAGCCTAACAGGTACTACCACTCCGGGTCAGAGTGGATCTGAGAGTAATTACGATGATGATTTACGCCACAAAACCCAGAGCTCTAGAATTGGAATTCCACTACTAGATGCAGTTTAGCGTCATACCCTCGGCCATCGCCTTCTAGAAAATATATAATAAAAAGTGTTGGGGCTTTGCCATAACAGCAATACGGTCGGGACAATCATATAGATGCTAGGGCTTGATGTGACCAGCCGATTGATCGCAGCTGGCCTCTCCGACCGCCAAAGTACGGGTGGGGTGTTGCATTTCATAGACCGCTCAGCCACCAGAATTCCACACTTAAGTCTCCCGGGTCGACATCCATGGTTGCACCATTGGGGTTTTTACCCCTCTGCATCGTTACAGTCACCGTATTCTAAAACCCCAGTCGAAAGAGTTTGACAATGAACCTGATAGAAAATTATTCGATATATTACTTTCCCGAAACGCAATTCTTTTCTTTAAATCTTTTAATTTTTACAAACAGTAGTTAATATGAAGTTGGTAATTCTTATCAAGATCTTTCGCCGTTGCTTAGTGACACTCAACGGTGCGAACTGAAATTCTCATATATTGAACATTTTGGAATTTAATCAAAATACTTTTTGATATGTAGATGAAAATAAGATCATAGGGCCATATATATGTGCATATCATAAATCACATGAGACTATATCAGTTGATAACATTTATAATGGAGGTATACAAGTTGGGGAAAAAGTAAAAGGTAACCCAATAATATTAAACTGTTAAAACCATCTCTATTAGTCTTGATAATTTGTATCATTTAGATTATTCGGGTGACGTTAAGATAATAGATTGAGAAGAACATTGGAGAAAACGACGTGTCAAAGAATCAGCTCATACGTTAGGTTATAGTAATCTCTTAAGTAGACCAAGAATAGAGATAAATTCAATATGGGAACCAACTATTAAAAAGGCTACATTAGATTATAATAGGGACTGGCAAAAAATCAGCTTCTACGAGTTTTAAAATCTATTATTTAACGTCAAACTTTGTCTAAATCGATAAGTAGTAACATAATGATCATCATTAAAAAAAGAAAAATATCATTACATATGCAGTTTATTTTTAAAAGATTTAAAACCGTTTGTTTTGGTCAATTTCGACGCGATCCGCCATTCTGTCTCTTTTTCAAGGGTTTTAAGCGTTTGTTTACAATTTTAATATAACATTTGCGATTGCAAAAAGAATTACCAAAAATCAGCTAATTATCCGATTTTAATGAAATTTTCAGTATTGATTTATCAATTAATGACTTTTATAATGCATCAGTTATTTTATTTCAAAACTTTAATTTAGTATTTGTGCTATGAAAAATTAATATATAAAATTCATTTAAAATAAAAATATTCAGATTTTAAGTTTAAAATGTTATATTTTTAGATTCTAAATATAAATATCTATTCAATGCAAACCTTATTTTAGATACATAAAGTAATAAGTTTTGAAGAAAAACTCGATTAAAAATGTACCCCCTCCCCTTTTTAAGCAGAAAAAATATCGATGCATAATTTTTTCTATTATAAGATAATAGCCAATTAAATAATTATCGAAATGAGTAAAAAAATCTCCAAAAAATTAGTTATTTATTATTTTTTTACATTTCATTTTTCAATTTTTGGTACTTATTTTCTCATAGAATAGCCACCGTAAAAATAATTTTTTTGTTTCTATTCATAACTTCGGTCTTTTTACTGTAATTAGTACAATATAAGACCAACTTGAACAAAATGTTACGCCCCCAAAATAAGGGGGGTCAAAATTAAGCGACCTGAAAAAATGAGAAAGTTTTGAAATAAAATAAATAATGCATTATAAATATCATTCATTGATAAATAAACACTGAAAATTTCATTAAAATCCGATAATTCCCTGATTTTTGGTAAATTATTTTAGGCTCATTTTACCAGTAGCTAGATTATAAAAACAACAACAAAAAACACAATATGAGTCAAAGTAAAAAAATCATGCATAATCATAAATGTAAATATTCTGGGTAAAAAGAACATTAAGTTAATAAGGTCCAAAAATTCACTCTGATTTGTCCAGTTGGACACATAGCGCAGCGGATATAAGGGTTGAGTTAATTCAGTTCTAAATGACAATCATTACTGATTTGCAGATTCAATCATGTCTAAGGGTGATAATAACATAATAACAAGGATGATGATAACATAGCTTAATACTTGTACCAAGTCAAGGTTAACGGAATGAGAACAGTCTACCCCCGTGGATTGAATAAAGGGTTCGATTCGAAGTTCCGTGAAGCCTCCCGATTGCAACATGAAAGCTTCCGAGTTCGACGAGTTCAAATAGAAGGTTTCCGAGTTCAAGATGGTTCCCGAGTTCGACAAGAAACACCCGAAGAAAGCCAGACGGCACATCGACCAAAACGTTGTATATATAACAATAATGGTGAGGACTATAGTCCGAATAATCTAAATAATACAAACTATCCCTATTACTACTGTCCCACTTTTATCCTACATTAGATTCTGCTACCTGTATTGATATATGTATGTTTTTGAAAAATACATTTTAGGATAGAAAATAAAAATATAAAGAAAATATTTGTTTATATTGCAGGATTAATTTTCATTTAATGCACTGGTTTATTTTATCAATTCTTCTAAAAAATATACAGTGTGCGGAGGAGGGTATTTGAGGACACATGCATTATAGAGTAATACTGTATCAGATTAAGCTTTACTTTCATTTCTTTTTCAGAAATCTAATGATAGATCTTATGTTAACAAATGAAATAAACAGGCAGTGATTGTGGCATTAAAGGCTGATCATGGAGATTTAATAATTGCACGTTTTCTTAAAGCTGCAAGATCTTTTGTACACAAGATTCCTGAAGAGTTAGAAAATGAAAATGACAACGTTATGCTTGTGTCAAAACATAAAAATAACATTCTCAACGCTCAGTTACAATGAGAACACTTAAATCTATTCACAAAGTTAAGCGGAAAATTGACGAAAATTGAGGTCAATCAATGAGGTCAATTGCAAAAAAGTTGCGTGTGTCTGAAAAATAATCAGAAATGTTGTTCATGAAGACATTGGATACAAATCGTACATGATGAGGAGAGGTCAAATCATTTAAGAAAAAAAAAAAAACAAAACAATAGAAACTAGCTTAAACAGATCGACAAGACTTTAAAAAAATCTAAAAAATCTCACAATAGCTGGTTTGATTTATTTTTTCTCAGATGAAGAAGATATTGATCAAGACCAAAAAAGTAACAGAAGAACTGACAGATCCCTCCGAGGTGCCAAGAGCGATGCACACAAAATTTCCAATGTCATGGTTTTGGGTGTTGTTAGTAATTAAGGACATGGAATGCCTCCACAATTTCCTCACAAGGTCTTAAAGTAAATGCTGCTGCTTACATTGAGGTTTTAGATAAATTTGTCAATCAATTGAATCAACAGTGTATGTAATGGAAAGCGTTACATCTTCGAACAAAACTCTGTTCCATCTCACAAGGCTCAGAGAACACAAGAATTGATGGCCGACAATCTTTATGGTCACATCATACCCAACATTTGGCCTCTTAATTCTCCTGATTTCAATCCATTGGATTACTATGTGTAAAGTATTGTTGAGAAAGAAGTTAATGAAAATCCCCATAACACCAAAGACTCTTTAAAGATTGACATAGTTCAAGTAATGTCCGACATGAACAAGAATCAATTAATCAGATATTACCACCGATTTCGACGTATACACTGCGTTTCAAATTATTAACGAGATGACATTTAAAAAAAATTTTCTCCAAAAACTACCAATCAGAATTTAACGAAACTCTCACAGTATAATGAGAATATACATATACATAGGCTGTATCAAAATGTATTGTTCTGTGCAACAGGAAACAAACGGTGGCAATTTGCAATATTAACACGATATAGAAGTGTCCCAGGCTATACATGAGTGTCATTATAATCATGCAATTATGGGTCACAAATGTAACACCTTCTGAGAAAAATCTGAAATTTTCAAAGGCAAATCTACATTAGAAATATCCAAAATAATTGGAATATACCACCAAACTGTTAAAATATATGTTGCAGTTCCTACGAAGGTACGTAAAAGGGCCGATAAGTGCCAATCGTAGGTTGTTCCCCAACGTTCTTTGTCAAGAATGAAACGTGAAGCTGTAAATAAACCAGGCCTGAACAGAGCATCACTTTTCAGGGGCATTGAACAAGGATCAGTTTCTAGAAGTACTTGGTATTGTCTTCTGAAAAAGGATGGGATTTCAGTGAGACCAGTGACAAAACCCCAATTGGCAAAACCTCAATTGTATACATACAATTGCGTTTGAAATGGATAAAGGTCAATTTCTCGAAGGTTCTGTGCACAGATAAAACTCGTGCAACACTTGATGGCCCTTATGGTTTGAGCAAAGGATGGGTCGTAAATAGACGAGATCCTTATCAAAGGTTGAGGTGCCATCAAGGAGGAGAAGGTATTCTGATTTGGGCTGCTATATTATTGGAGGCTGGTCCGTGCATAGTGTCTGACGATACGAAAATAACCGCATATGCTAAATATAGCCTTCCTTAAAGAACACTTGGAATCTTGACTAAAAAAGCAAAGAATCGCCTTCAGGAGAACCATCCTATTTATGCAAGCTAATGCTCCTTTGCATTTAACACATAAAACTATGGAGAACCTGAAAAAATTAGGCTTCTGTGGAACCGGTCGAACAGTTCTCCAGATTAAAACCCAATAGAAAATCTAAAGCGTTCTGACATGACGTGTTTATGAGAATGAACGCCAATTTAGAAGCAAGGGTTACTTGTGGCAGGAAACAGTAATTTGTATCACGTGAAATTACATCAGAGGAAATCCGGAAATTAACAATTTCGATGGATCAGGGCCTTTTCGTTCTCATTTAAACAAAAGGATCACATATCTCATATTAGCCAACTCCACTATCATTTTTCAAACTCTTTTTACGTTTTCATTTTGATTTAATTTCATCTTAATTACCTAAAAATATGTAAATGAAGCAATTAAAGTGTTATTTTCATTTTTACAGTTTTTTTTAAAACCTTGCTAATAATTTGGCAGTTATTGATGCTAGTGGTGGATTCATTCAATAACATTACTCAATTCTTAATAAACTTTTATGTTTGTTATTCCTGTTCAAATACACTTATTTTCTGTTGTTTTATAGGATCTTTTTCTAAACTTGAAATATGTCCTCAAATACCATCTGCACGCTGGATCTATATATTTGAGCCACTGCAGATATATTTTGGTTCGTTAGTAAATATGTACTCAAAGTACTTCATCTGAAGAACTTCTAACTCCAATACAACAAACGTGGATAACTCATTTCACACACACACGCGCGTGAACGTGCGTGCGCGCACACACACACATATACACACACTATTACGTATATATATTTACTCACCCCTTCGACCAAGCTGGATGTGACACATGGTCAATTTTATAAGCAGAGTTTGACAGGTTTGAATTCAGAGTTTTCCTTCTCCTTGACTGGTTGCCTAACCAAGGTCATAGAGCCCATTCCTCCCTACTATTTACCCATAGCTGGAGGAAGAATACTTTCCCAATGATATTAGCGCTATGTGAAATGAAAACAGCCTCGTCTAGTATTTGATCTCGGGTGACAGAGTTCATTTCTTACGACATTACTACGTATATAAACAATTCTTTGATTTTAATATTCTTCTTGGTCCCGATATACCTGTATAATCACAAAATACATTCCCAAAAGCGTTGGATAACAATACTACGCTGGATAATGAAATTTAATTGTAATAAATTAATTTGTATTCTGATGACGTTAGACCTCTAGCGAAACATATCAATCTGATTTTCCAAAATATAATTTTCTTTCTCATTCCGTAGGATTTAATTCCATTTCTATCTATCTATCTATCTATCTATCTATCTATCTATCTATCTATCTAATTGATAAACACTATTCCCTAACCTGTAAGTATGCAATAACCTAAGACGTATGAACATGCATTAAATTAATCAATTAATCAATATTTTTCTTTCACCGATTTTTTATTTTTATTTGTTTCTTTTCAACGATATTTTAATTACTTTTTCTGATTTTCTTGTCGCCTACGTTCTCCTTTTTTATCCCCATTTTCCCCATCGTCCTCCCCCTCCTCCTCTCTCCTACGCTTCCCAATCACCTCCCGCTCAACACTCTGTAGGGATTCCAATTCAGAAGGTCTGGGAAACTGGTTGATACCACCTTCCGATCCAAGGGAATATCGCGTAACAGTATACAAACAAGAAGAGTTTAGATATTTATTTAGCTGAGAACAAGTAGACATCTAAGAGAAATCTAAAGAGTCCAATAACGAAGACAAAAGCAAATATTTCGCCTCAGTAGATGGATCGATGCATCTTAAGGCTTACAAAGCGAGTAAGTAAAGCCTATTTATATAGACAAAAAGTACTGATAGCTGTCCTCCCATCTATGGGCCTCGTTTTCTACCACCGTAGTCAGATAAGTACCCAGCTTACTTGGTTTAACGTTCTTCTTTTTATCCTGAAGGACGCTATGAATATTTTCATAAAATTGGCACCTCCATTCCAGGAGAATTTCTCATAATTGTGTTTACCACTCGGTGTCACTTCTTTAGCTGAATTGTAGATTCTTTGTTTTCACTTTACAGTCATGAAAATGAGTGTTTTTTTTTAGTGGGGAGGGGGAGGTGGTAAAGACATTTGTCGTTTCTTTCCTACAAAAGAGAACAAGTGACAACCTTACCTTTTTTTAAAAACTTTTCTTTTCTATTTTTCGAGATTTTCAAGGCCCGCTACATACAGTGATGTTAATAACTCTTTTCCAAGTAATAGAATGTGTAACAGCGGCGCCATATTGTTATAAAATAGAATAGTCTCTTGAATTGACGTTGTAATGTCCAAATATGGTAGCTTGGTTATTTATTGATTTCCCACCAAGCCAAATGTGATACAACGTCCCCCTTTTAGGCGAAGCGACAGGGGCTTCCTGGGGTGTGCCTCCTTTAATTAAGCGAGAGACTTTTGCGCTCCCTCAGCCAAATGTACAGATACTACACTTTGATCCGAGCCCAGTACCGGGCGACTGTCTTTGCTGTAGCGATACTGGTTTTATATCAGTATCTCATTTAAATATAGGCAATATTTAAATGGGATAGGCAATATTTAATCCGTTCTCTGAGAACCAAGATCAAAACTAACCGAGTGTGATAATCACTTGACCTACAACATAAACTGTCCGTTTCAACGTTGTTTCGCTGAGTCTGAACCCATTAAGAAAATCTATTCAGATCAAAGTTTTTAAGATTTTATCTGTCATCACCAATGTTCTATCCGAAATTCGACCCAATAAATTTCCCTTTGCCTATTTCGAGAAGAATTATTAAATATTCCATTATCAACTGACCTATATTCCATCTCCTTTGTGAGAGGATTTTAAAGTAAATATTTCTAAAAAAATTGGCGCGGTACTTGTTTGATTTTTTTTATTTATCAAAACGTACTTGTTATACGGTTTCAGCACAGCAGTTAAAACAAAGAAAATCAGTGTTCAATTATGACGTTTTTATGGAGAGTTGAAAAGGGAAATAAAAGTGATACGGAATATAGAATCAGCGAAATGGGTTGCAAATCTTGCTAACACTATTTATATTCTCCTTGTAAAAATGTTATTAGAAAATACCCGAAAGAGAAGCTTACAGTATGTTAAAAAGGAACCAGGTATTTTTTTTTTTACTCAGTCAGGTGTTAATTAGGTCCATGAATTCCAGGAAGTTTTTCTTAAGTAGAAATTTATATCGAGTCACTCTTATTCATCGAATTTCTACTAAGTAGCAAAAATATGCACCCTCCGGGTGTAAGTATTTAAGTTTTTATGTAGTGAAATATATTAAAGAAAGACTACCGAAATTAAATAAAAAGATTACACTTATTTTAATTATATTTTAATTCATATGATTGATTTTAATACGTTGGGGAATAAAACAATAATATTAGAGATCAAAAACACCAATTAATTATTTATTCAATCCGGTTTTATTAAAACCAGTATGCAAATTAACCACACCATATATTATGTAAATCTTTATTTCTTAGTGATATATAAGACACATTGCAGGATTTTTAAAAGTACTAATAACCTGGTCTGTTCTGAGGCAAATCTAATAGAGACATCGTTAATAAATAACATTTATTCTATATATTAATGATTTTGACTATAACTATAAATTATTCATAAACTTATGCAATTCCTGAGGGTATAGTAATGTAGTTTCGATTACAGACAAACAGACATCGAATCTCCATTATAATAAATAGCAAATATATGCACCCTCCGAGTGCAAGTATTTAAGTTTTAATATAATGAAATATCATGTTAAATTAGAAAGCTAATGAAACTGAATAAGAATTCAGATAAAAATATTTGGAACAGAGGGGGTATAATCGGAAAATAGAACAACTTTGAAACTAACTCTTCCATCATTTTCCATTACTCCCGTCTTTCAGTGGTAAATTTTCCTAATTTAACTATTTAGTTAAAATAGGAAGTAAAGGATAATATTACAGTTATTTCTTCTTGTTAATGGATTTCTTTTAAGATTTATCCCCGAGACTTTTGCTCATATTCAATAAGCTAAAACCAAACAATTAGAAATCAATAATACTAAGCATATATTTATTAAAATCAAATTTTTGATATCAATATGCAAATTAGCTTTCCCATGAACACTGTGAACCGCTATTTTGTTGTATATATAAATACAATTGCATGTTATTAGTATGTAGATATTGTTAACAGTCTTAATGATGTAAAACCATTTTACTAATAATTGAGGTTTAAATAAAAAATAAAATCATGGAGAATGTGGTGTAAATACCAAAGGGAATTGTGACTTGTATAGTAATATAGTTTCGGTTACAGACAGTCAAACCCACAATCTCCATTATAATAATAAGATAAGATAAGAAAATATTAGTTGCAAACAAATACGACCAACCAAACTAACTAAAAAGACTCGAACGACATTCAAAGTTTAAAGTTAGCTTTGCTTGTATGTATTTACCCAACCCCTCCGCCACGGACAGAAAAGCAACTGGGGCAAATATGGTTTGAATTCAGTTCTCCTTCTACTGGACAGGTTGCCTAACCAAGGCTAAATAACCTAGTCTTCCCTGCTATTTACCCATAGCTGGAAATGAGAACAGATAGATTCATGCATTTGCCAAGTGCATTAGTGCGTGGTGAAATGCAAACAACTGGACATTTTAGTCTTGGTACGGAAATCGGCCGAGAAGAAAGGAACATTTTGAATGCAAAACCCGAAAAGTGCTGTTCGCCGGGTTGCGCCATCTTTCTGTTATCGGGTCATCCAAAATATGTTGCTGGTTCGACACAAGTCTTCCCCACTATGGATAGATCAACTGTGTAGTTTGGTTTAATTAATGATCATGAAATAGGGGAACGATTATCTTTTTATTAATCTACAACAAGCAGGTGTCTTGTACTAAATGTTTTTTGAAAATACATGCATACAATATAGTTGTAGAAAAATTTTTTTCTCTCTCCTCTTTTTTTCTTTATTCATTTTGTTGGATTACTCTTGCATACGTATGATACAATAGATAGATGGCAGAATGTTTTCTTGTAAGAAAATTACATGTTTTCAGTTATCTAATTATAATTAAATAACTGAAAACTGATGTAATTTTTTTCACTTAGAAAATTTTCCAGTTTTTATTGTTGAATAGAAAATGCAACATTTTGTATATTTATACTGAAGGCAAAATATTATAGGAAGAAAAATACAAAGAGGATTATTTTCTGTCTAACTTTATATACGCAGAATTGATAAACATCATTTTTTTCTTCTTTAGACTCACTGTCGCTGCATTGCACTTATTTAAACAGCCGCATAATCGTACGCATGCGCACATCACGTATTCCGTATTCATGGATTTCTATGTGTTCACGTTATGCTAATGTAGAATAATAAGTTCGTATATCGTCGTCGTCGGGGTGGTCCAAAGTCAGTATCAGCCAGATAGCGAGGTAGTCTATCCCCTTTTTACAAACGTTTTTTGCGTCTGAGGTGGAGCGCCACACCTAACATCCGCTCCTCACTTTACTGCACAGATCCTTATGCTACTCATACGCTGATTTGGCTAGGGGCGTTATCGAACCAGGAACCATGTGGTTCCCTGGCGGGCGCTCCACCGACTGACACTGCATGGGTTATGGTAACTTTGTGATGTTAGGGGGTGCATTTTATATGGCTTACTTTGACTGGATTTCTTTTGCTTAGGTGAGAAACCGGAAATTGATTAAAATAATGGAAATACCAAAAATTAACATGTGATTTTAATTACTTACTAAGCTGAATCAATCATTCTTGTTAAATAATAATAATAATAATAATAATAACAATAATAATAATAATAATAATCTTCTATTAATAATGGAGATTGTCTGTATTTCTGTCTGTAACAAAAACTACGTCATAGCTCTACGTCACAGCTTACGTCACAATATTCTTATGCTATATACACCCCAAATTTGAGTAAACCATTTTAAAAATTGTTTTTTACTCTCGTTCTTTTTTATTTTTATAGTAACAAGAAGTTAAGTAAAAAGTTTACAAATAAATAAATACCTACGATTTTGTGTAAAATTGATGTGGAAAATATTCAAAATAATTGTTTTATTATGCACGCAACATTTTATTTGAGAGGGACGGGGCTCAGTTTTCATTTCAAATTGTTTTATTTATTTTTTTACTCCTTTAATAAATATGAGGATTTTCCTTACTTATGATACAAAACTCTGACATTGAATTTTTAACTCCCACCCTCTCAGGTAATGTCTTTCAAAAACGAATTTTTACGACGCCCGGAGGGTGTTTTCTGTTGCTAGTAATAATAATCTAGACATGGCTAAGAAAGGGAAACCGCAAGAGGGAAACTCAATCTCTTATAATAAAAGCACAAACAATTTCATAAAGACCAATTATATCATAGCGAAAATAGATAAGACGCAACTAATAACTAATGTAGGATGTGTGGACAGATAGGAAAATGTTAATCTCATAATAATGGAATGCAGCTAACTAGCCCAAAGGGAGTACAAGACGATGCACAACTGAGTGAGAAAGATGATCCACTTGGAATTGTGAAATAAATTAGATTTTGACCACACTACCAATTGAGATATGCACAAACCAGAATCTGTCCAAGAGAATGAGATTTTCTGGGATTTTGAGATGCAAACGAATCGACACAAATCCTCGCCAAAAAACATACCTAATTTTGATGAACAAGAAAAAAAGAACTTGTCAACTGGCGGATTTTACCTTTCCAGTGGACCACATGAAAGAAAGCGAAAACATATACAAATACTTGGACCTTGCCTAAGAACTGAAAACACTGTGGAACATGAGAGTAAAGGTAATACCAATAGTAATTGGTGCCATTGGAACGCTCCCCATGAGTTTGGAAAAAAGACTTGAAGAATTGGAAACTGGAAGAAGTATCGAGACTATCCAGACAACAGCATTGTTAAGATCAGCTAGAATACTCCGAATACTCCTGGAGACCTGAGGAGACTTGATCTCACTCAGACTCCAGTGAAAATTACTGGCTAACGCTGATGTGAACAACTCGCAAGAAGGGAAATAACGGATAAGACAATTATTGAATTTACAAGAAAAAAAAGTGTCATATAATGGATTTTGTTTTGCCTGAAGACCACAGAGTGAAAATAAAGGAAGGCAAAAACCGAGACAAATATTTGGACCTAGCTAGAGAGCTGAAAAAGTAGTGTAATGTAACAGTTATACCAATGCTAGAACAGTTCTAGAGAATCTGGAGAAAAAAAAAGATGAACTGGAGATTAGAGAAAGAATTGAAACCATTCAGACAACAGCATCCCTGTCGGCTGGAGCTGGAGAATACATTGACTGCACCTCTGTAGAGGGGTAAGACCACCAATCCCAATGGGAAAACCCGTTGGCCGTGTGTGGCGACCTGTGATGTGTAATGATGGAATCCTGGTTGCTGAGCAGTCCATGACATGCAACACTCCCCTTTGGCTCTTACCTTGACTTGAGCGGTGGGAAAGGTCCCCTTCAATCAATCAGCATATCATGTCAAGCTTTGCACCTATGTGATTGTCTCGACCGTATGGCTCTTATGGTAAGCCCTCAACTCTTTTGATCATATATGTGCTAGAATGTGATGGAAGAGGGTCTTAGTGCCCTAGGTATGACGTTAAACTGCATATAATGTTGTGAAGCTCTGGGAATTGTTGAGTACACCTTCATTGCTATTATTCTCAGGTCTATCCTGACCGGAGTTGTAGTATTTGTGAGTCCAATCTATGGGTTAAATAGATTAAAAAATGAGTTTAAAAAATTTGAATACCCAACAAGAATGAATAAAACAAAAAATCTTCGGAATAAAATAACCGAAGGGTTGACATGCTTTAATATCCAAACAAGTGACCAACTAATAAACTAACCAACAAGATCACAGCACTAATAAAACCGATTAGGATACTTAGAAGAGTCCTGGAGACCTTTTTTTATTCTTCTGTGGAAGTCACCAGTTAGAGCTGGTGCTAAAACTCGCAAGGAGTAAAATAATAATAACGGTTGACAATGTTATCTAATGTTATTTTGGTGACATCATTTTCAATTCACCTAACAGCTGCAACATTTTAGATTTCAACCAATCATGAGTCATAATTTGCATTGTGCTTTCTGGTGGATTATGTAAGCTACTGACAATAACGTGATATCTTTGATTTGAAAATGTGTAGTAAAGAAGAATTCTTCGCTAGCAGGACCGCACTTTGTAGCATCCATTGAAAAATAATCGCAAAATAATCGCGAAATTTCCTAAAGGCCGAGTCTCTTTAATAGAAAAACCGACAAAGAATGAAACAATACAAATATTTAAGATAGAACAGTGTCAAGCCTCAAGTAAATTACATGAAAGTGTATGCCATGTTAATATTGATAGTTTAATGTTAGAAGAATTTGGAAAGCTAGCTTACTTCAAAGTGCAACAATATATATATATATATATATATATAATATATATATATATATATATATATATATATATATTTGCGTGTGTCTATAATAGAAAAAATGTGCGTATGTATATATATGAATACATACATGTATATATATTCTCTCTCTCCCTATATATATATATATATATATATATATATAATATATATAGTACCTAACAAGTACTACCGAAGTGGTAGTACCTGTTAGATTTTAAAAATTGCGTTTTAAAAATATTTAATATCAACAGGAATAAGACAAAACTTCTGCATAAAAGAGCCCTACGGTTTGACATGCCGTAAAATGTAAATGACCACATCTTTATCTCCCATCTCTCTCTCTCTCTCTCTCTCTGTATATATATATATATATATATATATATATATATATATATATATATATATATCATACTGGCTGCTGTCAAAATTGACAGGGGAGTTATGGAGTTGTGACTTGAACTTTACAAACACACACACACACACACATACATATATATGAATATATACACACACACACACACACAGAGAGAGAGAGAGAGAGAGAGAGAGAGAGAGAGAGAGAGAGAGAGAGAGAGAGAGAGAGAGAGAGAGAGAGAGAGAGAGAGAGAGAGAGAGAGATTGTAGACTAAAGTCATACTCAGAACAAAAATGCCGTTTATAAAGTGTGAGATAGGGCACGTATCTCATTGCAGGGGATACAGTTAGCGTATTTAAAGCCCTGCAAACTGGGCAATGAATATATATATATATATATATATATATATATATATATATATATATATATATGTGTGTTGTGTGTGTGGAGAAAGGTAAACAAATATGGATGTTGTACAAAATCCCGTGTTTGTCTACCTTTCTCCACATATCGTCGGATTCACTTTCCCTTATTTCTCCCATATATCTATCTATCTATCTATCTATTATATATATATATATGTATATAGCACTTGGTTTAATATATATATATATATATATATGTATGTGTGTGTGTAGAAAAAGAATGATGAAGTGAGAGAGTGGGGGAGAGAGGGTGATTAGAAGAGAAAGAATGAAGAACTTAGGGAGTGATTGGGAAAGAATGAGGAAGTGAGAGAGTGGTGGGGAATAGAGAATATAGAGAAATAACGGGAGAGCGGTGGGAAGAGTGATTGTAGAGAAATAATTAACAAGTGAGTGAGTGATGGGGGGAGGGGAGCATGTGTAGGAAAAGAAGTGACGGTGCGGTGAGGAGGAGCATTGTTGAAAAATAATGGAAAAGTGAGAGAGTGTTCGGAGGAACAGCTGCAGAGAAATAATGAAGTGAAGAAGTGGTGGGGGGTAGTGAATATAGAGAAATAATAAAGAAGTTAGGGAGTGATGGGGAGGGGGGCAGTTCTATAGAAATAATGAATGGGGGAATGGTAGGAGGAGTAGCAATTGTACAGAAATAATGAATGAGTGAGGGAATGGTGGTGAATAGATAATGTAGAGAAATAATGTAGGAGTCATGGGAAGGAGCGGTTGTAGAGAGAGAATGACGAAATAAATAAATGGTAGAGAGGTGCGGTTGAAGAGAATTAATGAAGAGGTGAAGGGAGGGATGTAGAGAAATAAAAATTAAGTGAGTGATGATTTGAGTGGTTGTATGAGAAATAATGAATGTGAAGGAATGATGGAGATACAGGATGTATAGAATAAGGAAGTGAGAGGTTGGGCATACTGAAGGTAGATACATAAATGAATAAGACCGCCTTGTGCGTGATTCGAAACCCGGCTGTCAAGCTGACAGGCGAGCATTTTAACCCCTACACCAACCGGACTTAGACTTAGATTTTTCGTTTTGTTTAGAAGTAGGTTTCTATTCCTCTTATAGTGACTTCTACACGACAGTATGAGAAGTAAATACACAAGCGATGTGTTTTATGGTATGGCTTTTTTTAGCCGACAATTTTTGGGAGAATATGTGCTTAATTGAAGTCGTACCTAATTTTGAAAGTTAATTAATTAATAATTAATTAATTAGGCGGGCATACCTATTTAAATGTAAGGCTAAACAAATCGAGAAAAATCAATCTCTGTATGTATATTTCGGCCTATTAGGCCTCATCAGCAGAGCTATAGATAGGAAGACCGCCTTGTGCGGGATTCGAAACCCGACTGTCAAGCTGACAGGCGAGCATCTTAACCCCTACACCAAATAAATGAATAAGTAAAGGAGTGATGAAGTTTTAGAGAAATGATGAAGAAGTGAAGAAGTGGTGGGGTATAGTAAATATAGAGAAATAATATTAAAAATAGAAGTTAGGGGGTGATGGGGGAAGCGATTGTAAAGTAAGAATGGCGAAGAAGTGGTGGGTCTTGTGTTTTACCAACTAAAATAGACCCTCTAATATATGAGGCTACTGCCTGTAAGTCCCGTCTTCAGAACTAGATAGTAAATTACTACGCGGTCCCTGTCGGTGCCACCAAGAATTGGTGCTCAATTTGTTTTCCCTTTATCTTTATTCCTCCTTGTACATTTTGTTCAATGAAGTAAACCAATGAGTAAGCACCTGTGTCTATTTATCTCCGTCAAATACATTTTGTTCTCATTTTTACTAACACTATGAATCGACCTAACCATTTCATATCAACAGTCGGGTAGTCAGAAGTGCAGAGAGAGAAAGAAAAGAAAGAGAAAGAGAAAGACAATAGAGGAAGTTAGAGAGTGAGAGAGAAAAAGAAAACAAAGAAAATAAAAATGGAAATAAATAAATCTATTATGATATTTTAAATACAAAGTGAATAGGGAATTATCAAGTCTTAAAGGAAGGTCAAATCTCTGGGCTGAGAGAGAGAGAGAGAGAGAGAGAGAGAGAGAGAGAGAGAGAGAGAGAGAGAGGGGGAGGGAGGGAGGGGAGGGAGAGGAGAGATGAAGAGAGAGAAAGAGGAAGAAATAGAGAGAGAGGGAAGGAGGAGAGAGAGAGGAAGGGAGAGATAGAGGGGAGAGGGAGAGAGAGAGTGAGGGAGAGAGAGAGGGAGGGAGAGAGAGAGGGGGGAGAGAGAGTATTTCCTTTGATATATGACAAGGGTAGATATTAACAATTACGCATTTGAGATGTGAAAGATTTTCATCGCCAACAATTGTTGACAAGTAGAGGTCGGACGTCCATATATGTGTTTGGCACCCAAAATCTATTAACCTTCGTGTTTGTAAAGTAAACCGTATAGAGAATTTGGTTTGTGTGGTAATAATGTCGATTTATATATTCCTTCAATCTTTTTCCTCAAGACTGTTTTGAAATTGTGAAAGCAGACCAAAATACCGATAGTTCACACGCACACGTGCACACATACACACACGTATACAGACAATAATACTTACGTCCTTATAGTGTTGGTAGTGTTGGCATCTACAAAAGGAGTGCTCGATATCCGACATAGATCAAATACAATATAGGGTGTGTTCAAATAACACTGAGATTAAGATTACAGCTAAATTTAAAAAAACATTGTCTGAATTGTTTAGATGAGGCTTGATAATTTGTATTAGTTGTATTTTTTGTCCTATTTTAATTGATTTGATATGTGTGTGTGTGTGTGCCCGTTTTGTGAAAACTTCATATTATTTGCGTTTCAGTAAGAAGTCTATAATTTCTTTCACTTATCAATACTTATATATTAGGAATCAAAAAATGTGCGCCGATTTTCATTTTAAAAGCGAATTGAAATTAATTATATCGATTATTTAAGGTCGAAAAGTAGTAACATAATGTATACTGTATCAGTAAAAAAAGCAAAATAATATTACAAATGTAATTGATTTTTAATACTTTTTAAACATTAAATTCTGCCCCCAAAAATAAAACGGGCGCTTCGTGTGAAGTAAATTACGTAGTAAAACAAACACGTTATTAAGATTTTTAAACACTTATAACAGTTTTTTCTCAGAAATTAATAACAAAAACCATTGAACCCACTATGTACAGAAAAATTACTAACATATTCAAAAATGCAAGATTTGTTTTTGCACTCTTAGGTCTTCTGTGTGTTTGGTACAAAAAACATATTTCACTTGAAATAAAATTGATATTTTATTTCAAATGAAATATGTTTTTTGTACCAAACACGCAGAAAAACTAAGAGTGTAAAAACAAATCTTGCATTTTTGTTTACCATAGTTAGCAGAAAAAATGCTAAAAAATACAATGGCCGAGATTACCAAAAATCAAGGAATTGTCTAATTTCAATAAAATTTCCAGTGTTGAAGTATTAATCAATGAATTCTTTCTTTTCTGAATCATTTCAATCAAACTGATTCAATGAAAATAAATCAAAATTCTTTCAAATAAATATTACCGTTAGTACTATCCATATGCGCCTTGAGAGAAAAATTGTTTATTCCAAATTAACAGATAAAATTCATTTAGAATACAAATTGCCTAATTTCTATATTTAAAACCAGGTTTTAAATTTCATATTTTCTGTTTCTAAAAACAAATATTTATTTGATAACAAGCTTACTTTAGTATGGTTATCTAATAACTTTTGGAGAAATTGAACAGTTAGGCCCCCCACCTTTTTAAACAGAACAAATATTGATGTTTAATTTTTTCACTGATAATCTAAAAATATATTTCATATACAACAAAGTAAAAAAAAATCTCCATAAACTTTTTTTTACAGTTTTATTTACATTTAGTTTTCAGATTTTCGATACTTATTTACTATCAACATCGATCCTATAAAAAACTGATTTTTCTATTCAAACCTTTGGTCTTTTATCTATATATTTATACTGTAATTAGTTTCACTTTTATATAACCCTGCAGATATTATGCAACCTCAAAATAAGAGGGGTTAAAGTTAAGTGACCTGAAAAAATCAGAAAGTTTGAAATAAAATAACTGGTGCATTATAAAATTCATTCATTAATAAATCAACATTGAAAATCTCATTAAAATCAGATAATTCCTTGATTCCTGGTAATTATTTTCAATCTGGTGTTTTGAATTAATTTTGTAAAATACTTCTATGACGTCATCTTTGTTGATAACTATTATATATTGAAAGAATTCTCTTTGGATACCTTTATATTGTGAAAAACCTGTTCGAAATGATTACCTCCCATTTTTCATTCTTTCATAATGAAAAGGAATAGAACACGAGCGGCATCTCTTGTAATTGTTTTTGGTTTCTTAGCAGAATAAATTTCCGTGTGAATTCATTGGTTTGATGCGTTCTCGATACATCGCCTTGTAATCGTTTTTGCTTCGAATCGAAAGTTAAAAGGAAAATGAATAATATATTTGAACAATCAAAAATTACGTAAAAACAACTTCTGTCACATAACGGTGAAAAAGAAAAAAAAATACTTTAATATCGAATTATAAAATGGTTGTGGCGTGTTCGAGTAGACGTGTGTCAACTGGTTAAAATTACTTTGAAGATGATAACCTATAATCCTGCGGGATGTAGGTCTATCATTTGGAATAAAAAAATTGCTGTGCAGATCTTTAATCGCATTCGACTGTAATATTTGGGAAGTGCGTAGATCTTTAGATGAGGATGCAATTTGGCGTTATGGTTATAAAACCGAGAAACAAAAATCCTGGCCGATAACTGTTTGGTTCACAGTTAAAGCCGCATTCGATGAGAGTCGATTTCCTAGAAGTGTGCCGTGTTCTATACTATTTATTAACGTCTAAATTTATTCGAATTTCACACTGAGTTCTGTTTCCTTGAGAATATATTCATATAAGAATATATACATATAAGAATACACACACACACACACACACACACACACACACACATATATATATATATATTCATTTTCTGTCTGCCTCTAATTCATTTTTCTGACTCCTTCTTTGTTTTTCTCACTCTCTTATTACATTCACTTTCCCCCTCTCTCTCCCTTTCTCTCTCTCACTGATTCTTTATTCGTCTGTCTTCTTCTTTTATTCATTCTCTGTCTCTCATACATTCTCTATATATCTACATATAAATCTATATATGCTTTATTGTCACAAGAAACACAACAAACCAAGAATATCACTTCATTTACACTCTGTGGTTATATTTTTTAATAGACGTAAGCCCTCCACGCGTTCATTATGTACCATTGAAGTCTATAACTTTTTGTTCAAGTTTCGTTCAAACTCTAAAGGTAATAAATAAATAAAAATAAATTAATAAATAAATAAGAAAACGAGACTGGGAAAGACAACTAATCCGTTCCTCTTAAATTGAACTTTGACCTAAACACACCTATAACCCCATTTTTATTTCCAATCATTTTTTTCCGATAGAAAATCAACACATCCACATAATCTGCGTGTATTTTCTTCGATTACCTTTTGATCCTTACTGTCTATTGAATTGATATATTGTATTTTTTGTGATGATACTGTTTTGCTCATTCTGTTTAGTTGAACTTGTATATGAAGCGATTTTCTTTTTACTCATAACCATATTATAAATCAACATTATGATTCTTTATTACATGGACATATGAGCAGAAAGATTTACTTTCTAAAAACATACTGACCAAATGAATATACTAGAATGATGCATTTTCACAAAAACATAAACACACACACCATACACACACACGAAACACACACACACAAAGCACACCTAACCAAATATATATATATATATATATATATATATATATATATATTATATATATATATATATATATATGTTATTTAGATTTTATTCTCGAAACATTTTCATGATATTAATTTTAGCCTATGTATCATCTTATTTTTTATTTTTTTCTGCAATGCAAATCTCTTTGAAAATTTACGAGTGGTAAGTCGACAACATATATTGAAGACACCACCCACAATGCCTCCCATTTATTTAAAGAACCTTCTTGTATATATAATATATATATATATATATATATATATATATATATATAACCGCAAAAATGATTTTGCAGACACACCAGAGGGATTAAAGGTATCCTGACGAAAGCAAAAAACTTGAAACCTTAAGTAGATGCCTACTAAAGCCTTTGTATAAACAGTTATATTTAATAAATAAAGCTCTTAAATTTGTAATTGAGCACTTTATTTTCCTTATTTCATCCCGGATCGGACCTGGAGTCCTACAAGGAGATACACTAGCACCATATATATTTATCATATGCTTAGACTATGTACTCCGAACATCATTAGATACCATAAAAGAAGAAGGCTTCACACTAAAAAAGGCAAGAAGCAGGCGATATCCCGCACAGAAAGTCACAGATGCAGACTACGCTGATGACCTTGCACTTCTTGCAGATACACCGCCACAGGCCGAGTCACTACTGTATAGCCTAGAGAAGGCAGCAAATAATATTGGCCTTTATGTAAACCCCGATAAAACCGAGTACATATGTTTCAAAAGAAAAGGAGACATAACCACACTCAACGGAAAGCCACTTAAGCCAGTAGAACAATTCACATACCTAGGTAGTAATATCTCATCCACAGAAACCGATGTAAATACACGAATAGGAAAAGCGTGGTCGGCCACAAACAAACTATCAGTAATATGGAAATCCGATCTCACTGACAAGCTAAAGCGACATTTCTTCCAAGCGGTGGTTGTATCAGTGTTGCTATACGGCTGCACCACTTAGACCCTAACGAGGCGCCTTGAGAATAAGCTGGACGGGAGCTGCACAAGAATGCTGCGTGCAGTCCTGAACAAATCGTGGAAGCAGCACCCCACGAGGAAACAGCTATATGGCCACCTGCCCCCCATCTCACAAACCATTCGAGTGAGACGGAGCAACGATGAGCTCATAAGTGACGTTCTCCTGTGGAAGCCAACACACGGACATGCTAGTGTGGGCCGCCCATCAATGACCTACATTGACCAACTAAGCAACTGGGAAAATGAATAATAGGAAAGGTTGGCGAGAGATTGTCATGGATATCCGTGCTAATTGCGCGACATGATGATGATGATATATATAATATATATATATATATATATATATATATATATATGTATATATGTATATATATTCTTATATGTATATATATTATATATTATATATTTATATTCATATATATATATATATATTTATTTAAATGAACTTCTATTATATATACTAGCAAATATATGCACCCTCCGGGTGCAAGTATTTAAGTTTTAATGTAATGAAATATCGTATTAAATTAGAAAGTCTAATAAGAATGCAGATAAAAATATTTGAAACAGAGTGGGGTTATAATAGAAAAATAGAAATGAAACTTACTCTTCCATCACTGCCGTCTTTCATTGCTGAATTTTACTTATTGAACTATTTAGTTAAATTAGGAAATAAGGAATAAAATTACACTTATTTTTTCTTGTTAATGGATTTCATTTAAGATTCATTGGAGAGATTTTTGCTTATATTCATTAAAATAAAACCAAACAGTTAGCAATCAATAATACTACGCACATATTTAATAAAATCACATTTTTAATATCAATATGCAAATTAGCCTTCCCGTTCACAGTGGAAACCGCTATTTTTTGTATATATAAATACAATAGCATGTTATTAGTATGTAGATGTGGACAATACTAATAAAAAGGTGAAGCAATTTTATTAATAATTGAGGTTTAAATATAAATATAATCATGAAGTATCTGATGAAAATAACTATGTTAATTGTGAAACGATTAGTAATATAGTTTCGGTTACAGACAGAAAAACACACAATCTCCATTATAATAAGAAGATATATATATATATATATATATTAGAAGTTCCTTTAAATAAATGAGAGGCATTTAAAAGTACAAAACAATTTTAAGAAAACAAATTTTTTTTGTAAATGTATACTCAGCATTGTTTTGAATTGGTTTATACGAAACATTATTTTATTCTTTCAAAATATATTTCTTTTGAACCATTTTCAACATACAGGCAAGTCAAATGGGATCCTCTGGGCTTTAACATAGGTCTCTCTCGCAAAATATTTGATGGTTGAGAAGTGAAAACTGGGTAAAATTCACTAAAGAGTGAATTTGATGTGTATGGAGAAGCATGTTTTAGTCCCAAAATGTTTACAAATGGCTAAGAATGGGTTGCCACTACGATGCTGGGTGAAAGGCAGATCCCATGGAGTGGCAACAAACTGGCTCTTTGGTAACGAAAAAATCAATTTTAGTATTTATATTTCTCCCCATCTTTTTAATCTATATATCCCGCCATCTTAAGTCATATGTATCTATCTATCTATCGGTCTATCTATCTATCTATCAAAGGCTAGTGGACTGGCTAGTATTTTCTATTTTTATTTTATTAATAATAATAATTTCATGTAGATAAAAATTAAACGAATCATATATATGAATATACGAATCATATATGTAGAACAAAATTTTTCCAGAAGATATTTTAATCAAATTTTGATACATATTTTTATCAAATATTTCCTTCATCAAAAATTATAAGCTTTTTTAATGATAAAAAAAAAATTATTTTATTTTTAACATAGAATACATATTTTTTAAATTTTTTTGAAAATTCCAGCCCTGATCGAGAGCGTTCTGTGCCTCGTGATTAACGATATATTTATTTCGTCTTTTTGTTTACAATGTTGCTTTGATAAAGACCTCTTCATATGGTAGAAACATATTTCTGTCAGCAAAACTTTTAACATCTTTAGTTTCTACAAACTTTCTACACATATTGTCGGATTCATATCCATTTTACCTTTCATATATATATATATATATATATAAATATATACATATATATATATATAATATCCACCATTCGGTTTGGTTTGGTTTGTTTTACGGCATATCAACCTCAGTGGGTCATTTAATGCCGATAAAGTTTTGAAATAAATCAATTCTTAATGGATAATACATTTTTTTTATAAATACATTTTTCTATTCAACCCATAGATGGGACCCTAACAGGTACTACCACTCCGGGTCAGAGTGGACCAGGGAGCAATGGTGATGAATGGGGTGCTCCACATTCCCCAAACCTCCAAAACTGGAACCTCACCATCAGATAGAGTTTAACGTCATTCCCAGGACATGCAGACCCGCAGGCACCGCTTTCTAGCACCCATATGATATGCAATAAAGAGCAATAGGGTTGGGAAAATCATATAGGTGCTAGGGCTTGACGTAACCAGCCGATTGATCGGAGGGGGCCTCTTCGACCGCCCGTCTAGTCCAAGATAGGGCCAAAGTGGAGTATTGCATGTCATGAACAGCTCATCCACCTGTGCTCTATCCTTAAGCATCACGGGTCGCCACCCACGGCCAACAGGTGGCCCCATTGGGGGAGTCTTACCCCTTTGCAGAGGTGCAGTCGGTGCATTCTAACGCCCCAGCCGACAGGGCAGTATATATAATATAATATAATATAATATAATATAATATATAAACGTATTACATGTCTATTTATTTGATGGCAATAGAACAGTCACAACCTTAGGTTTCATACATGCAAAGTCGCATATGTAATACCTTTATATATCTATTTTATCATATTATACAATAGCTCTATTCTTTATATCGAGCACTCTCCTAATACTACTGCAATTTGGCGCACCATTCCAGTGAAAGCTGAAGCGGTGTCTATCCCAGGCTATAGTTATATATATATATATATATATATATATATATATATATATATATATATATATATACCGTCTAAGTAAAAAGACGGCTATATAACATTGCCATCTTGAAACAAAGCATGATTGAGAATATTTATCACTGAGAACGTTACATGAAGGTGATAGAAAGTATTGTGAGAAATCAATATAAACTTTGGCAAAGCTAGAAAATCGATGAATATATTCAAAGCAGAAACTTGACACAAATTTTATCAGAAAAAAAAAAGAACAAAAAATGGAAATAAACTTTCAAAAGAGGTCAGAGTTGAGAGTTCTCAGTTCTATAGAAGAAAATTCGAATGATGTAAAATGAAATGCAGCGAATTACTTTAGCTTTCTAAAAATATCTCGCGGTCTCAGTTTTATGCCATTTTCGGTCGTCGCGAAAATCTGTCTTTTAGAAAGTAAGTGATAAATCAAATCATTCACTTCTTTTCTTCGCGTTAGGAGTGGAATTTATTCTCGATAAATATTTCTTTTTCAGGATTGTCTCATTCTTCCCTCGATTTTTAAGACATTTTTCTTTTACTTTGTGCATAAAATCTTCACAGAAATGAAAATTAGAAGAAAAAAAAAAGAAGGATTTTTGTTTTAGTTTTTATCGTATTTTTTTTCATGTCTGTTTCTTTTCCATCGTTTGCTTCAATGTTTTGTTAAAATCTTTTTCGTTTTTTTTTCCCTTTTGTAATATTTTTATTTTTTTCTGATTTAAAGTTAAAACATTTTACTGCTTTACATTCACTAGTTTCTGTTTTTCTTTTTCTTTCATTTTCTATTTTTCTTTCTTTCTTTCTTTCTTTCTTCTTTTTTTATTCCTTTCTCTTTAAAAAAAAAATTTTCTTCTTTCTTTCTTTCTTTCTTATCATGATATATTTTAAAGCCTCTTTTTCAAAACTCTCTTCATCTTTATTTCTTTTCCTTGGTATTTGGTTTTTAAATGTTAATTTTAAATTCCTTTTCACTTTTCTACTTGCACTCAAAATTTATGTGCTTTGTTTTTTATTCTATTCTATTCTTTCTTTTTTTGTTTATCTATTTGTTTGTTCTTTCATTCTTTCTTTCTCTCTTTTTTGTTTGTTTGTTTTTCTTTCTTTCTTTCTTTCTTTCTTTCTTTCTTTCTTTCATTTGACTTTCTTGCTTACTTTTTCTCTTCATTCATTTTCGCCTTTCTTTCTAACCATGATATTCTTAAAACCCCTTTTTTAAAGAATTGTCCTCATCTTTCATTCTCTTGCTTGGGATTTCGTTATTAATTTTTTTGTTTTTACTTTTCAATATCTATCTTCTTTCTTCGCTCTTTTCAATAAACTTTAACTGTCTATATTCCACATCTCTTTTTCCCAATACCTCCAATGTTTTTGTCATCTTTCCACTTCAATCTGTCCGTTTTAATTGTCTTTAACCCTTTCTTCTCGTATGTACTGTTTTTATTGGGTCCCTATCACAAATTGTTAGCATCTATGGAATTGATGGCCAAAAGTAGTAGGTTAGTAAAATGGTGGATTTAATTGCTTCCTGATCTAAGAATACTTTGGCAAATGTTCAGCCATGATAGCATCGGTGAAAGCTGGGAAAATGGCGACAACAGTGAGAACAAGGAACGTACTGATATGAACCAGTTTAATATAGATAAAACTATATGCCACTGACGTAACACGGCAATGACGATATAGATTAAAAAGTAAAATATCCATAGCAACTAAATTCTATAATAATAATAATAATAATAATAATAATAATAATAATTACAAAATACCCGGAAATAAAAATTGAAAAATGTGTCGGCTTAAAACAACTACCACCGTGCTAGTAATAGTGGTAGCCCTGGGTATGATAAAAAAGAGACAGATAAACACATTAACATATAGTAAATCCCAACATATATTAAAAAAACAAATAAACTGCACTTAGCGGAACTACTCATCTCCATCGATGAGTATTATCAAGGTGATTAGAAAAGTAACACTCGGATGGAACATAGAATACATATAATCACAACTTTTTCTCAAGTCATAAGTAAAAACTTGCTGAAAGAGTGAAAGAAACCGAAAGTAAAGCTGAAAATCAAAATAAATTAAACAATAACTGTAGCATTTAAAAAAAAACTAGGCCAGACCTTGTATTGATTAACAAGAAGAAAACAACTTGGAATCTAGTTGATGTTGCCTTCCCAAAAGAAAGTTGAAAACTAACTACAAACTTTAGTTAGAGAGAGCAAAAAAAAAAAAATAATAATAAAAAAATTCAGAATAAAAAGAAACGTTGTTGAACATGAAAGTGACAGTGTTACCAATCGTATTTGGAGCCATTGGAACAATCCCTAAGAACATGGGAAAGGTATTGGGTGAACGGAATATCAGCGTTTACATCAGAATACCTAGGTTCATTAAAAATGTGTCCCATCGTGGTGTAATAGTTAGCAAGCTATTCTCACTGATCCATTACTACTAAATCCCACATACTTGGAACCTTGTGTCACATCCTACCCGTGGCGAATGGGTTGGGTAAACATCTACTTGGATTGATTCATTCATTTTAAAGACATGTCAACATGTTCAGGGTGATTGCAGGGTGATTGCAGTCCCGATGTAACATAACAAATCTATTATATTTTTGCAATGTCTTATCGGTGGGATTTAGAATACGCTGATTGTAGAGGCTCCAGTTATAGAGATATGGGCGTGTGGAGTGTCCCGTCAATGCCATTATTCACTCTCACCCGTTAGGTTCCCATCTATGAGTCAAAGAGATCTGTTAAAAATATTCGTATTTGATTGAAATAATTGATGAAATATAACTGTAAATTATTAGAGACGTGTGGTGTAATGGTTAGAGTCGTAGGAAATGGACTCATCGACCGGAATTTGCATTTCACATAACGCTAATACACTTGGGAAAGGTATGTATCCAACTACTCTCCCTCCAGCTATGAGTAAATGGTAGGAAAGGCTGTGCTATTTAGCCCTGTCTAGATAATTCTGTCTCGGAGAAGGAAAACTCTGAATTCAAACCTGTTAAACTCAGCTTAAGAAATTAACCTTGGGTCACATCCTGCTCGTGCGGAGGGTTTGGTAAATATATAACTGTAAATAATGTTTTAAGAACCATTACTAGAAGCTATGATTGTTTACTAACGATTATTATTAGTTACTTGAAACTATATAACTGTGTGCTTATAAGTAACTGTAATAGAATGAGTCACTTGAAACCATATAAGTACTTGTATTAGATTAGAATACTTGAAACCATACAACTGTGTGCAAATAATTCGTATTAAATAAGAATAGTTGATATATATCTGTGTGAAAATAAATTTTTAAGGAACAGCTACACAAAAACTGTAAATATAAATGTACAATGGACGTTATTAACTAACCTATAGGTATAAAGTAACCCGCGATGGATTAACACGCTGTTAAAATCAATCAATCAATTTGCTTTTCAAGAAACAATTATACAGTGGTATCTTGACTTACGAGTGGACCAACTTATAAGTTTTCCGAACTACGCTTAGAAGATTTTTTGCTTTGTATTATTATCAAACATTAGAGACGTGAGTGTTAAGTTTTTAAATGCCATCTTCCTTGGCCAGTTGAAAAGGGCTTAAAGTAAGTAAGTCCTGGGTTGTGGAATCCTTTGGTAAGTGAATAGGTCCTATCCTGCGTAGTGTTAAAGGTCCAGTGATCCGTCGTCCACGAAAGTCAAAGTAGTTATGAGTAGCTATGACCAGTACTCTTGGGTTTAAGTATTGTTTCAGCAGCAGAGTACTGCCATTGATTGACCAAGAGGTTGATCCCATAGTTCTCGGCGAGTCTATAAATAGAAGTGGGCTTTTAACACACGCCTTATATCAAAGAAAATCTCAACAGTGAGTGAGCTTCAGATACGTTTATATTAGTAAATTCACTAAAACATTTGAGTTTCCAAATTACGCGAAACAAAAATATAATCTATAAAAAGATAAATATTAGAACATATTACAGCAAATATTCAGTACATTTTATTTTATTATGCTTTACACAATACAATTTTATTTTGCTTATTAAAGAAACGTGGGAATATTTTAAATTATTTTCTTTTAAAAGAGCATTTCATAGGATGAACAAAATATTCTAATGTAATGTAACCAGATAAATATTATTTTTATTACTTTCTACACACTTCTTTCAACGGTGTTGTAGTGCTTGGATCCCACTGGTAAAAACGTCATCAACAACACACATGACGTCATCATATTAACTTTTCAGCCCATGAACTTTTCAGCCCCCTCCCCCATTTCGTAATACAACGAAGAAATAACAAGTAAAAAATATTTGACTTAGGTCAATTTCCTTGTGAACCTGTTCTGATATTTTCCAGTGAGTGTGTCAAATTATATGAGCATCTGCTGTGATCCCCAGAAGCTGTGCGTTCATTTTCTCATTTTCTTTCCGATTAAAATCGTAAAGCCATCATTCTTAGACGGAGGCAGATTGAGACAACAGAGTTTGGCGGTGTCATATGGAGACACGATGTACTTTCATTTGTCAGAGTCTACTCTAATGAAAATATATGCTATCATTAGAAGGGAAATTAGGAAAGAATTAAGCAGATTACGAAGATTTTGCCTGCTTCTGCATTTCATCGGATGATTCCGGTTGGCAAGGATGTTGATATGTGATTTGGCTGCAGGAAGTCTGTCCAGTGCGGGTCGGTTCTACGTGTCCATGGGTAGAGCAATTTGAGCTGTCCATGATATTCAGACCATATTGTCCTGTCACGACTGATTTTCCATTTGACTGCATAACATTGTCAAGATAGCATTTTCTTTCTTTCGTTTTCCTTCCTTCTTTCATTTATTTATTTATTTATGCTTTTGTTGCTTCAAATTATCGTTCTTGTTCTTCATTTAACTTGAAGCAATTCTATTTAACGATTACTATATATATATATATATATATATATATATATAATATATATATATATATATATATATATATCAAGAATATTTGTATAACATGCTATGACGCGGTGATTTTAACAATTCATATTGATTTCTTTGCTTTATTTATTGTACCGTAAGTAACAGAATGATCGCATTTTCTTTTTAACCTTCCTTCTTTCTTTTTTCTTTTTCTTTTTATTGTTTCACATTATCATTCTTGTTCTTCATTAACATTTAAGTAAGAATCCAACTATTCTGCATCCAGCTATGAGTAAATAATTGGACGGACTTGGCTCTTTAACCTTGATTAGGCAACCAGTCTGCTAGAAGGAAAACTCTGAATTTAAATATGGTAAACTCTGCTAAATAAATTGACCTTGAGTCACATCTTAGGTGAATTCATACCTTTCCCAAGGGTATGAGTGCTATGTGAAATGCAAACAGCCTTAGGAAGCCTGGAGGAATTGGAAATCCGAAGAAGAGTCGAGACCATCAAAACAACATCACTGATCAGCTAGAACACTCAGAAGTGTCTTGGATGCCCTAGGAGACTTGCTGTGACTCAGCCTCCAGTGAACCGCGGGTGTGAAAAACATTCATAATAATAGTAATAATAAAATCAAACCTCCAAGTTGATCTCAATCACAAATCTGTGTTGCTTACCTAAAATGAAAGAAAAGAAAAAAGTTATATATATAAACACTGAATAAATGATACATAATATTTACAATAAATAACTGCTCAACAATATATCATATTACAGTCATTATTAACAAAGACAACGACATTGATCATGAGTGAAGAGAATGGGAGGTAATATATATATAGAATGAAAGGATCTGCATCAAATATAAAATAAAATACTCAATAGTGTATGAAAGAGATAGATAGATAGATAGATAGATAGAGAGAGAGAGAGAGAGAGAGAGGAGAGAGAGAGAGAGAGAGAGAGAGAAGAGAGAGAGAGAGAGGGAGGGAGAGAAAGGGAGGGGGAGGAAAAGGGGAGAGCACTCTGAAATACAGGGTTTGGAAGAATGATCTGTCATTAATAAAAAACGCAATAATTAAATTTCACTACAAGAAAAAACTGGCATATTGTTTTGTTATTTAATTAATTTTATTTTAAAGATTATACAGTGGAAACGTATGCCGTAACGCGTTGTACATTCATGAGGTCTCACCTTGAAATTATGTACTTCCCTCTGCTATTCATGCGATGTCCAATTGAATCATCGCTGTTGAAATGTTTCAATCACCAACGCACGATTTTCAACATTCCACCATGACAACTGAAAGAGCATACACGTCTCACATTCAATGAAGCTACGAGCACAAGTCTGGCGGTAATTCTAAACTAGAGAGATAGATTCGTGATGTTCCCGTGCATTAAAGAGAAATGAAACGCAAGCAAACCCGTCTAGAATTTGAACTCGTCTCACCGATTCCATTGCCTATGATGGTTAGCGTTATGCTATGCGTGCCTGTTTAAAAAAGAAAGAAAAAAAAACAGAAAAAGTAAAACGTGTTTAATATAAAATGATTTAAAATCAGTTAGCATTATGAATTTTTTATATGAAAACATTTTCAGAGTCCCAGAACATTTTTACGATAAATGAATAAAAAAGAAAAGTTTTTAACCCTTTAATTTATTCATTTCGCTGAAGAAAAAAATCTATTCTAATCGAAAATTTACCCACAGGGAGCTCTTGATTACAAAGACTTTTCTTTTGTCATCCTCTGTCTAAGTTAACCCGCACATCCAAATTTACCTTGAACAATGTATTTGTATGATTGCTTTACAAATCATAAAGGCCACCAAGTAATTCTACCCCCAATGATCTCTAAAGTCGAGTATGACCTTTTTCACTCTGAGGTCAAAAACATTTTTGTTCTCCATATCTAATTCAATATCTCACTTTATTTTACTTGAAATTGTTTAATTTATCCCAGAAATTGCACGCTGTGCTCTTTGGTAATATTTGCTGACATTAAATGACCTCTAACGTTAACCTACGTCCCAACTGGAATTCTTGTGAGTTTTCATTCGAAGAATTAGGTTAATGAACCTTGAGGTTGGAACGTAATCGTGACATAAATACACGCACAAAGAGAAGTTTCCAATATTATAATAGATATTCGGCTTAAAGAAGATTAAAAATGTATAATTACCCCCCCTCAATTTAAAGCGCTGTGGAGATTTAAAACCAAAACAAAGATAAGAAATGGAAATGATTTAATACACAGAAATAACAATAACAAAGCGGCTACAGCAACAACAAAAACAGAAGGGGCAACTATAATAATTCCTAGAATCAAAGTAGATGTGCCGATATAAAAAATTCGGATTTCTACAACGATATTTCCTTTAAAGCATTGTAATCTGTTTTTTTTTACAAGCGTTTCGTTAAAGTTCATGTGGTGCAGCCATACGGTAGCACTTACACGGCTGCAGCTTCGAAAGATTCTCGCTTTATCCAGACAGAGAGATTATATTTATCTATCAATATATCTATAGCAATCCATGGCTTTCTTATGCGTATATCAACATCGCTTTCTGTATATGAGATATTACTACATAGGTATATGAACTGGTCTACTAATTTCAAAGACTTAACATAAAATGTATAAATTTCTTCATGTTAATAATAATAATAATAATAATAATAATAATAATAATAATAATAATAATCAGAAGCATAAGAAGAGGAATGCGTGGAAGTGCTCGTGCGGTGGTGTTGGTATATATATATATATATATATATATATATATATATATGTGTGTGTGTGTGTGTGTGTGTGTGTGTGTGGTGTGTGTGTGCGTGTGTGTGTGTGTGAAATTATTTCAGACTATTATGCCAATATTTTTATCTTTCCTGATTCTTTTAACATTTTACTTATGTCTTTTTAATCCTTTTCATCAATTTTATGGATTGCTTTCTGTACAACTATTTTTCTTAATTCTATAATAAATGATTTGGTTTGGATTCTTGGTTTAATAGCATATCAGCCTTAGGGGGTTATTTAATGCCAGGACCATCCTTATCGAATATCAGTTGTGGTAGTATTTAACCCCTAGCCGGACAAAATAAGATTAATGATTGATACAAAAAGTGTTAATAATACATAAATATTCCAAATAAAATAAGCTTTAGGCTTCTTTATTCATCTAATGGCATATCAACCTTCGTGGGGTTTTTAATACCAAAGCCTTGTAGAAGAACAGTACTGGTACTATTTAACTCATATCTAAGCAAAATGAGATTAATAAACGAGACAAAAATCGCGAATAATGTAATAAACTCCTTACGATTAATATGATTTGGTTTTGGTTGTTTTACGGTATATCAACTATAGTTGAGGTTATTTCTGATAAACACAGTGCACAGGCTGCTTACACTACCTTAGGGTGCTTAAGTGGTAACCAAATTAAGTATTGAACAAGATCATCGCTGCTTAACTTCGATAAATCTATCGGGAACTGATGCTTTCAGCGTGACTTGATTGCAATCCGGTTTTGTTTTATTTCTTACCATTGATATATAAACTTTAAAAATACACATTCTCTCTTCAGACTATTCACAACCATTTTTTTTTAACAATATAAAATCTCCGATTCGTCTTTGCATTTATCAATGTGTCTTTACTCTAAAAGAAATAATTCTATTCAATTTTAAAATCTTATTCCGTCCGATTTAATGTTTTTATAATTCCCCCCTCCCTTGTTTACTCAATTACGATACGCAAGTTCTCTTTAACGTTCTCCTCTCCCTCTTCCTCTCCCCTCTTCCTTCTCCCCCTTTTCCTTTCAAACTTCCTATGTTCTTTTTGTTGACATTTTGGCTACACGATCGTTTCCCCGGTGACTTGTGTTCACATCTTATTTAGAGATTTCAATTTCATCGCACTGTATACTTGTTCGTGTGTCAGCGAGTCATTTGGTCGCTCCTAACACAATTATGTCGAAAAACAATTCAGATAACGCGATTTCATGTCGTGAAAAATCGCATGGGAAGTGGTCTCAATCAGTAAAAGGGCAAAAGTAGATTATACACTTAGGGTAAAGTCAATTCATGATTCGGATCGGGCGTCATGATCTCGGGCACTGCATAGAACGTGCCTTGCAGGATGGGTTCCTAAAAAACAGAAAAACAGAAAGGAAAAAATTCGCAAACCAAACCGAAAATTATAAGAATAGAAATTTCCGCTATATGCAAAATTTATCCGATTAAATTCCGGTGACAGCGTTTTGCAATAAGCTAGGTAAAAAATGAGAAGGAAACTGAAAATGACTAAAAACAGCAATAAAAAGTCTAATAATGGATAGAATATGTAAGAGTCAGTTTAGTTCAGTCGGTAGATCGTACTCATAAGCACCAAAAGGTTGCAGGTTCAATGCCAACCCTCGCAAACTTTTAAAAAATGTGGCAGCAAAAAAAAAACAAAAACAAAGAAAACACGTATAATAATAGGTTAAAATTAACCTATTGTCATATTATTGCTAGACAAGGGAGATTGTATTTACATTTGTTGTGGAGCGCCATACCTACCATAAACTCCCCCACTTTATCCCATTGTACAACTATTGCACTGAGATGGCGAGGGCCAGTATCGAACGCGAAACCATGTGACAATGAAAATGCACTACCGACTGAGCTACCGGTCCCTTAAATTTAACAACGAGCATCTTACAATATTTTTATAGCATAAAGTTCGGTGAGGTTCAAATAATGTTAACATTTCTGCGGAAATTCCTTTATGATATTATGATTTTAAAGTCTTGAAATCTTCTCCGTGTCGTCTCCGTAATATGTTCTGTTTGTCTAATAAAGGTACTCAGCATAGAAATATTAACATTTTTTTAAAATCACCTGTTGGCAATTCCAAGAATATGTTGGCAGGGATGGGGAACATGGGGATACTGTTTGAAATTATATCATAAATATACCCTCATATGGATGTTGATATTCTTTCTTAAAATCATCCTATAAATATGGTTGTAAAACATTTATAAAACATCATGTTATACATGTTTGGCTTCGTGTATTTCTTTGTTTAATGGCACATCAAACTTCGAGGGTGATTCAATGTCAAGGTAATTCTTGTAGAAGAACAGCATAACTAGAAGGGATGTAGGATTTTATACCTTTCCCAAGGAAAGTCCAAAAGTGAACCTAATGGTTAAAAGTTACTCAGAGATCAATATGAATGACAATGCGAGGAATAACAGTATATAGTTATATTAGTTATTTACTAAGATTAGCTTAAATGTGGCACAAGGCCTGAAATATGGGGCACCCATTGAGAATCGTACTCATTAACAATAAACTTCAGTTATGTCGAAGTCCAGCACATTTGTCATTACGCCCTCAGTGACTCCCCCGTTTATGATATCACTGATCCAACTTTATCTATTATCATATTTTACTGTTTAGGGTACCTCACTTAGGGTAATGTTTAGAAAGCTAGATTAGAAAGGCCATTGTTAATGAGTACGATTCTCAATGGGTGCCCCATATTTCAGGTCTTGTGCCACATTTAAGCTAATCTTAGTAAATAACTAACATAACTATATACTGTTATTCCTCGCATTGTCATTCATATTGATCTCTGAGTAACTTTTAACCATTAGGTTCACTTTTGAACTTTCCTTGGGAAAGGCATAAAATCCTACATCCCTTCTAGTTATGCTGTTCTTCTACAAGAATGACCTTGACATTGAATCATCATCTTCAGTCGCGCCATTACATACACTTTCTGACTAATACCATTGTGAAAGCAATGGAACCCCCGATCATACTTTTGTTCTTCTACAGAGATCGATTTGTCATTGAATAACCTGAAGGTTGATATGCTGTTAAACAAAGAAATGAAACAAACATATAGAAGTTATTAACAAAGAAGAAGCAAAAATGAGCGGGACATAATTATGAGTGGGAGTAACAGATGCTTCAAAAGATGGTGTGTGTGGGGGGGGCATAGTGTTCCTCATCAAATACACCTCTATCAAATCATTAGAATATCTCTTAAACAAACTAGATTAAAATATTTAAACCAATGATATAATGTTCTTCCCTGTTACGCAGAGGAAAATATGATGAAATAACAAAATACTGAAGAGAGAATTATCGAATTCATTGACCAAAAATTTCGACCCATTCGATTTTCATTTGTTTTGTCGTTCATTTTCATTTTTAAGGCATATTGCTTTTTCGAGTAATTCAAGGGTAGTAAACAAATTCGAAGTTTTACCCATTGCTCATGTCATTTCCGTATTTTCTTTCTCTTCTTTTGAAATAAGTTGCGAGTGGGAAAAAAAGACATCACTAACCCATAAAATAAAGTTGCATGTCTAATCTACAAGAGAGAGAGAGAGAGAGAGAGAGAGAGAGAGAGAGAGAGAGAGAGAGAGAGAGAGAGAGAGAGAGAGAGAAGGGGGAGAGGGGAAAAGTGAAGGAGGTTGACGATGAAACCTTAAAGGAGAGAAAGAAACAAGAAAATATAAATGAGACAGACAGACAGACAGACAGAGAAGGAGGAGAGGTGAAAAAGTGAAGGAGGTTGACGATTAAAACCTTAAAGGAGAGAAAGAAACAAGAAAATATATATGGGAGAGAGAGAGAAGAGAGAGAGAGAGAGAGAGAGAGAGAGAGAGAGAGAGAGAGAGAGAGAGAGAGAGAGAGAGAACAAACATCTCAATGTTAGTTGGTTTGCTTTACGGCATATCAATTTTTGATAAACAAATGACTCGGTTGCTAACAATATCTGTTGTTGCATAAGTAGTCACCAATTAAATATTGAACAGGTTCATCGCTGCTTTATTCCGAGGATCTAGCGGGAACTGGTGCTTTTAGCATGACGTAATAAAATGGTCGGCTAACACTGTCAATTTTCATAGTAAATGCAGAGGAAGAAGGTCGGAGATTGCCCGTCCGAAACATTGTGAACTAACAGCAAATGGCAACAGATGCAGAAAATGATATATTCACCAGAATAATGAGTTAGTTGATATTACTTAAATATAACTGTTTTTGACGACATGAGTAAGATATTTCTTAATAAAATGCAACATTCTGACAATCCTTGACTAAAGTTTCCCAATTATTTATAATGTTTTCTTCCCTCTTAATGATCGATAATAATGGTGGATTTTTTCGCCATATTGTTTGTACAATAAAGAAATGAAAGAAATGAAAGAAAGAAAAGATGCTGAAAATCCTTATATCAGGGAAACAGCAGTAAAATTAAATTGTAATGTTTGGATAATATTATTTTATTTTCTGTAATCTAAAAAATAGATAAACTGTATTTGTTATTTCATGTTTTTTCTAATTAGAAAATAAAGAAAAATATGAATAAATAAATAAAAGAACACACTTTAGCAAAGAGGCAGAAATGCTAACAGGGTAGGGAAAACTATGCATCCAGCAAACTCACCGATGTATAATTGCTAGCAAGACGGTCTGAACTTCCGTCAGACTTCCTGCACAGTCAGAAAAGCGGATAATGAAGCCGTACATGATTACGTGATCATCGTACAATATGAAGGTAAGGTTTTAATAAATGCGATATTATTTAACGAGTGTCATTGTTAGTATTATATTGCCATGGCAGTAGATATTATTACAGAAATAGCAACATTGTCTATCTGAATATTAACTTTCATTTCAATTCTTCGCTTTTTACTGATTGCATTAAAGCTCATATACATTTGCCTATAATTGCTTTAAACATCAACATAATAATTTAGTAGACATTAAATTCTTTACATAGAAAAATTATCTAGGTTGTTAAAATATTTCTTGAAGTTAAATAAACCGTTTGTGATTAGTTAGTGCTGTTATTTATTATTTCTTGGGTTCATCAGATTTGGTAATATTTGTATTGGGCTTGTTTAATAAATTATGAATAATTTCCTTTTTCTAATGATTTTCTTTTAAACTTCTTAGCCTCATTAATTAAGGAAGAGAAGCGGTAAAATAGTTTGTTTTTACTCTCTTCTCAAGGTTTGTTTGTTTGTTTGTTTTGTTTTACGACAAAGTTTTGAAAGATTCGTAGCGATAGAAGAATTTAAAAAAAAAATTATATTTTTTTGTAAACAAATTTTCTATTTAACCCATAGATGGGACCCTCACAGGTACTACCACTCCGGGTTAGAGTGGACCTGTGAGCAATGGTGATGAAGGAGTGTTCCACAATCCCCAGACCCCCAGAACTGGAACCTCACCATCAAGTAGAGTTTAATGTCATACTCAGAACATGAAGAATCTTGATCACCCCCTTCTTGCACCCATAAAAGGGTTTGGGGTTGCTATAAGTGCCGTAGGGTCGGGACAATCATATAGGTGCTATGGCTTGACGTGACCAGCCGATTGATTGGAGGGAGCCTCTCCGACCGCCTAGTCCAGGTAAGGGCCAAAGACCAATTAAAGATTTTACTATGTCTAAATGGTTTCTCATAGATTTGTTTTGACGTATGGAACATTTGAGAATCGAACTCACTAACAATGATCTTTTATCCGAGCTTGCTAACAATTACACCACGCGAGACTCCAAACGGGCTCAATGCAGACAATATTTTGAAGTAATTTTCTTTTCTTATCGAAGTCGTTTTCAGCATTTCTACAACAGCAACGGAAATTGTTTTTATTCCTATCAATTTTTTATGGTATCAGAGCGACTCCGACATTTATAACTTCTTTTTTTCTTTCTTTAAAGTACAACTATAGTTTTTTCAAGTGTTCACCGTTGAGTATAGATGGTTATATTTGCACATCCGTTGTAAGTTTGCTCGAATCCTCATTTCCTTGACCGTCTAAAGTGGTTCAAGTTCTGCTTTTTTGGAAGAGGAGGCAGGGAGTAATGGCTTGAGGCTAATTGCCTTTTCAATGTTGTTTCCTGATGTCATTTTTTAAAGGGAGTTTTATTTGTGCTGTTTATTGTTGCTCTTGCAATTGATCGGGATACATTTTTGAGTCTGGAACTTTGTATTTGGCTCCAGAAAATAAAGTTGTTGGGCGAGTGGGTAAGATAAGCGAAAAAATGTTTGAGATGGGTGGCTGAGATGCATGGTCCAGTGAGTAAGACGTATAAGGAAATGGGTAGGATGGGTTGGCAAGGAAAGCGAGTAAAAACCTCATTGGTCAGGAGACAGAATTTGTCTCACCAAGTTTTTTAAATCACACACGCACACATACTGATATATTATATATATATATATATATATATATGTATATATTCATGTATATATGTATGTATGTATATATATACATATATATGTACATTTATATATGTTCAAGTATGTATTTTTAAGCATTTTCCATCGAAGGGAAAATGCTTAATTAAAAGCGTCATTTACCAGTAATATCTACCCAAAAGCCAAATCTAACTAAGTTCTACGTGGGATGCACAGAGTTCAAAACTAGATTTACAAACCAGAAGCACTCATTTATAAATATTAAGCTTAGAAACGCAACAAATCCATCTAGGTATATTTGGAACTTAAAGGATCAGAACATAACACCAATTATTGAATGGAAGATCCTAAGAAAATCAAATGTGTCCAGATCTCTAAATTATCTATGCTACCTATAATACACGAAAGTTAACTATAATTAAATTCCCAGATAAGAAAAAACTTTTTAATTATAGAATTGAATCGATCTGTAATTCTAGATATAGGTTGGGTCAGCCACTAAAATATTATTAGAATTACAATATTGAATTTAACTAAATAAATTAGAATTTATCTCTTAAGTAGTTATTAATTTTAAATATGATAAATACTAAAAAGAACATTGAAAAACTATAAATTAGTAAAATTCAACCCTAAAATGCGATTAGAATTAAATTTTAACTGTTTTTTCTAGCTATTATTTATAATTAAAATTAAATTAATTACAATAAAGAAATGAGAATTAAGGAATAAATACATGAATAGTATAAGACGCATGCGAAAATAGGGAGAAAAATATCAACTAACGTTCAAGCGTTACTCCGAAAAGAAATATATCTGAGTTTAACTAAGGAATTACATCGAGTTAAGCGTAGGGTAGGGTCCTGATGAAATCATTTCGATTGAAACCATGGTAGAATCTTAACCTTTTTGTCTACTAATATTATTATTATTACTGCTCTAGGATTTTAATATATTGAGCACTTTTCGTTTATTTACTGATGTCACTGCAACGGAAACGTTAAAGCGGTAATTGGATACTATATATATATATATATATATATATATATATATATATATATATATATATATATATATATATTATACATATAATATATTTATACATATATATATATTTTATATATATTATTTATATATATATATATTTATATATATATATATATTTATATATATATATATATATATATATATATATATATATAGATATATATAGATATATATATATATATCACTGAGGATATCGCCATATTGTTTAGAAACGTAATTAGATTTTTTTCTTCATTCTCATTTTTTCTTGCTTTCTTTAACAGAAAAATGCTCAGAATCTTTGTTTAAAAAAGAAAAACTCGTTAATCATATTTCTCTTTTCTTCCTAATAAATTCACGAAACGAAGATTTGTTTTTACTATGAATTTTTACAACTTCTACATACGACTTTTTTATTTTTTTGTTTAAAGGAATTATTTTGCAGCTTCACTTTGTTATACCAGAAAGGTCGTTACTCGCGCATATGTGCGCCATTATCAGTAGAATATCTGCTATTATTAAGTCTAAATTAAGAAGTCTATCACTGCATTTCCGGTTGAACCCTATTTTATTATACACTCTTTCATGACAGAGGACACGTAACTAACCTGCTTAGCTAATATATTTGACTTATGCAACGAATCAATAGTAAAATGAAATCAATCAGATTTAAACGAACGTAACATTTTTTTAATTAATTCGAGTTATTTTTTGTTCATGAATGGATGGCTCAGACTTTGAGAATATTTAGACATCATCAATCATCATCATCATCATCATCATCATCATCATCATCATGTCATACTGATAGTACGGTTCCCAGGAGTCTCTCTCTCTCTGTCTGTCTTTTGGCACGCATCCCTATCGGTTATCTCCCCTTGTAGATCTTCTGCCCGACAGTGGGGTATATAGGAAATACAATAAACGACCAAGTCTTCACCATTTCGTATAGAATTGGTAGTCATCTCCTCCAAAACCATACAAAAATTAAAAAAATATATTTTAGAGGATATTTCTAACCTTTTTAGGGTACATGATTAAACTACATATTAAAAACCCAAGCAAATGCCTGGAACGAAAAATTATGCTCGGCCAAGGGAGAGAAAAACTGATTGAGAATAGGGACAAAGGAAATATCAGAAGTGAAAGGCAGCAAAAGTAGCAGCGGCAGGAAGAGCGGATTTTCATTTTTGAGACTGAATTGACCTGCCTGCATAACTTTGTCAATCGCTACTAAGGAAGGCCTGACAATTTCCCAAGTTTTCCGAACAGTATCCAGTAGCCCCACAGAATTGATTCATGTAGGTTTTTGCTGGTGTCTTCATGTGTTGGTATTCACAGGAGAACGTCACTTATGTGTTTGTCGTTGCTTGTCCAGCAGTATCCAGCATGTTTCTTTCGTCTTACTTGGATGGTTTGTGAGATGACAGGTAAGTGGCTGTACATCTGCATTTTGTGAAGCGCTGCTTCCAAGATTTGTTCAAGACATCACGTATCATGGTTTTGTAGTTACCATTTAACCTTTTCTCTTAGCGTTTAATTAGAGTCCAAGTGGTGCAGTCATTGTCGATATTAAAGACTAGTGATCTGTTTACGACGTTTTAACATTTGGCGAATTTTGCTTCTTTGAGATTTATTTTTCAAAGTAGTTTTAGTTTAATAAATATCTTGTTGGTAACACCATGATAGCCGATTTCATTCATAGTGACATCGTTCAACACCCCCCCATATATATATATATATATATATATATATATATATATATATATATATATATATACCAACTTCTACTCATGTGCAGAATGCGACACAAGATCAATCTCTTAAGTGAAGTTTAACAGGTTTGAATTCACTATTTTCCTAGACTGTTTTTTTAAAGTTAAAGAGCTCAGTCTGCTCTATGATTTGCTCATAGCTGGATGTAGAATAGGAATATGAATACTTTTTCCAAATGTAGGTATTTACCAAACCCGTTCGCCATCGAAAGGATGAGACACAAGATCCCAATTGTGGGTTTTCGAGCTAGGATCAGACGTCTTATCTAATACTAATGGACACGTGACACGAGTTCTCTAACAATTTCACCACGACGGGATGTCCTACAATTCCCAAGGCTATTTGTACAAAATCTTCAGGATAGTGACATCCCTTCTTCAAGACCGTGAATTGTAGTAACATCCACTACTTTCAGACTACGCCTCAACAACCACAAATCTACCATAAAACTTAAATCTCCACACAGTAAAATCGCTCATCACTTTAACACCCACAATTTAGATAACCTGAAATGTATCTTAATCCAACAAGGCTTCCCTTCCACACAAGCTAGGAAACTAGCTGAATTAAAATGGATCATTAGACTAGACACGCACAGAAATGGCCTTAATACAGACACTGGCACATTAAAGGTATACACATATTTCCAAGACACGCCCATGCCACCAGCCCCATGACCCCTACACACACAGTACACACCCATTAATCACCAACTAATCAATCAGCATCAAGCACCTCCATATCATTCAAAGGGGACAGCAAGCAGCCAGAAGATTACTACAATTCACGGTCTTGAAGAAGGGATGACACTATCCTGAAAATTTACCACTACGTATAAATAAAAGAAAAAAAAACTACCGAGTTTTCTGATATTTATTCCTAGATTAACATATTATGGTAACAACATTATGATAATATAGCACTTTAATGCTTCACACCAATGCCCAAACCTGGTATATGTACTTCCAAAAAACGGATACAGATGCAAAAATATATCTCAAATATACGGAGACTCAAAATCAACAATATATATATATATATATATATATATATATAGGGTGAGCACAAAACCACTTATTGTTGAGTGAGTGGCTTCTAAGTGGATGGAGAGGATCTTTGAGATTCTGCTGGTGAGAAAAGAACATTCTTAATTACTTTTTGCGATTTCAACATATTTATAAACATAATCCAATAAGTTTTAATGTTATGACTATTCGAAATCGAGATATGCTTATTTGCTCAACCCCGTATGCATTTGCTCATCGGAAGAGCGGAATAATCTAGTCAATCGCTGAGACATCTTTATCCCAGGCAGAGCGCATTGATGGTAGACTCTGATGCGAGTCAGAAACTGACGGAGAGAGACTTTTAAGAGCAGCAAATCGCACAGATACAACACTCTGAAGAGAAACATGAGGGCCAATTCATACCTGTGAATATTTACGAAAACCCTCTGCATGAGCAGGATGTGTCACAATATCAATTTCTTAAGCAGAATTTATTAGGTTTGAATTTAGAGTTTTCTTTCTCCTGGACTAGTTCTTAACTAAGATTAAGGAGCCCAGTCTCTCCTATTATTACCCATAGCTGGAGGGAAATTAGTTGGATGCATACTTTTCCCAATGGTATTAGCGCTATAATAAATGCCATCGGCTTCATCCAGCATTTGAACCCCTGTTGCCGTATCACATCCTGCGATATTAATCATTACCCCACACGCCTCCACGTATGTATTTAGTCCTGTCAGGAAACAAATTAGTTTGTAATATTTGTGGTAATGGTCGTGGGCAGAAAGGAAAGATTTATATATTCAACTTCCTCAATTGGCTAATTTATTTGATGTTTATGGTGAGTCATGTACAGATTTACACTAAAATAAAACTTTTGTGCAGACATAATTATGGCACCTAAATTCATTGATATCTTTAGATAAAGCGAACTTCGGCAATGTTATTAATATGTAAAAATCCGATATTTTTTAATAGCAAACAAACATCTGAGAGGAGCCAATAAGTGTATCCAGACTACATTTATTCTCCGTAATTAGATATTGATTTTAAGTGTGGTCAAAAGGGTATAAGATTCAACTCGTATAAATACGATTGAGATTGATTTTATTTTTAAAATCCTTTTGAAGCTGATTTTTGTTTTGTTTTTTTGTTTTTTTAATTAAAAAAACCTAGTTTGACATTGAATTATTGACACCAATATATATGTTCTATGTTATCACGGCATTAGAACAAAATACAGGAGCAGAAACCAAACAATATTGATCATAAAATTGAAATAAGATCGTTAAATTTCTTTATTCATATATGTAAATACTTTTTATAGATCTTAGCACCTGTTGGTATGATTAGGAAATGAACTAATTGGCAAGTTATTAGAGATTAAATCTACACAAGTTCAGCAATTTTTCTAGGTTACGAAGTAGTAAAAAACAAATATGACTTGAAAACTAAATTTGGTAGAGTACTTAATAATTTATTTATTATGAGTTTCAAAATCTATGGCCTTGAGATCATAATTTGAAATAATGTTAAATTTCAGGTAAGAAATACTCAGGAAATAGATTTTCCCAGAGATGATCGGAATGCAAATGTAACTTTTAAACAATTATTGTCTTGGTTCAGTTTGGTTTCTTTGTTGCGGCATAACAACCTCTGTGGGGTATTTAATGGAAAATAATTCATTGTAGAAGACCAGTATATGTATTTATTTAACCCATGATTGTAGGATTAGAGAGATCATAACTTTCTCATGTGTATCAGTCCGAGAGTGGATGTAATAGCGACTGAGGTTCGAACTCGCTTACAACGACGTCACAGTGCAGCACATTATCCACCATTTAAACAATTTTACACTTTGTATCCCGTTACGTGACTCGTCAATGTAGACCTTTGGAAAGATCATTAAGGTTCCGTGAATCAAAATGTGATTAGCAGGTTGCCATAAAAAAGATTTTAAATACTTTTTCAGGCTATCTTTTCAGTTTAGACATATCTCTTTCTCGTTACACTCATCTTTTGCTAGCTCAATGCTTCGACGATAATAATTTTCCACAAATTATTAGGTTTCCCATGAACCAAAATTTGATTTTTAATTTTTACAAGTCTACAGTCAACCCTGCCTATTTCACCGTTACTCTTTATTTCGCCAGAACCCGATTTTTTCGTCTTTCGCTTTGCTAATTCGAGCTTTTACTTTATCTCTCTTTCGACAAATTTTTGATTTGCCAATATAAATTTTGTCCACAGTTGTTTGTATATTTTCGAATTTAGTTTTAAACATTTTAATTCTGTGTTATATATATATATATATATATATATATATATATATATATATATATATATATATATATATATAATGGTAATATATTGATATATATAAATATAGGTAAAGTACCTTCAATATCATTGAAAGAACATTTATATCTAAGTTATGATAGTGATGGCATGAATACAACGGTGCTAATTAACTGTCAGTTTCTCGCCTATGTACTTGGTTTGAAAATTGCATTGGATAGAACCAAGTGTTTGATTTGAAAATCGCATAGGCAAGAAACTGTCAGTTACCATGCGCCGTTGATTCCATGTCTTAACTCCCCTATCGGTGATAGAACATATGAAGATCTACGTTTGAATAACAAAGTTATAGGAGTCAGCTGCACTAGATGATTACTATTTATACATAAGGGTAAAGAGGCTTGGAATAAAATCTTATGTCAAGCCCCCAACTCTTTTTATAATATATGTGCTAGAAGGCGGTGGTTGTGGGCCTTTGTGTCCTAGATATGACGTTAAACTGAATCTAGAGGTGAAGTTCTAATTCCGGAGGTCTGAGGAGTGTGGAGTACATCTTTATCGCCATTGCTCTCAGGTCCATCCCGACATGGTGTGGTAGTACCTGTTTGGGTCTCATATATGGGTTAAATAGATTAAAAATGAGTTTTAAAAATGTATTAAAATTGAATAGCCAAAAAGAAAAAGAAAAGAAAACGTCTTTGGTATAAAATAACCTAACAAGGGTTGACATGCCGTAAAATCTAACCAACATCCAGTTAAATTATGTTTAATATTATCTAAGGAAATTAATACAATTCTGTGAAATTAAGGCATATAACTAAAGAAGGGTGCTACGGAAAGGAGTAAACTTGAAAGACACATCTAAGATTTGTATCTCCTTTTTCCAACAATCTCTAATTAAATAAAACATCAAACTTCCGATTAAAAGTAACAGTTGTTGATTTTTCGTTTCCCAACCATGTGACGATCACCTAGTAACCAAACAATCTTTTGTGGCCAGTGCAACATGATATTAATAATATCTTTATCAAGCGATATCTTGGACAGGAATAGCTTGGCGGGCCCATCCTCCTCCGGATCTACAATTGGTTCGAATTTAGAGATTCCCTTCTCCTAGACCAGTTGCCATACCAAGGATACATAGTCCATTTTGTCCTACTGTTTGCCAATATCTGGAGATATAGTTAGATTCATACCTTTTCTAGGGACAGTGTCTCCCATCGTTGTGTAATGGCTAGCAGGCTGACCTCGTAGATACATTACTACTGAATAGCGAGTTGGATTCTTGCAACCTTATGTTATAGTATACGCGTGGTGAATGCGTTAGGTAAATACCTACTTTTCCCAAGGGTATTAGTACTTTGAGAAATGCGCACATTGGGTAGCCGAGTCCACTTTGTATAAAAGTCGTAGAATTTAATCATTTATAGGCGATACTGTACTAGTTATTGTGATTGAATTTAAATATTACTTTATGAAGTTAATATTGTTCTTTGAAATTAAGGTACATGACTTCTACGAAATATATTTTCTTATTTTTTCAGTATGATCATCAATTGAAAACCTCCAAATTGTATCAACTATAAAGAATGGATTAATCTTCAAAGACACTTCGAAGATTTCTATAATACCACGCAAAAGAAGCTGTCATCAATATTTGCTCATTAAATTTAGTAATTTCAACGAAAAATATGAGGAAAATATAAATGGGGTAAATATATCTTTAAAAATGGAAGTTGAGAGTTCATGTCAAGAATACTAAAAAGTTTCTCTTTGTTTCAGATATTTGACAAAGCCAGAAAAAAAAAACGAATAAAAACGATGTTTACGAAGAATTCAGCCTATAAACCTTTCTACCAAGAAATGACACAGACAAGAAAATCAAATGTAAACCAGTCTGCATATCCGTATGACAAGAACTTTTAACTTAATTAGTAAAGAACTTGTGTATGTTTTTTTAAAAGAAGAAATACCATTGTTGAACAATTTAACCAATTTGGAGGACATTTTGGTCGATTTGTTTTTCATGTTTACCAATTACGGCTATCATTCTGTCATTTTTTTCTTCGTTTCTTTTTTTTTTTACTGAGAAGAGATAATCATCCAGTCATTCTGTGACTGAATTCTCTATTGGGTAGTCTACACTGTATCAGTTAAAACATTAGTGATTTCTTTTTACAAGATGCCTGTCAGCAAAGATTTTTATCAAAACCTAAAACTTTACACATCGTCTATTGATCTTATTATATTTTACAAATAAAGCCAAATAATAATTACTAAATATTATTTGGAATCTCTTCAAATTGTTGTACTAAATTAAGGCCAAAACTAATAAGCAAATAATTTTATCAAAACCTAAAACTTTACACATCGTCTATTGATCTTATTATATTTTACAAATAAAGCCAAATAATGATTACTAAATATTATTTGGAATCTCTTCAAATTGTTGTACTAAATTAAGGCCAAAACTAATAAGCAAATAATTTTATCAAAACCTAAAACTTTACACATCGTCTATTGATCTTATTATATTTTTCAAATAAAGCCAAATAATGATTACTTAATATTATTTGGAATCTCTTCAAATAGTTGTACTAAATTAAGGCTAAAACTAATAAGGCTTACGCACACACAACATTTTCAAAAGTTATTCGGTGTAGTGTGGATATTGTTACATTCTCATAACATGCAGAACATACAACTCTGGCATGAGAAATACTGAACAAAATCCTTCCTATAAATTCAAAAAGAAAGAATGCGTTTCAATGCATTTTATAGTAAAATAACTTACTATGCATCTCTGGGTTCTACGTATGCTTCTTTTGTACATTTGGTAAAAATAGTTTGGTATATATATTTAACTAATACCAATAACTAAAAGAAAATGTTGAAAAGATATAATTTACTTACAATTAAAGGTCATTGGAAATGAAGTATCAGAAAAAACCCCAATAAGTATTCTATTATATTTCGGGAAATCATATCCCTTTTCAACAGTAATTTTAAGTACATTATACTTTTTCAACAATTTCTCTTAGTTATTAACATTAGGTAAACATACAGGCCATATGATTTTCATTATATATATATATATATATATATATATATATATATATATATATATATATATATACATTGTCTTGTTTTTGCGAAATAGAATTTAATCTATAATTAAGCTATCCCCATGGCAAAATATGTAAATTTAATTTTCCAAAAATAGACCGACCTGGTCATCAATTTTTTGTTGGCTGAGAATTGCAAACCATGTGAAATTTACAGAAAGATTTATGATGTGTATGGGGAAATATTTTCTAGTCCAAAAATGTTTACAAATGAGTTAAACATGAGTTTGACACCACGAACACGAGTCAAAAAGACAGTCCATGGAGTCGAAACTCATTGATTGTCCGGTAAATAAAAGTCCCGACCGCTGCGGTCAGTAAAGTACTTGCTGATAGTCACTTAGAACATGAATAGAACCATCACTATTTATTTCCTTGAAAATGGTGAAACTGTAAAGTGCTTCTACAAACTACTTAGACAAAATTCGCTCATAAAATGCTCAATATCATGTGTGTGTGTATGTGTGTGTGTGTATGTGTGTGTGTGTGAGAGAGAGCGTGTGTGCATTTTGCCTAACCTGACTGACAAAAAGCACTCAACAGCTCACCATCAGTACTAATGAATCGTTTTACTGTCATAACCAGCTGCGATTCAATTCGTGATCTCTTACCCCGTGTAGACGAATACTTCAACTAGTTAATAATGATTGACAATGCTTTATATAACATATTCAAATGTAATTTAGCTGACATTTGAAAAGGAATGTTTCATTGACATTCAGTTCAATTTAAAAAATGATCAGACTAAACTACCATTTGTGCTGGTTTTACGAATAACGGTTGCAGGGAAATGACAATAGATTTATTCCATTATTTTTTGAGATGTCACATCAACTTTGCCAGTCCGAAGTGATTGGGTTGTAGGTAACAGCGCTGAATTGAAAGATGACGTGCAATCTGTCACAGGATTAGAATATACTCTCGCTGAGGGGTGAATAGTGCAGGCTTTCTTTCTTTTTTCTTTTTGTTTTCGTTTGTTTGCTTGCAGTCGCATTAGTATGTGGGTGTATGTATTCTCTGATATACTCTTGAGTACACGCTCTGATATCAAATATATAGAACAGTTATTTAAATGGATGCTATAGCAATACACTAATTTATTTGAAGAAAGATGGCTTCCTATTGGTTTTTATACTCGCGTCGCTTCGGGAACTTCTTCAAGCTTTAGTAAATTCAATAAACTTTTTGTAACGTCGAACTGAATCACTGGAATAGATTAAACAGAGGATGTTTCTTTTTTTGGGAAAATCTCATCATCTGAAGAACTAGGTGGTTGGTTAGTTTGATTTTACAGCATATCAACCATTTTGGGGTTATTTCATGCCGAAGACATTTTTGTTTTATTTATTCTTGTTGGTTATTCAATTTTTAAAAACTTATTTTTTTAAACACAGTTTTTAAAAAACTTAAAAAAAATCTATTTAACCCAATAAGCAAAGCTTTGATGTGACCAATAAGTTGAAGCCGACAGGGATGAATAAACTAGTATAAGCTTATAGTAAAAACCTGCACATAAATTCCCAGTAAATCTCATGGATCGGTGCAATTTCTTTATTGCTTCACCGTGATGAGTTTCGATTTCTTTTTTATTCATTTAAAAAAATTAAAGACGAGTTAATCAAATCAAATTTGTGCAGGAGCAAATTAGTCCGAGATGGATACAAAAACAATCTCCCTGGTCTAGCACCAGTGAAAAGGTGATAGACTCCCTCGTTGTCCGGCTGATACCGACAATAGATCACTCCACAGACTTTACTCTTCCTAACTAATAAAGACCACCTCGATTGCTTCCTATGCACATCTCTGACTCTTTTTCGGTAAATATTATTATCTTAAAGTGTGTGCTTAGACAAACATATATATGGATACAGATGTTTCCTTTCGTAGATTGTAGAACTAATTTTCTCCTAGATGGTCCTTGAACCCGTTCTAACGGCACTCCATGTTGATATTAATTCCTCAATATAGTAAGGGGTTCTAATTAGCATATTACATTAATCTTATCTATATAAAATATTTGGCGGGTGGTATAATGATTATCGTCATAGGAAATTGGTGACCTGAATTCAAATCCTGAATAAACTAGGTTTATGAGAAGGAAAACTCTGAATTCAAACCCGTTAATCTACGCTTGAAAATTGACCTTGTGTCACCTCCTGCTCGTGCAGATGGGCTGATACACACACAAATACACACACACACACACACATATATATATATATCCTGCACAAATTTGATGTATACCGTTTGCGTATTCATACTCTAATAAATATATCACAATGTTCAATAATAATTGCTGGAATTATATTAATCGATCATTGGCAAATAGGATCTCTCTGATAAAACAAAACAAGAATTCTTCCAAGCTGTATTCGTGTCAGTTCTATTCTATGGAAGCTCCACCCGGAATTTAATGAAACGATTGGATGAAAAGCTAGGTGGGAACTACACAAGGATATTGCGTGCAATTTCTGACAAATCCTAGAAGCAGCACCCTTCAAAACAGCAACTGTTCGGTCACCTACATCCCAGAGAGAGAGAGAGAGAGAGAGAGAGAGAGAGAGAGAGAGAGAGAGAGAGAGAGAGAGAGAGAGAGAGAGAGAGAGAGAGAGAGAGTCATGGGAATCCGTGTTTTCAGCAGAACTTGATGATCATAAGATGATGAGTATCTAAGATCTGTTGGTCTAATATAAATCTTGCTATTATGCGCTGTATTTGTTACGTTACGATCATATATATATATATGTGTCCGTGTGTGTGTGTCCGTGTGTGTGTGTCCCTGTGTGTGTGTGTCCCGGTGTGTGTGTGTCCCTGTGTGTGTGTCTCTGTGCCTGTGTGTGTGTGTGTGTGTGTGTGTTTGCACGCGCCTGTGTGTGTATAATTTTGGTTACATATAGAAAGTTGAAAGCCTTAGACCTATGTCAAAATCATGACCTTTATAGGTATCTCTGTATTTAGATATTCTTCAGTTCGAAACGGAGAATTTCTTACTTTTGTGTGGATTCTCTATGAGCTAAATGCATTACGTACTACCTCCGAGACTAATGACTAGTTAAGTCGGCCTTCTCACCAGAATAGGATAAGATATTCTGTTAGGTGAGAGAACGACAAATTACATTTCTGGTATCTGTTCAAAACGCACAGAAGAGAGAGAGAGAGAGAGAGAAAGAGAGAGAGAGAGGAGAGAGAGAGAGAGAGAGAGAGAGAGAGAGAGAGAGAGAGAGAGAGAGAGGGCGATAAGAAAATGCAGATACACACACTAACATATCGTAAACGGCAAGTTGATATTTTCTCTCACACACACACACACACACACACACACACACACACAAAGGCGCGCGTGATCAACCCTCTGGAAAACGAGCAAATATTCTTTCAAACGCTAAGAAAATACAGATACACGCAAGCACATATGCATATATACCTAAAGGCTGACACACAGACAAATCATATAAGGGGAATCTCGCGGCATAGTGGCTAACGTGTTGGACTGCGAAATTATAGTAAGTGAGTTTAAACTCTAGTCGTGCTATTACTATTACCCTTGGGAAAGATATTAACCCTCTCATTCCGCATGTATAGGTTAAATAGTATCACTACTGTTCGTCGAAAATTATGGCTTTGGCATATAAATCCACGAAGGTTGATATGACATTAAACAAAAAAAACGAACCAATCCATGCAAATAAAAATAGGTAAATTTTTCCATTTTGAGGTAAAACACAGGAATCCTCATAGAAAGTAATCATAAAGTAGTAGACCTGGTTTAGTTTGGTTTCTTTGTTTAATTGCATAGCAACCATCGTGGCTTATTTAATGCCAAAGTCATCCTTGTATAGCAAAGTGTTGGTACTATTTAACCCATAGCCGAGGGAGATAAGGATGCTCTTACCTTTCCCAAAGGCATGACTGAATGTGAATGCATTGGCTTGAATCGAGTTCGAAGTCGCTCACAACTATATTGCAGTCCAGCACGCTAGCTACTACACCACAGGGACTGTCCCTCTTATCGAATGAGTAAATTACAATGATAGAGTCAACATTCTTTAAAGATAAATGTTTAAAAAACAAACGCACGATGTTCTCTATTTCACGCCATGACAGCACTTAAAATGACGCGGCTGCTGCAACTCAAAAATATACTTCACGTCTGCTCAGCAATAGCAGCGTCTGTGTGGCGGCAGTTGCATATCCAGAAGATCATTCTACCGGACCCTGCACACTGAGTGTGTGCTCGCGTGTTGCTGCTTGTGTTGTAAACACGAATTAAATTTTTCCAATAATGGATTGACTTCTTGTAATGATCTTAGAAGTTTTAGCTTGCTCTTTGGCCGTGGCGCCGCAAGTGTCATTAATAATATCCTGCTAAGTCTTTGTGAAGTGACATGAAAGGAAAGAAATAAGACGCCGCTATTGTTTTAATGTTTATAAATTACGTGTAGGGGTCACGTTCTGTTCACTAGATTCGAATATTTGAAGAGTAATGTGCTAACCCACGTCCTTGTGTTGAGAAGATATTGTTTTATTGACTGCCTTTTATGATCTTTTATATTACTAATATCAATTTTGTCCCACTGATCTATATGCAAGCATGTGTGTATGTTATATGAATTTATCAATATATTCGCCTATACAAATATAAATATATTCATGCAGGCTTGCTTGAGTGATTTCTATTAACATACAGACTATTTTTGATAGATTAGCCCACATTTAGATAACACTGGTCTCGAAGGATATTGTCTAAAAAGGTGGATGTTGGTTCCAAATCTATAGTCAAAATGTTACCAGCACGTCATGATAATATTTAACCATAGTTAAGATAATTGGATTCATAATGTTCCTAAAGGTAAGAGCAGGGTTTGAACTCCGAGTCTACTTCTTACAACGATAATTGTTACACATGGAGCGCACACGTTAAAACTATAAGTTGTAACAAAACATAAACATAAATAAAGGCAGTCAAATAAAATAATGATTTTAAATAAATTTCCTCGTCGAATTGAACATTTTTGGACGGCAGCATAATTAGATTTTTCCAACAGTGTTTCAACGCTGTTGAGTTTGGTCATAAATACTTTCTAATTGAATCCGTTTTTATTATGTAATGTTATACTAGAAATAAGATCCTTCTATACTTTAATGCGAGAATTCTTCCAAATTGTAGGCGTGTCAGTGCTATTGTATGGCTGCACCACTTCTAACGAAACACGTAAAGAAAAGGCTAGATGAGAACTACACAAGAATGTTGCGTGCTGTTTTGAACAAATCCTTGGAGCAGCACTCCACAAAAAGTAGCTGTACAGCCACTTGCCTCCAATGACGCAAACTTCTAAGACAAACATGATGTACACTGTTAGAGAAGCAGGCGAAACACATAGGGGATGTTCTCCTGTAGACACCTAGACATGAACACACCAGTGTAGGCCAACAAGTAAAATCTACATCAATAGTCTCTGTGCGGATTCTGGATGCCGTGCGATAGACCTGTCAGAGGCGATGGTCGATAGGGGCTGGTGGCGCGCGCACACTAGAGAGAGAGAGAGAGAGAGAGAGAGAGAGAGAGAGAGAGAGAGAGAGAGAGAGAGATGTATCCATGCTGTTAGTACGACATGATGAGGATGTTTTAAAAGAATAATTTTGTATAAGTATTTAATCATTTATGAGTGATACTGTACAATCTATGTTTCTTTTTTTATAATCTAATGTAATCGAAATTGTTCCGTTAAATTAAAATACACAGATAATAAACGGCTTCTATGGAAAACGTTTTCTTATTTTTCTGCTACTCATCATCAAATGAGAAAATTGAAAAATAAAAAAATGTAAAGAAAAAAAAGTCTGAAATTTGACAAACAGTAAAACCATAAAAATGAAACGGTATACAACAAAAAGAAGAATTAAAGAAATAAACTTTTGCTTTTTGGATGAAAATTTAGCAAGAAGCGTCTTTTAAAAATTTACAATAAAAAAATAGCGCCGCCATTTTTCACGATCAAATTCTTTGAAGAAAACGTATCGACAATAAACAGGCTTCCCAAAAAGATGAAAACGAACGAAGCCAGAAAAGTAAATCTGCCGCACGGCTCCAGCTTCAACCTGCGGAGACAGTCATCAGTCATAAATTGTTTTATCAAGAAAACAAAAATAATGCTGGAAACAAGAAACAATTTTATCCTTAGAACTACTTTGAATAGATTCATTCCACTTCCCTTTTTTTCTTCTTCTTTTTCTTCTTCAATCTTGTTTGTCATTTAGTTCTGGTTATTTTTCTGATATCTTTTAGGGTTTAAAATTTTCTGTGCGTTTTAACTTTTTTCTTCTGTTTTTATTTCGTTTTTGTTTTTTTTTGTTATTGTGTTTGTGTCTGAAATTCAAATTCATTTATTTCTCAATTCTCAATTCAACCACTCTTATCATTTTTATTATTCACATCTTCCTTTCTTTCTCTTCATCTTTTACACATTCATGTCTTAACTTTTCATCTGTCACATCTTCCTGTCTTTTTTCTTCATCTGTAGATTCATTTGTGCTAATTCTCAGTATTTCCTTTTCTTTCGATTATTCTTCATCTTTCACATCTTTCCTAACCTTTTTCTTTCTTCTACATATTTCACATCTTCCTGTCTTTCTTCTACATCTGTAGATATATTCGTACTAATTCTCCCCATTTCCTGACTTGCATTTTCTACTTTCCTTCACTTATGGAAAGCCTTCTTTCTTTCTTTCTTTCTTTCTTTTTTTCTTCCTTATCTCTTTTTCTCCAGTTAAATCCTGTTGTCTCCAATCACGTTCCTCTTTTCTGCAATTCACTACGCTCTTCAGCATCAATACATTACTGAATCAAAAATCCCACAAGGTTTTACGAGAAATAGAAAATTAAATGAATGTTTTGTGATTTCGCCTCGGAAGTTTGGCATTAAGATCCATGCTGTTTGAAATTGCTTCGTCGCTAGCTTAGTGCTTTCATAAAAATTGGTTGGCCCAGCTTGATTAAAAAACGAATAAATCTCTTTCATATCCACCGCAACTGACCTACTGATTTAACATCAACTATACACCGGAGTTTAAAGAAAAATCCTATTTAGAAAGTGACGTCATTCTCTCTTTTCTCCCCCTCTCTCTCTCTTTCGCTCACTCACTCTCTCTCCCTCTCTCTATCCCTCTCTTATTTAATCTCTCTACTCGCTAACCTACACATGCGCCATAATAAATACAGGAATACAGAATACAAACTCGCAACTTATACACACGCCTTGATAGATACATTAATACAAATACTACACCCCCTACTACACCCCATCTTGATACATACAGAGATATCAGAGAAGGCGTGTTTAGCTTAACAGTTATCACCATAAAAATTTGAATCAACGATCCGAGTTCAAATCTCGGATAAGTCGTAATGTGAAAGAAGTTGCAACATTATTTGTCTGAATTGTTTTTGATTTTCGGACTGTTGACCTCATTTTCCTTGTAAAATATATATACACAACGTTTCAGACGTAGTACTCTCTGGTCTTCTTCATGTGTTCCTTGTAATCCATTGGGGGCAAACTGCTGTCACTCCGCTACAAATGTAAAGACTTAGTCTATCGGAGCATAGCAAAGATTCAACGCGGGAAATTATTTTGAATAATTTTACTGTTGGGCAAACAAAGCGTTAAAGAATTTATGATGATCTCATTTAAATAACAACGTTTCTCAAAGAGGGAGATCTGAGTAGTGTAAGGTATCCCTTAATTGCCATTACTTCCAGATCCACTGTGACCTCGAGTGGAAGAACCGGTTAGGGTCCCGTATGGGTCAAATAGATCGGTTTGAAAGTTATTTGTATTTGATAGGAATACATTATACCACATAACTATGAATTGTTTTATTAAGAGTATCTTGAAGCTATATTTGTTTACTGAGGATTATTATTAGTTACTTGAAACCACATAACTGTGTGCAAACAAAAGCCTATTATTAAATAGAAATATTTACTTGAAAATATATAACTATTGGGAATACATGAGTGTAAATTATTTGTAAGATAGGAATACATGATATCATGTAACTGTATCCAGAAACTATTGAGAATAAACTACACAAAAATACCAAAATAAATGTGCAATTAACGAAATTCCCGCTAGACATACAATAAACCTAGACGAGTTGACATGCCGGTAAATTCAATCAATTCGATATATCGCATTTATTGCAATGAAGGGGGTATTTCCGCAAGCTAGGAATCCACGACAGAGGGGTTACCTTATTTCTTTTACATTGCTGAGTCCTTTTCAACAACAAAAAGATAGCCGAAAGAGAGGAATTGATACACTACTCTTATCTTTACTCGAAGACCCGACAGGTTGACTGTTTATTACCCTTGTTAAGCAAGAAGAGAAAGGAAAATGTTTAAATGTTGAACGGCGTTCCTTCGTGTGATTCATAATGCACCTTTAAGCACGAAAAAACAGGGGTGTAGTAGTCCCATATTATCATATTTTTCACGAGGCATGAGACTGGAGACTGCGCATTGTGTTTATCAAAAATTGATAATTCATACTGTAGCATTTCTATCGGTACCGTGCACCAATTAAGGATCATTTATATGTTTTTTTTTTGTGCTTTAAACACTTGTTATGTACAGCATAACCCATTAGGGGTGTCCCATCACCTTGTGATGGTTAGCAGATTAGTCTCGCAGATCCATTACTGCTCAATAGTGAGTTCGATCTTTGCTGGTGCTCCATACCTGCTAGCTTGTGTCACATCCTACACGTGGCGAACAGGTCGGGTAAATACCTTCAGTATCACCCATAGAATTGAATTTTTTTTGCTTTCTGAGTAGAAAAGACAGTACAGCGACAATTAGTCCAGAAAGTCTGTGGATATAACCAAGGTAAATTGCAGTAAAAATTGTGTTTGGTAAGGCGAAAAAATACCGCATAACATGTCAAATACCAAAACTAATGAGTGGAACAAGTTGAAATAGCCTCTTGAACGTTAATAGTTTATACCCATTATAACAAAACTGCAGAAACTACGGAAACACATCACATGAACATTCTGGTAGCAAAACCATGAGCTTTTCTGGCTGGATGCGTGGTTTGATTTCTTCCCTAGCTTTCTCAAACTGTAAAGGTGGTTAGGCCAACATAACTAGTTTATCAGATGAGACAATTTCTAACAATGTGGATTACGCAAAAATGCTGACATTGTGAAACCTTACTAATTAGGACATGCATTTTATTCTTTACCAAATAATTATCCTTGATTGTATAATTTGTGTTTTATGTATGGTTGCTATTCATAGAAGAATCATATGCAAAAAAGGCATGATTTTATCATTCGTAACACCAGAAGCTTTCTCAACTGAAAACAAAACAATAAGATAACTATTTAAGTTCAACATTCTATTTGAGACTGTACCACTTATTTGGTAAACTTTTGGTATGGCTAATAGTACCTCTTGGCCTACAAAACAAACTGTTTTATTTCTATTGAAAATTTGTACAGTGCCAGCTACATATTCTTCACAGATAGCCTGTACTAAGTTTGTTCAAATCTAACAAGGTTGATTATCACCAAGCAATAATGAACAAATAAAGATGGACGCATTGAATATTGATATGAAATAACTTATTTTGCAGAGGTGTACTTATTTCTGGACTGTTATATCTTCCTATTTCCGGTTACAGGGGCACGCGTAATAGATAATGGATTCGGCTACTCAAGTTCAAATACTGGTCGAGGCTGTTTGCGTTTTATTTCACACCAATGCTCTTGGGAAAGACAAGAATCCATTTATTCTCCCTCCAGCTACTGGTAAATAGTGAAAAAGTCTTGACTCTTTAGTCTTGGTTAGGCATACAGTCTAGATGAATAATTCTGAATTCAAGACAGCTTTATATTGCTTTGAAATTGATCTTATATTACATCCCGTTCGTTTAGAAGGAGTTGGGTAATTACTTACAGAATTTCAATGGTCTAGAGCTTCTGTAATGTATAATAACTAATACAATCTTTTATTGTATAATAATGCACGAGAAATAACAAAATCTTTATATGTTTGGTTTAGAATCAATATATTTCTAAAGAAATTAGCAAGGAATCCGCACAGTCGGTATGCCTTGATGATGTAATGATGAGGGGGAGGAGGAGGAGGAGGAGGAGGAGGAGGAGAGGATTATGATGATAATTTCACTGGAGAGTAGTAGTGCATTGCTTTATCCAGGGTTTCCAATGCAGTTACGACGTCCCTCCGCGTGTCACCCATTTTACTAGCTTCCCAATTTTTGCTTAAGGGTTACAAATAACGCATGCCATTTGCTTGATTTCACAAGCCACAAAGAACCGAGTAAACTTAAACGCTTTGTAAGATTTTATAAGATTTATATTACATCGTATATAGAATGCCGGAGGGAATATTTCTATTAACCTAATAATCTGCTACTTTATTTGATGGTATTCATATCACTCGTTTTCTTTTAATAATGTTACAGACATTTTGTTTCTCTTCGTGCTAATGTCCTCAAGGAAGGCATGAATCAATATCTCCTCCTCCAAGCTATGGGTAAATAGAACAGGCTGAGCTATTTAGCTTTGTTACGGTAAATGGTCTAGAAGAGGCTAAATTTAAAAAAAATTGAATCCGTACTGTCGGTAATTCTCAAGGCATGAATCCATATCTTTCCCTTCTAGCTATGGGTAGATAAGGCATACTGCGCTCTTTAGTTTTGTTACGGTAAACGGTATAGGAGAGGTAAAACCCAAACCAGATGACCTTGTGTCACATCTAGCGTTCTTAACGGTAGGTGTTTAGATAAATGTTTTAGAACTAGTCGACGTACTTCTTTATGCCAGGTAAAAGATCAACATTTGGATGGTAGCTGGTTACAATGGCAATAAAACAATTAGTACAGAGTCATCATCAGAACCAAGGAACTGTTTTATTGTCATTATGTATTGTGTAAGTATCGGCATAATAAGTATTGTTTAATTATTGTCATTATAAGTATTGTTTGAGTATTTCCTTTATTATAGAATTGTGTAAGTATTTTCATAAAAAATATTATGTCAGAATTGTAATCATAGGTATTGTGTAAGTGTTGACATTATAAATATTCTGTAACTTTAAAATTTTTAAGTATTGTATAAGCATTGCCATTATAAATATTGTGTAAGTATCGACATTATCAGAATTGTTTTCGTCAGGCTCAAATTATGATAAAAAGTTGTGTACATATAGCTCTAGAATTAAAGAAAGGTTTTGTAGAAAACCTGATGGTATCTTTAAACGATACCGTATTTGTTTAATAAATTTTAATTCCTTTTTTAATTCTAATTATTCTACATCTTAGAGCTAATCGTAATGAATTCAAATTTCAAATTGTTTCTAAAATAATTGTTCAAATTAAATTGAATATTTCTAATTAGTTTTACATGTATTTTTCAAGAAGAAAATTTGGAATAATTGCATAACACTATTATGTAATTAGGACCGAAGATCTGGATAAAAACAAAAAATGTTTAAATCGATAAATCTTTTATGCATCAGTAAAAACAAATATTAACTCCATCAGAATATTTAAAAAATATATTCAGTAAATCCTTTTTGTTATATGTATATTAACGCTATAGTCACACTTATCGTTCAGAAGAGTTCAGTGTAAAATTTTAATTGATAAATAATTGTAAAATAGTGTTTTTTTAAAAAAATAGAATTAAGTGAATTCTTTAACATGTAACAGATTGACTGTTCGTCTTACTGTGAAAATCGAAGTCTGGTTCTATTACTTGGAATGGTTTGCTTGAGTTTGGGAGTTCCTGTGGCGTAGTGGCTGGATTACGACATCGTGGTAAGCGAGTTCAAACTCCAGTGGCGATATTACGTTCACTTTCGGACTAAAAGCCTTGTATGAAAAGGTATGAAATCCATCATTCCCCCAGCTATGTATTAAATAGTAACACTACTGTTCTTCGACAAGGAAAGATTTAGCATTAAATGACCCATGAAGATTGAAATGCCATTAAAAGAAACCAAATCAAACGATAGATTGATTGATTTGAACGGTTTTTCAACCTATGGCAAGTTATTTTATGTCTTGCGGTTAGGGAATCGCATTCATTATACGTGCTTATTTACATGTTTTGTGTAGATGTTTCTTCAGAGGTTTTCTTTTACACACGTTCTTATCGAATGTAAAAACATTTTAAATTGATCTACGAGGGTCAGCTGAAAAGTTAATAGGCTAACCAAGATACTCTCATAGAATGCGACTAAATAAGGTTTAGTTTTCAGCATTGTGGTCCACACACCTTTTCCATCCGTGTTGAGGTGATTGGATATTACGTCATCATATGAACTTTTTAGCCCCTGTACTTTTCATATTTGATCATAGATGTGACCCAGACATGTACTATCACTTCGGGTCAGACTGGACTTGGGAGTAATTGCACTGACGGCTACTTCACACTCCACAGATATCCAGAAAAGAAGCCTCACCATCAGATGCAGTGGGGGGTCTTACCCATTTGCAGAGGTTCAATCTGCGTATTCTAAGCCTCACCGACAAGGCGGAATGATCAACTGTGTTTCAATCAGAGTTGCTAACCTGAAAATAAAAGATCAGTCTCATTACTTTCTTGACTGGCCGGTCTCTTATAGTTAAGTTTCTTTCTCATATCAGCACACACGCAAATTTATTCCTTGTACAAGATTTTAATTTGTTTCAGCGCAAATCGTATAAAAATGACTGGTGAGGTGGAGATCGATATCCCATTGATGTCACGTGTTGATCTAAATTTGGAAATGCGAGTTTCTCAGACATCAATTTCCTTTCTCTTCGAATCAGTCAGCCAGTTAATGTTGACTGTGCATCAGCCTTACACTTGCACCATCCTCCAGCAAACGAAACAAACAAGAAACTAATTTATTCTTTTTTTGGCTTTCTTTCTTTTGGTAAATTCAATTGATTTGTTAAAATCACACTTGTAGCATAATCTTTGATAAAATCTATATCATTTCATTGAGTTCTTAATATTTAATCTATGGATAAATCAAGGTTTCTAATAATGTCTTTCGTGGTAGAAAAAGATGAAAAAACGCTTTTGGAATGGCAACGAGTTAATATATATTTTTCCCAGTAATCTAATAATTTCCTGGAGCGCTCTCATTTTCTCAATATATTTTTTTATCTATCAATATATCCATTATCATTATCAAGAATTACCGACAGTACGGATTTAATTTTTTTAAAATTTAGCCTCTTCTAGACCATTTACCGTAACAAAGCTAAATAGCTCAGCCTGTTCTATTTACCCATAGCTTGGAGGAGGAGATATTGATTCATGCCTTCCTTGAGGACATTAGCACGAAGAGAAACAAAATGTCTGTAACATTATTAAAAGAAAACAAGTGATATGAATACCATCAAATAAAGTAGCAGATTATTAGGTTGATAGAAATATTCCCTCCGGCATTCTATATACGATGTAATATAAATCTTATAAAATCTTACAAAGCGTTTAAGTTTACTCGGTTCTTTGTGGCTTGTGAAATCAAGCAAATGGCATGCGTTGTTTGTAACCCTTAAGCAAAAAGTGGGAAGCTAGTAAAATGGGTGACACGCGGAGGGACGTCGTAACTGCATTGGAAACCCTGGATAAAGCAATGCACTACTACTCTCCAGTAAAATTATCATAATAATCCCCCCTCCTCCTCCTCCTCCTCATCATCATCATCATCATCAAGGGATGCCGACTGTGCTGATTCCTTTGACTATCTTTCTTCTCCCGTCCCTATTGATCATCGCATTTGGTTAGATCTCTAGACGGCACACAGTGTTCGCACAAAACTGATGAATGTAAGTCTTTGCTGGTTGGCCAAAGTTGGTGTGTCCATGTATATGAGTCCATAGTGGCACGTAGCTTCTGATTTTGTTCTTAATTCTCCAGCACGTCTTGCTGGTCTTCCTTTGATGGTTTTCCTTTGATGATAAAGAACACCGCTTGTTTTCCGTTCTTTTGAGAACCCATCACTTCTCAAATCTTTGAGTAATTTCTCATTCTCAGCTTTAATTCCTCTCCTCGCATCTTAGCAAGAAAAAATAAATAGAAATGAAACCACTAAATGCCTGATATAAGAGGATAAGCTGAAAAGTTCATTTGGTGACGTCATATCTGCTGTTGATGACTTTTTGGGATCCAAGCACTGCCACACCGATGGAAGAAGTTTGTTGGCTGCAATGGGGACTATGTTGAAAAATAAATCTCATTTGCTCACATTCAATGAGAGTGTCTTGGTCAGCCCATGAACTTTTCAGCCAATACTCTTATATACGCTAGGGTTTACAGAACATCCCACCCCACGTCTGCCTTTAGTGGGTGACATCTTCCGGTCCTGGTCACCACATAAACATAGTGACCTCGGTCCTGATGTTAGATCAAGTATATTTCATGACCGCGAGCGCACTGGAAGAGATATCGAACCCTGTCAGCTTTTTTCCCTTTAAAAAATTATCTGCTCGCACCCCGGTACCATTTGCTTACAATGATAAGCAGAAACCTAATTTTTTGTATGGATATTGACTTGAATTCAGGTTCGAAGAAAGATTGTTAGAGGTTGATATTCGAGATATGATTTTATAGTTAGGCCAGGCAAATCTCCGGGTGAAAACAACAAGGTCGTGCGTCTAGATAACTTTGTCACTCGGAGTTTTGTATAGTTGAGAATAAAAAGAACTTGCATAGTAGTTTCTCATTGTGACGTGTTCCCCTTGCATATGTCTTGGCGACAGAAGAGGCAATGATACAAGACATAAGTCTTTCAAAGATTGCAACTACTACGACCCCCAATATAGGGATGGAATTTTTATTGTAGAGGTTTACACCTCAATGTAAGCGTAAGTAGGATTTTATGGTCTGAATTACTACCTGCCGGTCCTGTAGTGATAACGGTTACGTCATCAGCGTGTTGAGGTCATTTCAGCTAATTCGAAGTCATCAAATTATAGAATATGCCATTCCTCGTCAAACGGAGTGAGATAGAAACTTTAGTTTATTTGTGTAACGGAATATCAATTGCTAATGGGTTATTTGACGCCAGAATTTGATTCATTTGTAAATGTTTGATTTTAATCATAGCTATATTTTCAATATTTCGTTGCATTTAAAAAAATTCAATTTGTCTATAATCATTTGTTTGTAGACAGTTATATGGTTTCAAGTATTCCTATATAATACCAATAATTCAATCGATTCTTTATCCTATGGACACCTACACATGGATACACCATTGTAAGTAGACCAGCAAAAATCTTCATCAGTCAGTTCTGTGCTGATACTGATTGCCATGCCTACTGATTGTCCATTTCCTACGACGATAACCATTATATCCGAGCGCCTCCTCGACGCTATAGAACTGTAAATGTATTTGTATTAAGAAGAGTTATTTGAACCTATAATTGTTTACTAAGGATTATTATTAGTTACTTGAAATCATATAATGGTGTGTAAACAAATGACTTAATAACAGTCATTTATTTTCACACCGTTATATGATTTCAAGTAATATAAATGATGATAAGTAATAGAAATGATTAATATAAATAATAATAATAAGTAATAGAAATAATTACTTGAAAGCATATGATTATTAGTATTAGATAGAAATACTTGATATTATATAACGCTGTGCAAAGAACCAATGGATAAAAAATGTAAATATAAATGTACAATAAACGCGATTCCCTAACCTCTAAGTATAATTTTTTAACACCTGTGGGAGATTCCAAGATTGTATTGACAGGGATGGTGAACATGTGAAGTCTGTTTGAAATTATATCATAAAAATACTTCCTTAAGGGTATTAGCATTTTGAATAACCCCCTATACTACGTAATTAAAGAAAATGAAAACTTGACATTTTTGAGATTTTTTAAAATTCAATAACGTATTGTGATATAAAATTCTGAATATTTTAATTGGTCTTTTCACAAGAACATAAAGGCCACAATTGATGGTTTCAGGCAGCATATTCCCTTTTTTCAAACATTTTTATCGGTATGCTTTTCTAAAAAAATTCAGGGGACAAAAGGAATTCAATTTTTTGCTACTGATTGACATTTTTCAGAAAGTATTTTACCATTCCATATTTGAGTATACGTAATTTCTGTCTTTGTGTTCAACGAATGTCTTATTTAAAAAAAGCCAAAAAACCCCAAAAAAACAAAACAAAATCAAAACAAACAACAACAACAACAAAACAACCTACGTCACTTGTCTGATAAAATAGCTTTTTAGAGTATCAGGAACTGAAACTGTTTTAAAGTGGTTGCGAAAAAGCAAATAAAAATACAGCCAAATCTAGAAAAGAAAAAAAACCTAGATCCTTGACGAAAATCAATTGACCAGTACATATTGATTTATAGAAATACTAGGGTGTAATAAAGGACATTGTAGAACTCATTTTTATTTTTCATTACTCGTCATTAAGGATATTTCATTCAATAACTAGCATCTTCGTAATAGTTTACACATATTTTTACATTTTCAAGTAATTTTGATAATTTTCTTCGCAAAGATGTAAAATTTCCTAAGATGTCATATTCATATATTTTGTGTAGTTGTTTCCTAAAAGTTAATTTTTCACACAGTCCTATCGAATCAGAATAATGTATCTAGTCCATAGATAGGCCTTCTAACACAGATCAGACTGAACCTGTGAGAAATGGCAATAAATGGGTACTCCACACTCCCGAAATCTCCAGAACTGGAGACTCTTCATCAGCTATAGTTTATTTTACATCCAGGATACTCTTAGACAGCTACACGGATACAGTTAGCGTATTCTATACCCCACCGACAATGTTAGGTGCTTTTTGTGAAGTTTAATTTATCACTATTCCCTATACAAATTAATTAAAGTCTATGCATAAGGATGATGCCCGTCCCGAACCTGTTGTCATCGTAGGGAGTGGACTCAGCTACCCGAGTTCAAATACTGAACAAGGCTGTTTGCATTTCACATAGTGCCAATACCCTTGGACAGGTAGAAATTCAAACATTCTCCCGCCAGCTATGGGTAAATAGTAGGACAGACTGGACTCTTTAAGCTTGGTATTATAATCGGTCTATCAGAAGGAAACTCTCAATTAAAACCAGTTATAGACCTGGAGAGTAATAAGCGTTGACAGGCAATTCGTGCCCAATTCGTATATTATATGTATAGCGTCCTACGACCAAACCAGGTTACGGTTTCAGTGAAAGGGAAATAGATCCTCTACATACCCCGTGGCGTAATGAGTAATGTACTGGACTGTGAGAACGTAGTAAGCGAGTTCAAATTCCAGTCGTGCAATTATGTTCACTTGGGAAAGGCATGAACCCCTTCATCCCCCAGATATAGGTTAAATAGTATTACTTCTGATCTTCTATAAGGTTGGTTTCTACATTAAATAACCCACAAAGGTTTACATTCTATCAAAATAGAAACGAAACCAAACTATACCTAACCCTGGCCTTGTGCCAAACTTAAACCAGTTAGTAAGTGAAGATTTATGTGACTTTAGAGATGTTTTACATGAAATTGTTGCGGCTTTTATAATTTCAGACGCAAAAGACAACTTTTCTGAACTGAATATATCATTTTTTTCCAGTTTACCTTCCTATTTGATGTAATGAAAGGCTTCTTATATTTTTCACACTGAAATAAAAAATCTTTTTTTCTAACGCATTTATTGATGGTGCCGAAAAAATACAGTACCCTACATCTCTCTAACGCAAAGATAATATCAGTGTCGATTAAACGTAACCTACTTCAGTCACTGAACTTTTACCAACTCGATAAAGATCAGAGAATAAGTTGTCAAAGTGCTAAAAAGTCGGATAATTTGAACTGTGTGCGAGTCAAATGCAGTACGGAATGTTGCTGCTATCCGTTCTAAGAAGCACAGGTGGACTAATTCGAAATAGAGGGTCGAGACTAGCTATTGGTTTAAGTAATTTGGTTTATCAGTTTAAATTACCCCAAAGTTTGAGGTAGCACCTAATGCATAAGGTATGATCTAAAACTGAATTTTACCAAAACAGAAATAATCAAGAAATGTAGCATTACTTTTCTTCAAAACAGCTCTCTTCTTATTCCAGCGAGTTTTCCTCTGGTCGAATCATCTAGAACTTCTCTTTTGATATGGTGACATGCAGCACCGTTGTATTTCTATTAATTTCCTCTTTGTACTGAAAACATACTCAGTGCTGTCAACGGGGCGTAGAATATGTTGACTATATTCTCTGTAGTGGGGTGAGCCACTAAACTGCCTCTGATAATGAGACCAGTTCTGGAGATCTGGTCTGTGTGGGGTACTCCTTTCTAGAAATTAATCCTAGGTCCATTTCGACCCGGCGTGGAAGTACCTGGTATATTCTTATCCATGAGTTAAATATATCTTTTAAAAAAGTGTACGTATTCGATAGGGCCGTGTTCAAAAAAGCCTCACAAGAAACAACTACACAACATATGTAAATATTCATGAACAATAAACGCGATTTCCTAACCTCTCGACATAAAATAATACTATATAATATTTGAAACAGTAATAAGAAGACAGTTTGGGGAAAAATTTCGATATAAAACATTATTTGGGTTCACTTATCAAAGCGGAGATATCTACATTTACGAATAGGCAAGAAGGTACATTGCGAACGGAATCATATAAATTCGATTGTCTTGAAAAGCCCATTCTTAGTTGGGACTTTTACTTGCATTTGCATCTAGACCATAGGCGATTTAGTACCATTCACATTTTTAATAAATGAAAACCTAGAAGAAGAAAAGATACCGTATTTGTTCGAGTACAAGTGGACCTGAAATATGCGACCTCAATTTCTTTTAGCTAAATGATCTTTTATTTCGTCCGGGTACAGATTTATTCATATCTTCTAAAGAAATCAACGTAATATCGGTAGAAACATCAAAACATTTTAATGCATGAGTCCAAGGAACTTCTTTGGTTTGATGCTTTGTCATTGGCTTGTTGATTAATTATGAAGAAGGGAAGAGTGGTATTTTGATATTCCAGATAATTTCGTCTAAACGATAAAAGTAAATGGAAAGAAAGTGAACGAAGAAGAAAGACGAACAATACATTTACATTCAAAACTTTCTCACCCAACACCTTTCACTGTCTCTTTTAGAATTTATGCTCCAAATTCAGACTGCCACCACACCAGATTTACTGACAGTTTTTGTCGAACTCATTAAAATATAAGAAAGATCAAATCCATATCTCGGTAGCTTAACTGATTTGAAATACTTATGTTTAATTTTCGTCAAAATTTTAAGTTCAATTTAAAATTCAAATTGATTGAAGTTAGTATAAAGTCAAGATTTTATTCGTATTTACCTCAAGTTTTATACATAAAAAACGTTCATTTTATATAACCTTTTAGTTTGGTAACATAATACACACCATTGTTCTTATTTTTAACACTCGAAAATAATTCTACTGCCTATTTTGATTCTGATTGTTTTTATTGAATCTATTGCTTATACCCGTCAAAATGCTGTAAAGATTTTAGTGATAATTGTCATTTTATTTTTTATTGTATCTTCTTTTTTAGCATTTTAGTTTCTTTGGTTGGAAAGTTTTAGCTGTGACATGGATAAAGAAGGATGAATAATTCGGACAGTCTAATATGGCCTTCAGCCTTATAGAAGTGGACAGGAATCTGATG
>CM042139.1:100491859-100509359 GCA_023376005.1 Doryteuthis pealeii | reverse complement strand
CCAAAAGCGCTTTAGGGTTGTCATCAAAAACAACATTAAAGCTCTCGATATAAATCTACACGATTGGGCAAGGATAGCTACGAATTGTGTGGTTTGGAGGAAACTCGCTCATGGCGGCTGTAAGGGGTTCGAGGTAAAGCGGCTCGAGCACCTCACCCTGAAGCGGGCTCTACATAACGGCACATGACGGACGTCCTGGACACATTCCCTACATTTACGCCTGAACATATATGTAATGTATGTGGCAGGGCTTGCCTGTCGATGGCCTGACTTCTTAGCCACGTACGGTCCCATACGAGAAAAAAAGCCGGGGATTTCAAGATGCATTCGTGTGGCAGGCCGGGTAAAATCTGGATTCTGAGCCATCTGCGTGCTCACAAACCAAATTTCTTCTGTGAAGAAGTGGCAATTATTATATATATATATATATATATATATATTATATATATATACATATGTATATATATATATATATATATAAATATCAAATATAAAACTTAATATATGCTAAGTATTCACATTTTTAGGCATTGGAAATTTCAGAGAATTTTGCAAAATGTTTTATTAAAATGGTAAAAAAACATCATACTTCAAAATATAAATATTCAATTTCAACCAATCACCTTAATTCGCTGCTAATATTTAAAAATCCATGTGAAACATCAACTTTATTGGCTGGTAATTTTATTGGCTGATTTTTACGATGATGTGTACATATTTGCCAATTTACGATTTTTTGAGACTTGGCGTCTAACGTAACAAATTCCTATCCCTTAAAAATAACAACTAATCTCCAGGGATGGCCTACCTGTTTCAAGTTGAGTTTTCCGATTTTTATAATCTAAAATTTTTTTTTCTTGAAAAAAATGCTTAAATTTAACAGCAATTTTATGAGAAAAACAAAAATATGACAAGTTCCAAGGGATTTTTGGAAAGCGCAAAGAATTCCTTTTTTTTCACTAATGAAAACTTTCCCGCTGAAATACCGTCTTCAGGCTTTATAATTGACTTTAACATTTTGTAAAAAATCAAGTAAAACTTTTCTATGATTGGTGACGTCAGCATGGCGTCTTAATGTTTTCTTTTTATAAAGCCTAAGCCACAACTTAATCAATTTTCTAAAAGACTTGCAGTCGCATATTATAATACTTATTTTTTCAAAATACGTTCCTCCAATTCGGTCAAATTTGATAAAAAATAATGTTATATATAGCGTACCTGGCCGAACGCTTACAATATATCTAGTTGCAAAGAATTTGACTCAGCCTTAGGAAAGAGGTGCTGGGCTCTTGCCAGGACCCGCACATGAAGATAAAAAAATTCACTAAATCCTTCTAAGTTTTGAGAAATACTCTTAGACTTATAACGTTATTGAACATTTTACTTGGAGGCATCCGTTGTATAATGGTTATCTTCGTAGGTAATGGAAACGGCAATACAACTTCAAATCCTGTCGAAGATGGTAACGTTTCACTAATACTCTTGGGAAAGGTATTCGTTTAATTATGTTAACAGTAGGACAGACTTGACTCTTTAAGCTTGGTATGGCAACCGGTATAGAAGGAAAATTCTGATTTCAAATCTGTTAAACTCCGCTTTGAAATAGACCTTAGGTAACATGCTTCTCGTGTTAAGGGTTGATAAATACATATCGAGCATTTTCCAAGTATGTTAAGGTGGTGTAAGGGTTATTGTGTAGGAAATTGACTCAGCGACCCGAGTTCAAACCCTGGACGAAGCATTTTGCATTTTAAATAGCGCTAATACCTCTGGTAAAGTACATCACAGGCTTTTATTCTTGTTTCTGTTGTCGTTGATGGGGCCCCCCATAGCTTGGTTGCTAACCAGCTGAAATATGACATCGTAGTAAGAGAGTACGAACACCAATCGCACTATTACGTTCACTTTCGGACTAATACCCATTGAAAAGCTATATACCCCCTCATCCTCCAGTATGTGTTAAATAGTACCACTACTCTTCTTCTACAAGGATGACTTTGCAACAAGTAACACAAGAAGGCTGATATGCAATTAAACAAAGAAACCATGTTTATTTTGTTCTATTTAACATTTGACGTTATTGCGCATTTTACAAGTATGTCGTTCAATAATTAGATGAGTGACCATTTAAGCAACAGCAGGCACTGTAAGCAGCCCCATATCAAACTGACTTTATTGGGCGTTAAATCACCCAAAAGTGTTGATATGCCTTAAAAACAAAACAACCAACCTAGCGACAAGTAAGTCACTGGCTATTTGACCCTAAGGAATTTACATGTTCACCATTCACACTAGAGAGTATTCACATCTTTTAAACTTCTGTCCTTATATTAGGTTCAAAGAATTGTGTGAAAAACGTATTTCTTATAGAGCATCTATAGATGAATAAAAGAGAAATAAAAAAAAAAAGAGAAAAGATGAAGAGAAGAAATAAAGATAACCAACCCTGTAATTAATTAAAAGAGTGTAAAGGTGGAGTCAGCGTTTAACGTTCACCATTCACAATACGCTTAAAAGAAACAGAATAAAACAAAATAAAGGGATGATGCCATGTGATTTGGCGATAGAGAAAATGAATTGACTTGATGTGGAAATGTCTGTAAATGTCGTCATTTACGTAATTAAATGATTATTTAACTTCAGCCAGAGACGAAAAGAAAGAAAATAATATTTCGCTTCATTTTTACTTTGCAAATAGACGATTGTAAAACATATCAGCATGCATGTGCACGCGCGTATGTGTAGCTTGCATAGGATATATGTGAGTGTATACATTCTAATGCAGGATTACAGATGTGCTGTTGTGTGTGTGTGTGTGTGTGTGTGTGTGATTATTTCTAACGAACGTGAAATCATTTATGCAGTTTGAGTAGAGTGTTTATCGTGACATTATGGCTAAAAGATAGCTTTACACATCACTTCGTCGTCGAAGTGAGTTTGATTCCCACTGGGTGACTCCATTATTAGTACCTCGTTTATTTGTATCAAATATCTGTAGCTATTGCTCTAGATGTTGTTACTCTCTTAATATCTTAAAGATAGTCATGCAAACATTATGAAGGATGTCTTTGAACGAATTTACCCAAATGCTTCTACCATCAACTGAATGTGATACAATTCTCACACCGAGTATAGTTTGGTTGAATTGTACTTAATAACAGTCATTTGTTTGCACACAATTTTATGGTTTCAAGTATCTAATGATAATTCTTAGTAAACGATAATAGCTCCAAATAACTATTCATAATATATATATATTTACCAACCCCTGCGCACGAGCAGGATGTGACACAAGGTCAATCTCTTGAGCGGAGTTCAACAAGTTTTAATTCAGAGTTTTCCTTCTCCTAGACCGGTTGCCTAACCAAGGTTAAAGAGCCCAGTCTGCCCTACTATATATCCATAACTGGAGGGAGAGTAAGATTCATACCTTTCCCAAGGGTATTAGCGCTAAGTGAAATGCAATTACCACATCCAGAATTTGAACTCGGGGCGACGAGTCTATTTCCCATGTCTTTAACCATTACACCACGCGCCTCCTATTCATAATATATATAATTAACAATTATATGGCATCAAGTATTCTTGTTGAATACGAATAATTTTTAAGCAAATCTATTGGTCCGATAGATTGGACAGGTACAACCACTCCGGGTCAGATTTGTCTTTGTAATGATGACAATCCAAGGGTACTCCACACTTCTCAGATATTAAGAAATGGAGCCTCATCACTAGATGCAGATTAGTGTCATATTCTGGAAACCCCTTTTTGTGGGAGGTATCCGTCAGCTAACTCTAAGTCCTACCAACAACAGATAATGTTGAACGTATGCGGTCTGCAGTCAACGGGAATATGATATTAACAATTGTTTACACTTGAAGATCCCTTGTGGAGTAGAAAGATGCAGCAAAATCCCGCCACGATGGGGCTGCAGTTTCCAAAGAAGAGACTAACAATGTGAGGATTAAATGTCTGCGAATTCCATGAAATGCTTGGAAAATTATCTTTGTCGATTATCTAGTTTTCACATCTCTTTCAGGTCCTTTTTATAATGCAACTCATATTCTGTTAGCGCCTCTATGATCCACATTCGGCCCTCATCTGATTATTTCCCAATGTGGGGGAGCCTTCTAACCGTAGACAAGATTAGGGAAACCAATGTGCGGCAACTGATAGTGATCACAAAGAGAACTTTACAGACTTTTCAAGAGTGGAAGTGACGCCATGATAAATGCATGAAGTTCTAAGGGAGGTAATTTTGAAATGTCACTCAGGTAACATTGCTCTGGGTAGGCCATTTTTCGTTTATGTTAATGGCAACCAACGAAAGCCCCCAAGTGTAGTAAGAAAGAGAAACATGTTAAACACAATAAGAAGAGAGGAAGATGGAAGTGAAAAAGGGAATACAAACATTTTAAAATGTATGGATATTCAAAAATATCCAAAATAAACAAAGTAAAACAAAAGAAAGAAAAGAAAAGAAAGTATATAAGATACACAATTCGGATAGATAGATATATATATAACGAGAGGGAGGAAAAGAAACAGTGTGTGTGTGTGTGTGTGTGTGTGTGTGTGTGTGTGATAGACAGACAGACAGACAGACAGAGAAGGAGGAGAGGTGAAAAAGTGAAGGGGTTGACGATGAAAACCTTAAAGGAAGAAAAGAAACAAGAAATATAAATGAGAGAAGAGAGAGAGAGAGAGAGAGAGAGAGAGAGAGAGAGAGAGAGGAGAGAGAGAGAGAGAGAGGGTGGTGGTGGTGGTGGTGGAGAATGAGTGTGTGTGTGAGAGAGAGTTGGATGGAAAGGCGTAGGGGAGGGTGACAATGAAAGCATTAAATGAGAGAAAGAAACAAGCAGATAAAAACGAGAGAGAGAGAGAGAGAGAGAGAGAGAGAGAGAGAGAGAGGAGAGAGAGAGAGAGAGAGAGAGAGAGAGAGAGAGAGTAAATATTCGAGTAAAGTGAGAAGGGAAAATGGCGAGAGACAGGAAAGATCAAGTAAAAGATCAAGAAAAGGAGAAAGACAAAGAAAACAAAAGATAGATAGATAGATAGAGATAGAGATAGAGATAAAAAGAGAGGGAGGGAGAGAGAGAGAGAGAGAGAGAGAGAGAGAGAGAGGGGGGAGAAAGAGAAGAAAGAAGGTAAAGTTTATACTTTTAATACATTTATATATGAAAAAGCTCTCTTTTCTTTGACATCTTAGGGGGAAAATGAAAGGAGAAAAGAATTAAAAAAAAAATAAACAAACACATCCAACGTAATCATTCATCATCGACAATGGTTTCTTAAGAATTTTTCCAGAACCAAGTCTTGAAGGGAACGGAACTCCTTATAGGTAAATATGCGCGTGTGCTTTACGTGCTTTACTTTTCTTTTACCCATTCATAAGACACACCTACAGAGAGAGAAAAACACGAAAATATATATCTGAATACTTATATACATAGATATATAACAAAGTTAAAAGTTGCATATATATATATATATATATATATATATATATATATATATGTGTGCACGCATACACATACATACACACATGTATATATATGCATGGGTACAATTACATATATATATACATGGGCGTATGTATGTATATGTGTGTGAGTGTACATACATACATAACACAAACACACACACTCACTCTCTCTCTCTCTCTGACACACATACACACACACATATATATTATTATATATATATATATATATACACACACATTATATATATATGCACAGACACACACATATATATATATCACACACACACACACACATATATATATATATATATATATATATATATATATATATATATATATATATATATATATAACGCGTTTTGTTCCAAAACCAAATAAAGTTTAATAGGAGAAAAGTAAAAAGTGCTGTGCCATTCTTCCAAGTTCTGAGTAGCTCTTTACTTTTAAAATAAATATTTTATTTTTGGCTTTTACGCTGGCTGGGGGTTATTTCTAACATGACCTTTCATGCAGATATAAGAATCGATCAATAAACTCGTAGCCTGGTACAGTTATCAGTCGAATTTTGATCTGGAAATTTAAATGTTTAATGTAGAATACGTTATTAACAGATAAGTGTTAGATTTAGTGCATTGACAAACGAGAATGATATGTTAAAAAATGTTCATTCTGAGCATCATATATTTTTTCCGTCATTAGGCTTCAGATTTATTCACAAAAATACACACACACACACACACACACATCTATATGTATTATATATATATATATATATTATATATATAATATAGAGAGAGAGAAGAGAGAGAGAGAGAGAGAGAGAGAGAGAAAAGAGAAAGAGAGAGAGAGAGAGAGAGAGAGAGAGAGAGAGAGAGAGAGAGAGAGAGAGAGAGGGGACCGATTTAGCTTATTTGGTAACGTCTCTGCTTAAGAACCACAAGGTTTTGGGTTCGGTTCCTGGACAACTCATCGCATGAGTAGCACAGGTTGGATCTGTGCGCTAAAGTGGGGACCTGATGGTAGGTGTGACGCCCCACCTCAGGCGTGAAACAATTTCCCTGATATAGCGTTAGTGAAAAGGGCATTGAGTCCCTCGCTGTCCGGCTGATACCGATACTAGGCCACTCCACCAACATTTTGTTTACTACATATATAGAAGAGTAAGAGTGGATGTTAATTACAAACTACTTGTGCTTGCAGTTGTTCATCTAAAAAAAATTTCCTTTCTTCGAAATTAAAATAGAACTGATGTAAACCCTAACAATTTATATAATTTGCAACTGTTCAAATCCGTTAAAGATTTACATGGATATCAGACACGATCATCAGACGAAGAATGACTAACCGATTATGACGTTGTGTGAATGAATTAGAAGAGATTAATTTTGGGACTTCTTCGGTGTGCAGTATACAACCTCTCGTACATCGCTGGCAACATGGAATAGCCAGTGGTCAAGAAAATAGTGTTTGGTTGTTGAATACTTGCTCTATCCCGCTGTCCTAGTGTGCTACCTGTGTGTCTTGTCCTTTCAGTGGAAATAATAATAAGGATGTTTTAGTTTTGGAGTGTCCTATATTAACGGTAGTTATAAAATATTCTATTCTTTATATAGCTCTATGTTTTCACATTAATATTCCATAATTTCTGAATATTAAATTATACTAAAGGTAAAATGAAATAAAAAAAAAAACATATCCTCCCCCTTCTCCTTTTTGTTGTAAATGAAAACAATTATAAGAAATTAAATAAAGTTCTTATTATTTCCGAATTCAGAATTTTTTAAGGATCTTTAAATAATCAGAAAACAACAATAAATACAGAAAATAACAAATGCGATTTCTAAGTTTTCAAGAAAATAATACTATCCAATGTTTACAGATTTATTTTTCTGTTTCTCCTCGTATAGAATTTTAAATGTCTTTTCCTTTTCTCTTTCTAAACAAAATGTCGGAAAATCCGCCATTATTATCAGTCATTAAAATGGAAGAAAAGATTATAAATAAACGATAAAATTTAGTCGAGGATTGTCCCAATGTGTATTTTATAAAGAATTAACTTACCCTTGCCGTCAAAAATGACTGAAATAAACTAATCTTGCAATTATGTTTTAATAAAGTACAAAAAATATGTAGCTCTATATTTTCCTATTTATGGTAAAAATTATTTAATGAAAAACTGAACTTAAGATTATTTAATTATTTAAAGAAAACTTAATTCATCCAGTGGCTAATGTCTTAGTTTAGAAGACAATTATAAAACACCAATTTTTGGAAAATTTATATATTTAGAAACACCTTTCATTAAACGTGTATTTAATCACTGAGCCAATCACAATTTAAAAGTTATTTTAACACATTACGCATATTTCTGATTTATCATAGAATATAGTCTACGCTTGCCAAATTAACAAATACATTTTCTTCATGATTGAACTGAATTCTATCTATCAAAATTCTATTTCAGTTCCATTGCGGATTAACATTTATTACTAAGCCAGTAGAACAATTCACATACCTAGGTAGTAATATCTCATCCACATAAAGCGATGTTAATACACGAATAGAAAAGGCATGGTTGGCCACAAACAAATTATCAGTCATATGGAAATCCGATCTCCCTGACAAGCTAAAGCGACAATTCTTCCAATATGTGGTTATATCGGTACTGCTGTATGGCTGCACCACTTGAACCCTAACGAATCGCCTTGAGAATAAGCTCGAGGGGAGCTGCACAAGAATGCTGCGAGCAGTCTTGAACAAGTCGTGGAAACAGCACCCCACAAGGAAGCAGCTGTATGGCCACCTACCCCCCCCCCGATCTCACAAACCATCCGAGTAAGATGGAATAAGCATGCAGGCCATTGCTGGAGAAGCAAGGACGAGCTCATAAGCGACGTTCTCCTGTGGAAGCCAACACATGAACATGCTAATATGGGCTGCCCAGCAAGGACCTACATTAACCAACTATGTGAGGATGCTGGCTGCTGCACAGAAGAACTCCCAGGGGCAATGAATGATAGGGAAGGTTAGCGAGAGATTGTCATAGATATCCGTGCTACTTGCGTGACATAATGATGATGATGACTATTCTCAGATAACGTTTTTGAATAATTTGGTTAATTTTTAGGTTAGTCAAATATATAGTTGACGATTAGTTTAGCAGTATCCTATTTGCTGAATATATGTATTCATCATTGTAGTTATATTTATTTATGCAGTGTCTTTACGTTAAACAACAAAATTTCAATTCGTGGCACTAAGTGAAAGATTTTAAACGAGAATTGTCAATTTTAAAAACACCTCTAAAAACAAAACAAGTCGATATCTCTTTTTTTTTTACCGACCGCACCCCCAAAATATAGGTTAACGAATAAAACTAAGAATTTACGTTGCAGAACAATATTTTGCATTATATTACCTTTTTAAACAATTAATTCTTTGATTTGTTTCCTTGCTATAAATGAAAATTATCTTTTTTTTTATAAAACTCGGAGTTTAAGAGAATTTATATATATTTAGACCTACCTTTCAACAGACGTGTATTTATTCAGAGTCAATCACAATCCAAGAGTTTCTTTAAGACATTATTTGTATAAACATGTACACACGTCTTTTTAGTTTCACAGGGAAAATATCCTGCACCCTCTCCTTTCCAGAAAAAAATAAAGATAAAACTTTATTCAGCGTTGGCTAATTACCGAATTCTATTAATTAAATTTGGTTTAAGATAAAATTCTATTTCTGCATAACCGCAGGTGTCTCGTTTTAATATTTTTACTATTCTCAGAAAATATTTTTGATTAAGTTGATTGACTTTTAGGTTAGAAAATTTATCCAAATGACCAGTTGCAATTAACAGTGAATTTTCTTGCTGGCAGCCGCAAATCTGCGGCCTTCTGCTAAAATTAATGTAAGTTTAACAAAATAATTATGACATTTTCGTAACGTGTTACCATAATGGACATTTTTATGCCTAGGCTAGATCTCTCTCTCTCTCCCTTCCTCTCTCTCTTATATATATATACACATACATATAAATATATATAGTCTAAAAAAGGGAATATATATATATATATATATATATATATATATATATATAGTCTAAAAGAAAAGAAAAGCTAGCCTATTCCGTAATAAAATAAAGCTGACCTCTATTACACAAATATTCCTTTATTTAAACAATAATCATAACATAAACAGAAAGGCTATTTACTTTTTAAATTACGAGTTGAATTTTGACGTACATACTTTATAAAGGAAAATTGTATTATATGTATATGAACTGATTACTTAAAACATTCTAAAAACTTATCTGAAAATTGTAATAATTATTAAAACAATTATTTTACTTTTCTTTTGAAAAGATCCAATATCTTATCTATTATCTTAAGGAAACCAGTCAAAACAATATTCTTGGTAACTCTATTTTTTATTAACTCTCTATCATTCCATTTCATACTATTCAATTAGAAATTAACCGAAGCAAGACTTAAATGTATTCTCAAATTACCCAAGTCATTGTTAACATAGAAAAGATCAGAAAGATCGTGTTTGTCGTTATTCCAATAAATCTCAGAGTAAACAATCTGAAAAAAAATCTGTACCTTGACAGATAACCGGAAGTATCATAAATAATATGGAGGCGGAAATCATTGTCTCCGTTATTGGAGATTTCAGAACAGTCTGGAATGAGCCAGAAAAAAAACCCCGGAAAGATTTATAATACGAAGAAAATGTGACTCGTAGTGTTAAAACACAATGGGTTTAAATGTTCTATACTACGAGATATGTTTACGTTTTTGTCTTAAAGTATTATTTTACTGCTATTGTAGTTTTCATATGAATAAATTTAACGTGTACATTTGTGAATTAGTATTAGAAAAGAAGAAAAAAAGCATTGTATATATATCTTATTATAATGGAGATTGTGTGTTTTTCTGTCTGTAACCGAAACTATATTCCTACTCAAATCACAATTCCCTTAGTTATTGACATCAAATTTTCCATGATTTTATTTTTATTTAAACCTCAATTATTAATAAAATTATTTTACATTAATAATACTGTTAACTATGTCTACATACTGACAACATGCTATTATATTTATATATACAACAAAATAGTGGTTTACAGTGTGAACTGGAAGGCTAATTTGCATATTAATATTAAAAAATCGAATTTAATAAATATGTGCTTAGTATTATTGATTTCTAACTGTTTGGTTTTATTTTAATGAATATAAGCAAAAATCTCTTCAATGAATCTTAAATCAAATCCATTAACAAGAAAAAATAACTGTCATTTTATTCTTTACTTCCTCTTTTAACTAAATACTTAAATTAGAAAAAAATAACAATGAAAGACGAGAGTGATGGAAGAGTAAGTTTCAGTTGTTCTATTTTTTTATTATACTCCCTCTGTTTCAAATCTTTTTATCTGTATTCTTATTTAGTTTCATTAGCCTTTCTGATTTAATACAATATTTTATTACATTAAAACTTAAATACTTGCACCCGGAGGGTGCATATATTTGCTAGTATATATAATGGAGATTCAGTATATTTCTCTCTGTAACCGAAATTACGTCATTGCCTAAGTCACTGTCACTTCAGGAATTAAGCAAATTTATTAATGAGTATGTAATTTAAATTCCATATATACTACATAAAATAATTAACAACATTGATTTATAAATATACTCAGAAGTAAGTATATAACAAAAGATTGTCTACCATGATATTTAAAATAAGTCTTAATAAAAACAAGCACGGTATTATTAATTTATATATAGTTTGTTTTATTTCGCTAAATATTTAAAGTTGTTTAACGTAAAGAGATTTACGAGAAAATTATCTACAAGAAATGTCATCTTAACCTTCACATAGCTTAACTTTTAATATATTTTTTGTATCCAATTAAATCCTGTTAAGTATCTGCATGTCTGGAAAATACTTTTACGTAAAATAAAGATCAAGTTTAAAAAAAAAAAAACGTAAATATTTTTTACACTAAAATTGAAATATAAAAGTTTTAGTATTAAGATATTAAAATATTAAGTCGCTTGGTTTAAGAGTAGATAAAACAAAACATTTGGTACGACTCAACCGGAAGTAATTTCGTTTTCATTTATTTTTAATGGAAAATATACGGTTTAATTTTATTTGCTATGATTATCAATATAGCTTTTTAATTTTAATTTATATAAATTTTATTTATTCTTTAAAAATTAAATGAAGTTATTCAATTAATTCAATGCTTATTTTGATAAATATGAAATTTACTAAAATGAATTATGAGCGTAACAACGCATTTACATTTTTAATGCAAAAATGGATATATTGTTATTCTTTATTACTGATGTTATTTTTCATAAAAATACACATTCAAGTTTAATTTTATTCAGTATTAGATTACTAGAATAGCATTTTAATTTTATTTTATATAAATTTCATTTTGTTCTTTAATAAATAAATGCTTGCTTTTAATAAATATGATATTTCTTAAATCTCTAAGAGAATTGATTAACTACAAACTTTTTAAAATAAATTTTATTTATCGAAAAGAATTTATTTTTTCAACATAATTGAACTGAATAATATTTAGTTTATTGACATTGAATTTTCAACTTCCAGGCAATTCTTTACAAAAAGTATTTTTACATCGTCCGGGGGGCGTTTTTTATTTTTTATATATAAAATATTTTATCGTCTTTAACTTTTATAATTTATTAGCAAATAGTTTTTTTAATATCAATATTTTCTCCTTAAATATCTCTCTGATAGCAGCATATTAATGTTTGCCATTATTGCTGAGCGTTCAAACCCAGAAAAGAAAGTCGTTATTATCATGTAAATAATCATTTTAATAAATGTAATTTATTATTCATAATGTATATCATCAAGTCGCGCTGATAGTATAGATTACCTTGGCTCTATCTCGGCATCTGTCCATATCGACAATCACTCCTGATAGGTCCTCTAGACGACATCCAGCATCCACACAGCTGATGGATGTAAGTTTTTGCTGGTCGGCCAACACTGGTGTGTCCGTGTGTAGGAGTCCATAGAATAACATCGCTTCAAACCTACTTCTCCATTAGTACTCAGCATTTCCTGCTTCTCTTACTTGAATAGTTTGCGAGATTGGAGGTAGATGACCTTACAACAGCATTCTTTGGGGGTCAGCTACCTAGATTTGTTCAAAACAGCACATAGCATCCTTGTGTAGTTCCTATATCGCATTTATCCAAAGGTTTCGTTAAAGTCCAGGCGGTGCAGCCATACAGTAATACTGACACGGATATAGCTCGAGAGAATACCCGTTTTATTTTATCAGAGTGATCAGATTTCCAATACAGCCGAAAACTTCTTGAAAGTAGTCCATACCTTTCCCATGCGTATGATGACATCGCTTTTAGTAGACGTGATATTGCTACCGAAGTAATTATGTTGGACGATCTATGAATTTCAGAGGCTTAACATCTAATATACAGATGGCGCTATATTCCTTAAAAAAAACATGAGTAATGTTTTATCTGAGTTCAGGTAGAGGCCAATGCCTCTTACTGCCAGCTCTAGGCTATGCATCATAGATTCGGTTGGAGTAGGTGTATTAACAAGGAGTGCATAGAGATAACCCATACATGTTCGCCTTGTTATAAATAACAGTTTAATAGTGCCGTCAACAAAAGCATAAATCACTGAATTTCTTCATGAGGGGCAATTAACCAATGCCCATTGAAAGTTAACAGTGACCAAACAGTCTATGTATGAACAAAGACCGTTAGTAGTACGTTTGATGGCGTTTGTTATACATTCTAGAAGTAGCAACAGCGATGTGATTACCAAGCCAGGTTTTACACAGTGATCGGATCGACCCACGATGTGAAGAGCGCCTCGGTCAAGTGATTCACACGAAGTATACAGCATGCTGTCTTTGCTGTTGATTCGTTTTTGCTAGTGCAGGTTTTAACGAGTCCAGCATTCAGGCTTTTGTTCTTGTCAGTCAGAAATGCATAGACAATGGAGTTGACCATGTGGAAAAAGAAACTGGAGCTGAAAAAACTGAAATTGTATTGTACTTGTACTTGAATATGTTTCCGTGGAAATACATTGTCAGTATTACTCTCTAAGAGTGCTCATTGGACACACACACACACGCGCGCGCGCGCACACACGCATACGCACACACACAAACACACACACAAACACACACACACACAAACGCACAGAAAAACACACAAACACGCGCGCGCATATATATATATATATATATATATATATATATATATATATATATATATATACTTATGTATTTATATAATACACACACAGACACACACGTACATATATATATAAGTAAACACATGTATATATATGTGCATATATATATAAGACACACACACACACACACACACATATATATATATGTGTGTGTGTGTGTCTTATATATATACACACATATATATACATGTGTTTACTTATATATATATGTACGTGTGTGTCTGTGTGTGTATTATATAAATACATAAGTATATATATATATATATTATATATATATATATATATATATATATATATATGTAAACAAGGTTTGTTTAGAATGGCTTTTTGCCGATAATTTTTGGGAGAATAAGTGCTTAATTGGAGTCGTACCTAATTTTGAAAATTAATTAATTAATAATGAATTAGGCGGGAATACCTATTAAATGTATAGCTAAACAAATCGAGAAAAATCAATCTCTGTATGTACATTTCGGCCTATTAGGCCTCATCAGCAGAGCTATAGATCGGAAGACCGCCCTGTGCGTGATTTGAAACCGGACCGTCAAGCTGACAGGCCGATCCCATAACCCCAACACCAAACGAACTTCTTATATATATATATATACTTATGTTTACTTATATATATATGTACGTGTGTGTTTATACTTTATACTATCAGTTGATGATTATAAGTTTTATGTATCATCTAAAGACGTGAAGATTCAATCATCAGATTAAACATTATATAGAGATTAAACTGGTGATTGTGATGATACATGGAAATTATATTAATTAAAATTAGATTATTCTTAAACTTCTTGTAATGAAGTATAGCATGAACGTGAGATTTTATTTAAATCTCACCTTCTTACGAGGATGTACTTATTGAGAAACGAGTAGAATGAGACACCAGGTTAATTTATTAAGCGGAGTTTAACAGGTTTGAATTCAGAATTTTCTTTCTCTTAGAGTGGTTGGCTAACCAGGGTTAAAGAGTCTAATCCGCCCCACTATTTGCTGGGGGGAGGGGGAATAGTTTGATTCATACCTTTCTCACGGGTATTATTGCTATGTGATAGGCAAACAGCCTCGTCCAGGATTTGAACTCGTCTCACCGTGCCCATTTCTACAATGATAACAACTACACAACGTGCCTCCATAATTTTCATATATAAACTAAAAAACGATCTGATGATGAACGAGTAATGAAATCGATAATAAGAAGGTGCTATTTTAATTAGTTTTAGTTTTTATAGTGTTTTCTTGGCCACCATTTGTGCACTACTTAATTTTTTAAAATTTTTTAAAAGATTGTTTACTCAAGTTTTTGGTAAAATTTGAATACAAGTTTAAACACTATCATACTTTTATTAAGTGATCAGCTAATTAAAGGAATTATTCTAATTCTCTCGCTTTTAAAAAAAATAAATATAATTCGTTTAATTAGCTGATCCCTTAATAAAAGTATGATAGGGTTTAAACTGTACACACACACACACACACACACACACACACCACACACATATATATATGTATATGTGTATACGAGGGTAATCCCAAACGTAAAGTCTCCAAAATATTTAGAAATCACATAAGTGTTTACTGTTTATTGTCAACAATTTTTACTGGGTATGGCACCACAAACAAAACAGTGTTGCTAATAGCCGTGCAAACTGTTTCTCTGGTCCTTAGTGCTTTGGAGAACTTACTTTTGGTATTACTCTTATATATATATATATATATATATATATATATATATATATATATATATATATATATATATATAAAAGTTTTGTGTTTTGTGGAGATAGATAGAATATAAATTAAAATGGTCTTTACAATCCTAGAATCTACAGCAATTCTATTCACACCGTCTCTTATTTATTCACATTTGTCCTGTAGACATTCTTGTGTACCTATATTGAATGAGATGCTGACACACTTTTCGAAGTGGCAAATACGCAGATCGTTATTTTTTGGTTATTCCTTACTCCAAACAAATTGTTGTCTCTCTTTTCTGTTTATCGGTCAGATTTTGATATTTTTCAACTAACTTTTCCTATGAAAAATAAAATAATAATAATAATAATAATAATAATAATAATAAGAAGAAGAAGAAGAAGAAGAAGAAGAAAGCTGTCAAAAGAAGAAAGAAATAAACGATAAACGTCTGCTACTTTTTCCAAGCGAGTGGACGAGACGGAGATTCCAGTCGCTGTTAATGCTTCTCGTGTGACTAGAATGCGAGCCAGTCTCTTGAATTGTTCTTCCAAGCGAACTGTTTTTGAGGATTTTTTTCTTTTCTACCTATAGGTCTCATCTGTGACCGTCGAGGCGAGAAAGTTGGCATCTGTGCTAGCTTTTAGCTCCCTTGTCAATTCGAACATTAGCGACTTTGCCAGCATTAGGATACTTTTGCAACAATGGGGCGTAATGTTGGCAGTTGAAAATGGGTTTTTCTTTTTGACAATAAAATAGAAGATAGATACGATAAAACGTGCGATGTTAGGCCCATGTGAACGCCCACACGAATGTCTATAATATTGATAGAGGACCATTAATTATCATATTCTTTTTCATTCACATGTACGATAGAGGAGAGACAATCATTCAATAGACTTGAAATTAGCGTATGTCTAACTTTCTTTCACTATCTCTCTCTTTTTACACACACACACACACACACACACACACACACACACACACACACACACGCACACATATATGTATATAGGGAGCAATGGGTAAATTGTAACAATTTTAAAGTATTAATTTCACACATGTGGTTTGTTTTTTCAGACTTTGTCTACTGCTCAGTATACCACAGTCAGGTGATGAATTCAGTACTATAATGAAGAAATTCACACCGGAAGATTCAATACGTAAATTTCAGAGTGTTTGGGTGTCAATCTCAGGACGGTGCAGAGAATTCGAAAAGAGTTAGATGAAACTAATTGTGATTACAAAGGTACAGCAGCTCGGAGCCTAACCTGGTCGTTTTTATAAGTAAAACCTCCCAAATTCGTTATTGGTATCGCGGCTATGACTAACAACAATATCAGCAAGCCATTCATGTCCGTAGCCAGGTACATCGGATTATCTGAGTTTCTTATCAGGCATGAAGTGCATTAAGATATTAGCTATTTTCCATATAAAGATGTGAAAGGGAATTTTTATCATAGGCCATGAAGTACAAAGGAAAAAACTGCAGGGCAAAGGTTTTTGAAAAACTCACGTATTCCCCCCCAACCGATCATGCTTTGTTTTTTTTTTCAGATAAGAAAAATTCCACCAAGATCAAATCGTGAACTCACAGAACAACCGTTGGATTTTTCTGTCTTTTCAAGATGCCCCGAGGATGATGAAAAGAAAAAAGTTCACATTATGGTGTTTGGCGAGGTCATTAGTAATTATCTCTTCATCTTCTCACATGGCCTCCTCAATACAGAAGCCTAGATCAAGTGCCTGGAGAAGGTCGTGCTGGCCTGGATCGAGGGGATGACTTTTGAAAGAGCCCACATCTGGCACCAGAATACTGCGACATACCACAGAAGCAGGAGAACTCAGTTTTGCTCATGACAATAAGGGAGAATTAGGATAACCTAGACATTGAATCAATAGTGCTCGGTAACTGCAATTCTCAGAGAGAGAGAGAGAGAGAGAGAGAGAGAGAGAGAGAGAGAGAGAGAGAGAGAGAGAGAGAGAGAGAAGAGAGAGAGAGAGAGAGAGAGAGAGAGAGAGAGAGAGAGA
>CM042139.1:100479359-100486859 GCA_023376005.1 Doryteuthis pealeii | reverse complement strand
AATTATTTAAATTATATACTTCAAGTATATAATTTAAATAATTGACTTAATGTAATTGTTAAGAAACATAAAAAAACTATCAACATTATTTTTTATACTTAAGTATAAAAAATAATCTAAAAATAAAAAAAATCATTTTTTAAAATCTTTCAATGGAAATAAGCGACAGAAATATTTCTTTTAAGGAACACCATACTTTTTAATTAAACCAATTTGTGTTAATTAAAAAATGTTCAAAATTATATTTAAAAAAAATGGTTCTTATTTTGTCTTCAAAAAGAACATTTTTTGAATTGTGAAAACTAATATTATTTTTATTGAGAAAAGAATATATATCGACTATAGGGGTTTATATTATTCAAAAATGGATTTTTTAAAAATAGTGATGAAATCGTAAAAAACTGAAAATAATGAAAATCTTTCAAAAATTTACTTTCAATATTTTAAGTATTTCTTAAAATTTAGGAGTATATTTAATGAAATAAATAGCTAATTTGTTTAAAATGGTTTTTCTTATGTATTTCTTTTCCAATTTTGATTTTCAACTTAATTCGATTTTTTGAAAGATCTATATATGTGGGCGATACATAACTCAACTTGAATATAGTTTTGACCGAAAAGTTAAAATAAAGGACATTTCTGAACAACTAGAAATTTTATGTGGCTATATAAAATAAAATTATGCATGATAACCTTTCCTTTTCTAAGGTTAGTTACCGTTGGGTTTCACCAGGACCATTGCAAACCATCATACTGCAGTCAAGTCAGTGGAAACCATCAATTATGGTAACATATGACACATCCTTCTCACAGTCCAGATTTAGGCCCCAAGCATTTCCACTTGCCCCCCCCCCCACACCTAAAAGAATTTCTACGTGGAACAAAGTGTTTTAAGCAATGATGAAGGGAAGAGCACTGTGAGAAAATGGCTAAAACTCAAACGATTTCTGTCCTTGTAGAAGAACAGTAGTGGATTAATATTTAACCCATACCCATGGGGATGAGGGGTTTTATGTATTTTCCAATTAGGTCAAAAGTGAACGTAATAGAGTGATTGGTGTTCGAACTCGCTTACTACAATGTTGTATTCCAACACGTTAGCTCTTTATCTTACTTGTTAATCAAATATTGATCGTGTAATACCATTATCATAGATTTCTTTATTCTTAGTTCTGTCGGTAGAACATTAGCCAAGAAATCGCAAGATTCCGGGTTCGATACCGGTCCTCACCAACTCAGCGCATGAGTAGCACATCTTGGGGAATCTGATCTGCGTGGCAAAGCCTTTGGGAACTGACGTTGGGGGTGGTACTCTACCTCAGAAAAATAATCTCCCTAGCCTAGCACTAGCGAAAAGGGTATAGACTCCCTCGCTTAGGCCATTCTGCAGAATACTATTACATATATATCTCTGTGTGCACATATACCTATCTATCTATATCAATGTATTTTATGTCTACATAGAAATGTTTATGTAGTATTTTAAAACGTTTTTACGTGCATCAATTCATACCCTCTTAAATTGTTGTGGAAAACTAGCTGATTGTTTGTATATGTTCTTATAAATAGTAGTTGTAGTATTTGATTTTCTCATGAATTTAAAAAATGAAGATTCCAGAGAGTACTGAATATAATATGCTGCATTGAATAAATGCATACATAATATTGGAGATCAAAGCGTGGCCAAAATTGGTTGCTTAACAATATCCACTACTATAATAGCCAATTAAGTAAAAGTAAGACGGATAAAAAGGAAACAAGAAAAGTGAAAAAACGTAGAAAAAAAAGAAGGAACGTAAGAGAAAATAGAACTTCTTCAACATTCGTTTTCTTATTTTCATTTTGGTTTGGGATAATTCACACAATTTTTATTAGCAATTCATTTTCTTGTAAGATAAACGGTGCAAATTCCTTGGATATACTGTATAACAAGTGAAACATCTTCCATTCCTTCTTTTATACTTTAATGGCAATTAAAAGCTCAGCAAAAACGACCCCCATGAGAGGAGCAGACAGTTGATTGATCTTAATGACATGTCAACCTGTCTAGGCTTATTCAGTGCCTAAATATTAGGGTATCGTGCTTATTTGACATTTATATTTACATTTTTGTGTATATATTTACTCACCCCACCACACCGACCAGGATTCGACACATGGTCAATATCTTAAGTGGAGTTTTATAGGTTTGAATTCAGAATTTTGCTTCTTCAAAACTTCTTGCCTAAGTTAAAGAGATCAGTCTGCTCTATTATTCACCCATAGCTAGAGGGAGAATGGTTAAATTCATACCTTTCCCAAGGGTATTAGCGCTATATGAACTTCAAACAGCCTTGTCCAGAATTTGAACTCGTATTGCCAAGTCCATCTCCCTTGACGCGCCTCCATATTTACATTTTTTGTACAGTTGTATCTTAAGATAATATCTTTCTTTGTTTTATGGCATATAAATCTTTGTGGGTTATTTAATGCCAAAATCATCCTTGTAGAAGAACTGTAGAGGTACAATTTAATGAAGGGACCATACTTTCCCCAAAGGTATTATTTCTGTAAGTGAACATACTACGACGAACTCACTAAGATGTCGCAGTCAAGTACGTTATTCATAAGAACACGACATTTCACTGTTTCGTAAGTGTTTCTGTGACACGCAGTTATGTATTTAAATCTAATAAGAATAATTTTCACACAGCTGTCTAATACTAGTAATGATATAGTTTCATGTAATTATTTCTATTCAATAAGAGTCATTTGTTTGCACACATATGGTTTCAAGTAACTGATGAAAATAATCTTTAGTAAACAAATAAAGTATCAAATACCTATACAAATAATTCACAGTTATATGTTATCAAATATATACCTGTCGATTACAGATAATTTTCAACAAATCCTATTTGACCCATAGATGCGATACTATCATGTACTATCACTCCACGAGAAGTAATGACAATGGAGTGGTATTCCTCGCTCCTCAGAACCTGAGTTTCATCATCAGAGGCAGTTTAGACTTCCTTTTTTGGGTGGGAGTCTTACTTCCTCAGCAGGAGATACAGTCAGATTATTCTAAGCTCCGCCGACGCGGTGGAAAGAGGATCGGAATCACATGTTCAGGTCGGTAAAACAAAAAACGCATCAATGACTTCTAGAGGTCGACAGTACTTTCCGAACTAGTAATAAATATCTTGGATTAACTCCAGCTATTTTCTCCCTTGTCTTCTCTTGAAAAAGGATCGGCAATATTTCTTTCTGATAGAAAAACTTCCTTATCGATATAAGGCCTGTCAAATATTGCACAACCATTTTCTTCGTTCGTATATCAGCGATATATAAACGAACCGAAAAAATACTTTGGTTTTACAGATCCATACGTTGACATCAATAATATACTGACGGAAAAATTGCGACACATTAGAAGACGATACCAATTTCAACATGGATACTCTCTATGCAGAATTGTAGGCATTAGATAGTTTGACAAAATATTCAAATTCTGCGACCATCTCGTGAGGTAGTTATTCTTATAACTTCACATAGTATTTAGAGCTCCGGCCTGTCTCGTGTCATTGTTGAAAGTGGCACCAAAAGTAGTTATCTATCTATCTATCTATCAATCTATGTAAGTGTATAAAAAATAGAATCAAATCCGACAATTTAAGGTATAGATAAAGAAAGACAATAGCATATATTGTGCTAACAAGCGCCTGTTTCGACTCTATGAAATTTATAAAATGTAATTAAAATGAAATTATTTAAAAAATGAAATAAAAACAATTTTAAAAGGCACTGTATAAACATTAGTTTTCTTCAGAGCACAGTTTTTGTTGAATATCTATCTATCTATCTATCTATCTATCTATCTATCTGTGTAGTTCTTTTCCTTCTATCTACATATCTATTTCTGAATGACAAAAAAAAATGGTTTATACAATGCCTTCTATTATTGTTTTATTTTACTTTTTAAAAGTATTTTAATTAGATTGCATTGTATAAACATTTTATCGTCGAAACACGCGTGTCAGTACGCACTAGATTATATTTCTACTACTTAACTTTATTGTTTTACCTCTAATCATTCATCAATATTTATCTCTCTATCTACGAAGATCACTTGAAATGTTCATACGCTTTGACCAAATCAGGTGTATTTTTCACCATAGTCCCTTACTCTTGCAGTTATCATTACGTAGATCGTGCTTGGATCCCATTAGTAAAAAAAGTAACCAACAAAAATATGACGTCATCATACGAATTTGTTAGCCTATGAAATTTTTAATCCACGTACATATGTATCTATCTACATATGCAGTATTATCTTAATCTATCCATAAGCCTTATTAACTCTCCCTCCACCTTCTCCATCTCTCTCTTAATATATATATATATATCTATATATATATATCTATATCTATATATACCTATATCTATCTATCTATCTATCTATCTATATATATATATATATATATATATATATATATATATATATATATGCCTGTGCAGCAGTTCCCATCATGTTTATTCCTTCTCACTTGATCATTTGTGTAATAGAATGTAATAGAAGACAGGTGTTTGCTTATGGGATGCTGCATCCAATATTTGTTCAAGACAGCTGGAGAAGCAAGGACGAAATCACAAGTGAGGTTCTCCTATGGACACCTACACATATACACACCAGTGTGGGCCGACCAGCAAATTCCTACATCAATCAGTTCTGTGTGGATTATGGATGCCGAGTGGAAGACTTTCCAGGAGCGATGACCAATATGGACGTTTGGCGAGAAGGTCATGGGAATCCGTTCTATCAGAACAAACTAATGATGCAGATGATATATATATATATATATATATATATATATATATATTATATATATATATATATATATGCAACTAGATATTTTGGCACATGACTGTATAGTATTCAGCACATACATCCAGTACGTTCTGCATGATATGGTGGAGTGTAGTATCACACTGCATCTTTTGTTTATAAAATAAATCCAAAATTTAGATAGGAGGATCTCAGACTGCTAAAGTAGTAACTTTTTCAGATGATGAAGTGCTTATTCATTCTAAGTTCATCTTCAATGGAATTTTACTCTATATGTTTCGATTATTTCAATCATTCTAATGCATCTGGCAAAGTATACATTCGTACGCATGTGAACATCGTTAAAAGATAACGACAAGAAGCGGGCACTTGAATATTGAAATGTTGCGTATGTATTTGTCTATGAGAAATTGGCTTGCCTACTGGCATTTGTTAGTGAGTATCAGGGCTCGGCGGAAGTTTTCTTGACTATTCAATCAAATAGATCATCAGTTGTTTAGATAAAGGGAAATCTCCTACAAATGCTGCATCGCTAAAATTTCAAATTGTTTACATTTACAGAAAAATCAATTAGTAAGAATGAATGAGAATTGCGTGGATTCTGCTGCCTTTGCAATTTTACATAAATGTCAGGAACGGTCTGGTGCGTATAAATGGAGTCTTATTCGATGGGGCAACCTTAAAAAATAGCATTTCGCCAAGAGAATGTATACATAGATGAATGAATCAAATATTCCTGTAATAGGTTTCAACCAAAGAAAGTTGAGAACTCAAACGTACATATAAATTAAGTTTACATGCATAGGTATATATATATATATATATAGAGAGAGAATTAAACAAAAAACACATCTCCTGTTTAACAATTTTATTTTTGATCTTTTCGAGTTTTCTGGCCAACTTTTTAATATTTGGGTGGAATTCGTGGATAAGTCCACCAAAGTTCAGGTCCCGAGTACTTTCGGCACTTCGAAGTGCCATCATCAGTTTTTAAAAAATTATATTAATGTGGAGGCTGGAAGGAGAAGAATTGATGAGAAAGGTGTTATAGGCATTTTAAAATGTGTGCACTGCATTGGAAATTAATTTTGTTTAAGGATGGTTTATGATGGCACTTTGAAGTGCCTAAAGTACTCGGGACCTGAACTTTCATGGACTTATCCACGAATTCCACCCAAATACACACACACACAGACACACACACACACACACACACATATATATATATATATATATATATATATATTCGTAAGTACGGAGTAAAATATATATGAATGATAAAAACCTTATATATATCTTATTATAATGGAGATTGTGTGTTTTTCTGTCTGTAACCTAAACTATATTCCTACTCAAGTCACAATTCTCTTAGTTATTGACATTACATTCTCCATGATTTTATTTTTTATCTAAACCTCAATTATTAATAAAATTGTCTTACATTATTAATACTGTTAACTATGTCTACATAGTGACAACGTGCAATTGTATTTATATATACAACAAAATAGCGGTTTACAGTGTCAACGGGAAGGCTAATTTGCATATTAATATTAAAAAATCAAATTTAATAAATATGTGCTTAGTATTATTGATTTCTAACTGTTTGGTTTTATTTTAATGAATATAAGCAAAAATCTCTTCAATAAATCTTAAATGAAATCCATTAACAAGATAAAATAACTGTCATTTTATTCTTTACTTCCTCTTATAAATAAATACTTAAATTAGAAAAAATAACAATGAAAGACGAGAGTGATGGAAGAGTAAGTTTCAGTTGTTCCATTTTTTATTATACTCCCTCTGTTTCAAATCTTTTATTATACTCCCTCTGTTTCAAATCTTTTTATCTGTATTCTTATTTAGTTTCATTAGCCTTTCTAATTTAATAGGATATTTCATTACATTAAAACTTAAATACTTGCACCCGGAGGGTGCATATATTTGCTAGTATAAATAAATGAAAACATTTAAATCTTCAAGTATAGATTAATTTCATCCTCCTGGCCTTTTCATGTCTAATCTGAAAATGAATAAGTATTAAAGACCAGAGTGGGGTATTAATAGATTAGGGTTGGAATGCGGAAGATGTTATTTGTCTGTTAATATACATTATGATAACGATCTCTTTTTCAAATTCAACTTTCTCCCTTTGTCGTGTTTTACATATTTATGGAGACACATCAGCATTCATTAAAATTCAATTCTAATTAACAAAAATTAAATTTTAATTCCAAACAAAACGTATGTATTTAATAACAACTTTGTTACTCTACTGCTAATCTATTAATAACCGACCCAGGCCTATAGTTTTTGTCCATTTAGAAATCAGATTTGAAAAAGACAGGATGCTGAAATAAATTTATATCTGATCCCTTAAAATTTGTCTTTCTTATATATATATATATATATATATATATATATATATATATATATATATATATATATGGAGAAAAGTAGACAAACACGGGATGTTATCGAAACTGGATGTTTATTGTCGACGATGCGACGTTTCGGCCATTTAGAACATCATCAGGACCAAAAGCCCAGGTGACTGGGGGGGGGGGATGGGTAGTGGATTTTCTTCCCTCTAAATGGGGAGTGTTATATGAAGATGCAGGTGTTTGGTCAGAATGTTGGATGATAAGGGATGGGTCAAAAACCTGCATCTT
>CM042139.1:100436859-100474359 GCA_023376005.1 Doryteuthis pealeii | reverse complement strand
TTTAATCTTAGTATAACAACCAGTCTTGAAGGAGGAAAACTCTGAATATAACCCTGTTAAAATCCATTTAAATATCGCTCTTGCATTGCATCCTGCGTATACAGAGGGGTTAGTTAAACACACACACACACACAAATGTATATATATATATATATATATATATATATATATATATATATATATATATATTGTGACGTGAGAGAAACTTTGATTAAGCAAAAAAGCAGCAGCAGCTTAAGATTTAATAATAATCACCACTGAATAGATAAGTAATTCTTCTTCTTCCTTGATTTCATACAGATATATCGCTCACACATCATATAACCAAAAACAAACAAAAAGGACCTTCCCTCTCTCTCTCTATTTCTATAATAATTTTTGTTTGATTTGTTCGTTGATTATTAAATTCATCATATCGAAATGCCGTGTTTGTCATTTTCCTATCTCAATTATGCTCTTCATTCTTATAATGTTCCCACCTGTAAAGACATCTCTTTTACAGGCACTCTGGACAACTGAAACTCAGATTCCGGGCAAAATATAAATATAATTTGTGTTCCAGATTATCGGCCCTGACAATATATATATATATGTTTACGCTTTACATTTAAACCGATATGCACGCCTAATTCATTTAGTTATAATTAATTAATTAACAAAATTAGGTATGACTTTAATTAAGCACATAATCTCCCACAAATTGTCGGCCTTCGCCATTTCAAACACATTGTTTGACTACTTCATATATATATATATATATATATATATATATATATATATATATATATATATATATAAAACAATTTAAAGTAAAATTTAACAGAATAAAAACGGAGGGGTTGGTTAAAAGTACACACACACACACACACACACACACACACACACACACATATATATATATATATATATATATATATAGAGAGAGAGAGATGTGTATGTCTGTGTATATATATGTATATAGATATGTATGTCTGTGAACATTATAAGAATTTTGTTAATATAGTAGATACGTATATGTATGTTTACAAAATGCTAAGAATTTTTTTGGTACAAAGGGATTTTTTAGCGTGCAAGTCAGTTATGAAGTACATTTTATACATAAGTTATTAACCATTTTATTATTTATTTAACGCTACTGAACAGTTTTCTTTAATAGCCAATAATTGGATATGTTATTTAGATCTATACGCGAATAAATGACATGTCTACTTGTAAGAAGAGAAATTCTTTTTATCTCAGCGTCTTCATATCTATCTATCAATTACATTCTGCTCATCTATGTTCATGTATGTAGCTAACTTCTATTTTTCCATTTCTTTCAATATATATATATATATATATATATATATATATATATATATATATATTAAAATAAGTATATTTTGGTAGCATTTCTTCTTTTAAACATGTTGTGTTAAACTGTACAGACAATTCTTGTCGGACGAGTTTTTGTTCGATCCTTTCTAATTTTCTAGCCATCTTTTTGGTGTCAGGGTAGAACTGGTGTAACAATCCATCAAAGGTTTCATTACGAGCACTTTCGGCAATACAGTTTGCTATCATCAGGTAGGAAATTGATGGTATGTTCCGTGTCTCGTTTTTAAGGAGAACGAGTAGTAGTGTAGGAATTGGAAGTGGGAGGTAGTAACAATTGGTAGGGGGAGGTTGTAGGAATGGTAGTAGTTCGAACGAACAATGCAGTAGTGATTTTTTGTGGGAGGGGGGCACAAGTTGTGAGAAGGGAAGGGGAATATATATATATGTGTGTGTGTGTTTACGTGTATGTGTTTGGTGTGCTGTGGTCTGTGTGTGTGTGTGTGTGTGTCTGTGTGTGTGTGTGTGTGTGTCTGTGTGTGTGTGTGTGTGTGTATGTGATTGTATGTACTGACCGTCATATTTCAATGATTTGCTTTATTTAATTATTTTATAAGAAATGAATTCGCGGTTCACTCAAAACCTATAAAGATTATCATACGAAAAGTACAACACTGTTTTTTATGACAGAGGGCAGACATTATTCCCGACTAATTTTCTAATATTTTTTGTTCGTTCTTAAAGTAATGAACCTTTTCCCCTCGAAAATAACATATCAACCTGAATAATGACCTCTACTTACAAAAAGATTTCTTAAAAATATAAGTACCATTTCGAAATTTGTTTTTGGGTTATCCTTAGGAAATTAACCTTAGCCAATGTATGTATATGAATATATCGCCAAAACATATACGAAAGTAAAGAATAATTGACGAATGCCGTTGAGCAAAGATCTAAATGAACTTGTCTGTGAAAGAAAAACAAAACTATAACCGAAAAAAATATACAAAAATTACACGGAAATAAATTCCATAATTCTGAATGATAAAAACCTATAAAAACGGCGCATATCCACCTCCCCCCCCAAAAAAAATATTTAACGATAACATTTAATTATATAATAAAAATTCTATTATCTCCTGATCTAGCCGACCATTGAGGAACAGAGCAGAGCGTTTCATAGCATTTCCTAGGGGGATTGCTGAAAACTTATAATGTATACAACTTCTTCAAGAAATCTAACGGCAAATTGTTCTATGGTACATTGTATTAGTTGCAAGGAGTTACACATGCCTTAACATATTGAGAGACATAGGCTTTTGTCCCTTTTCAAGTTCTTTGTTGAAAGTTAAAAAATACCACAGTTGTAAAAACAACACAAAATTAAACCCGAAAAACATGGGGAATTTTTAACTTCCATACTATTTCCATTTTACACATACACACTCAAACACACATACATATTAGATATATATATATATGGAAATCTGATTTCTCTGATAAGATGAAGGTGGATTCTTCCAAGCTGTAACCATATTTGTGATACTCTATAGCTGCATCACATGGACTCTAACTCTTTATTAAAAAACAGATGAATGGGATCTGCACGAGGATGATGCGTGTGGTCCTGAACAAATACTGGAAGCAGCAAACCACAAAAGAGAAGCTGCACGGCCATCTACCTCCTATTACAAAAAAGTATTTCCTAAAGATCATTTTCGGTAAAACCTGGGTAGTTCACCTCTGTTATTGATTCAGTTCTCTAAAACAGCTTTATATAGGTATATAATACCCTTGGGAAAGGTATGAATCCTACTCTTTCTCCAGCTATGGATAAATAGTAGGGCAGACTGGGCTCTTTTACCTTGGTTAGGCAACCGGTCTAGGAGAAGGAAAACTCTGAATTCAAACCTGTTGAACTCCGCTTAAGAAATTGACCTTGTGTCGCATCCTGCTCGTGCGGAGGGGTTGGTAAATATATATATATAGGTATATTGAACATTTATCAATATTTGTTAATATTGCGACTTATTCGATTTCTTTTTCTTTTTACCGATGAATTCTGTGTCTTCATTTTGTGACCGAACAGCAAAAGAAAATGTAGCATTGGGAATTTAAAAAAAAACGATTCCATACAAACCCAATAATAAAACTTACTAGATTTTACTAGCTAAACAACTATAGATATTGTCACATATATAACTACAGAAGAAAAATGTAATTCATTCACTGGTTTTGTTTTGTTTTGCTTTACGGCATATCAACCTCAGTGGGTCATTTAATGCCAGCAAAGTTTTGAAATAAATCAATTCTTAATGGATAATACAATTTTTTTATAAATACATTTTTCTATTTAACCCATAGATGGGTCATTCACTGGACTGCATTCACTGTTAAAAGCAAAAAGATGGGAAAGACAGTAATGATCATTCTAATATAGGCAAAATAACTACAGACACGGAATCAAATTATAGGGTCTCCTGAGTATGACATTAAACTGCATCTAGTGGTAAAGTTCCGTTTCTGAATCTCTGAGGAGTGTGGAGTACTCATTCATCGACATTTTTCTGGGTCCAATCTGACCCGGAGTGGTAATACCTGTTAGGATCCTAGCTATGAGTTAAATAGATTAAAAAATGAGTCTTAAAAATGTGCTAAAAATTGATTATTGAAAAAAATTGAATTCCCAACAAGAATGATTAAAACAAAAACATCTTGGACATAAAGCCAAGAGTTGACATGCTGTAAAATCCAACCTACCAACCAACTAAAAACCAATCGAATCATAGAATTATAATAAACTAATACTTTTAGAACAACATTTCCGCTCAAATTATCACGATTTTAAGAGTTCACCATCATTGAAAGCATCTAAAAAAACCATTGGACAACATCACGGTGATAATAGAAACATAAATGGATAAAGCATCTCCAAACACTGACCCCAAGTGGCTTTAATATTAAGCTAAACGATTTTCACAACACGGCTTTGGGATGAATAGATTTAATTAATATCCTTCACCCAATTGGAGAGCTCCACGCCAAAGGCATACGATAGCCGAATTCATATAATATAACATACTTGGATATCAGTAAATAATTTTCATTCAACACATGGATATCTTTTACAAGCTGCTCATTTTTAGTTGCTTCCCTGATAGCATACCAACTCTTTTAAAACTGGTTCTAAAATCTTTTCTTCACTAACACTTTTCTACTGACGATGATTTAAGGTCGAAACTAAAAAATAAAATAAAATAATAATAAAACAAAAGAAACATTCCTATTTGTCTTATACTTTTTATCCATTACACACACACACACACACACACACACACATATATATATATATATATATATTATATATATATATATATATATATATATAAACTGATAGATAGGGAGATAGGGAAATAGAAAGATAAATTCCAGTATAAAGTCTTTAGAATGAAAAGAGTTATTAACTGCTGCCACAAGAAAGATATAAAAAAGTTAATTATTTTAGAATAATAAATGTAAATAATTGTTTATCAACAGGCTGAATGAAGATTGGGAACGCCCACGTTTAATCATACGCGTAGTCCCATTGATGACACATTTATACATACAAAGGACATTGGAATTTACATTAAATAGAATGGAAAATAACTTTAGGCGAGCCAGACACCCTACATGATTATTCGGAATTCCATTAACAGTGGACAAAGTTTATAGGAAATTAGGCTGGGCCAATAAAAAATCCCATGGTAACTTGAAAAGATCGGAATAATGTAAAAATATTGTAGATCTTTCCACCCTAATTCATCGTCACATTATTTTTAATAATACGCCCAGAAATCGGGCAATATCTATCTATCTATCTATCTATCTATTTGTGTATGTGTGTGGTGTGTATTTATATGCGTGTCTGTGGGTGTACGTGTGTGAGTGTGTGTGTATGAGTGTGTTATAGATATATTAAGGGGCAAACAAAATGTAGTGTGAAAAATCTAACAGAATATTGTGTTATGAATAAAATCAGATCTATATTAAAAACAACATCACAACGCACATATGTCTACAATGTGTGTGTGTATGTGGTGTGTGTGTATTATATTACTAGCTGAAGTAGCCATCCAAGCCGGCCAGATACGGTCAGACTAACAGATAAATGTCAACATTGTTTGAGTTGCGTTCAGAAAATATCGAGATTGAAATTATATTTACCAAGAAAGAAATGAACAATCAATAAAACGTTAATTTCCTTCTAAATAGTAATTTGGTATTCGAGTCACTTATTCCATGGAGTCTTTTCTTGGTCGGAGAACGTCATTTCATAATGGTGTGCCTCTACGTCGAATTAAAAGAAAACTCTTCATCCTCAACGCCTTATCTGCAGGGCTTAAATGCATACGCTAACTGTATCCACCGCAGAGTGGTAAGACACCACCCCAAAAGGGGTGTCCTGGGAATAACAATGAACTATGATACTCTATGGAGTGCCATTATTCCCAGGTCCACTCTGACACGGAGTGGTAGTACCTGTTAGGATTGCATCCATGGGTCAATTAGATCTGTATAAAATTATTCGTATTCGATAGGACCGTGTGCAAAAATATACATAAATAACTCCACAAAAATATAAATATGAACGTACAATAAACACGATTTCCTAACCTCTAGGCATAAAATAACCCTAAATAGGTTTACATGCCGGTAAAATAAACCAATCAATTTACATTCTTAAATTTAGATTTGAGATATGTCACGATTGCTCGGAAGGGTCATTAACCCCAGTCAGATGTTAGTTAGAGAGAGAGAGAGAGAGAGAGAGAGAGAGAGAGAGAGAGAGAGAGAGAGAGAGAGAGAGAGAGAGAGAGAGAGAGAGAGAGAGAGAGAGAGAGAGAGAGAGAGAGAGAGAGAGAGAGAGAGAGAGAGAGAGAGAGAGAGAGAGAGAGAGAGAGAGAGAGAGAGAGAGAGAGAGAGAGAGAGAGAGAGAGAGAGAGAGAGAGAGAGAGAGAGAGAGAGAGAGAGAGAGAGAGAGAGAGAGAGAGAGAGAGAGAGAGAGAGAGAGAGAGAGAGAGAGAGAGAGAGAGAGAGAGAGAGAGAGAGAGAGAGAGAGAGAGAGAGAGAGAGAGAGAGAGAGAGAGAGAGAGAGAGAGAGAGAGAGAGAGAGAGAGAGAGAGAGAGAGAGAGAGAGAGAGAGAGAGAGAGAGAGAGAGAGAGAGAGAGAGAGAGAGAGAGAGAGAGAGAGAGAGAGAGAGAGAGAGAGAGAGAGAGAGAGAGAGAGAGAGAGAGAGAGAGAGAGAGAGAGAGAGAGAGAGAGAGAGAGAGAGAGAGAGAGAGAGAGAGAGAGAGAGAGAGAGAGAGAGAGAGAGAGAGAGAGAGAGAGAGAGAGAGAGAGAGAGAGAGAGAGTTATATAATCTTTTTATCACAAAATGGTGAAACTGGTACTTTCAATTTCTTTAGACTCAGAACCAAATTAAAAATATATGAATTTTCAGTTTTGGAAACAAAACAAAGCTGCACAGATCTAGGTCTGGTGAATACTGAGATTGATGCCCATACACAATCCTGTATTTTGACAAAATGGTTTTGTTAAAATAAAAAAATAAAAACTATCGAGACTGGCTTAATACTTTTTTTTTCAAAATTGGCACTTTTTGAGTTCACATTTTATTAAACGAACATTTGGCTGATTTCCGTTGAAAACATTCCTTTTTAGTCTTTTAAGCATCGATTTTATCAGCTCTGCCCTTTTTCTTCTTTCCCAAAATGATAAGAAACAAGTCCTTTTTTTAAGAAATTTTCTTTCCGAACTTTCCCCCCTTTTCAGCCTCTAAAATAGTTCAGACAGGTTCAATTAGATTCATGTCATGTGACTGGTTTGGCTTTTAGAAAATTGTATACCTTTTTAGATATGCCATTTATCTATCTTTAATGCTATGTTAAATAGAGCTCTATAAAAATGATGTGGAACTATTTATTATATCATCTATTCTATTAGTTATATGTGAATACTGGAAAAAATCTTCTTGCAGAATGGATAATGTGTCAAAATTAAAATTATATTTCTTACACACGTTAAATGGCGAGTTCTTATAACCCCTCACGATACATTAACTGATGCTCAGTTTGCTTGATTTTGACCTGATGATTTAAACAAAATTATTGGCTTGGCTATCTCTATGCTCATCTAATTTATTTCTTTTATTTTTTTAGATCGGATAAATCAAGATTTATATAAAAAGGTGACCATGTACCACATTTCCAAATTAACTGATTGATTTATTGATCTAGAGTTATTTTATGCCTAGAGGTTAAGGAATCGCATTTATTGTACTTTTTGATTTATATTTTTGTATAGTTGTTTCTTAAGAGATTTTTTTCTTTTTTTGCCCACAGTTATATGGTATCGAGTATCCTATCTAATACAAATAATTTTCACACAGTTGTATGCTTTCAAGTATTTGGATTAAAACCCAAGATTAAGTTATTTCTTCCGAGCAACGCTGGGTATTCCCGCTAGAACTTGAATAATGTAATTTCTTTTCCATTTGAGCTAAGTGTACATCTCCGTCATTCCATAAAATACGCAGAGTATATTTGAAACAAGATGTAAATATTTCCTTAATGTTTTGCCTTTTTTTAAGTAGAAAGAAAACATCCAAAATTTCTGTTAAAAATAAAAAAAATAAAAACTTTCATCTATTATACTGATGCTGTAGAGTGGCTAGTTACTGGGTGTTATTTACATTACTCTGAAAATCTATTGTATTATAATATACAAGTCGCAGGTGCCCGGTAATACTTGGAAAAGGTGAGGTTATTCGCAGTTCATTTTGGATTTTCAATAGCCACATTTACTAGGCACGTTTATGTCACTGGTTATATATAGACAGATAGAAAGTGCCCCTTTATGTAGTAGATCACGCTTAAATTGTCCAAATTGATAAAAACTTGAATTTTGCATTTTAATTAAATTAGGGACTAAACGAAAGGTATGTTATAAAAAATAAAAAAATAAAAGTACTGATTTTTTAAGAATGAATAGTGAATATAAGTGTTCAAATAGACTAATTTAAAAAAAAAAATACAGACGATTTACACGTTGTGTTAGGATTAATAATGTAAATGATATTGGACTAAGGAGATATTTATACTAATTGTAATTTGCCTGATATAATTCTTTTTCGAAGTTAATGGATTTTTATTGGAAGATGGTTTGTATGTTGAAAAATATTTAGAAACTTATTAAGTGGTTTTGTAATATTCTAACTAAAAAGGAATTGGATAATCCTTAAATTGTGGCGAGTCGTAGGTAAATTGGATTTTTTGTATTATGTGTATGTTGAGTACTGAGGGGGGGGTTTAGATACACTGTTACTTGAGTAGTTTTGTGTGTGATTTGGATTCTTTATGAGACACGGGTGACGTGGTGATTGGGGTGGTTATCTCATTTTAATTGTGTTCATCTTGAAATTTTTAAACAGTTAAAGATAGTTTATGGTATAATCATCAGATACTAATCTTGGGGGTCGAACATGGTTTCGGGACTTTAGCATCATTACCACTATCCAAAGTACCCCAATAGTATTTAATATCACTAAAATTATTCTACTACTGCGTATATATATATATATATATATATATATATATACATATATATATTAACATAAAGGAACACGGTATTAACCTACTCGAGTTTCACCATAAGGATCTTCAGGGTTAAATCTACGGGATTAATCAAGATATTGATTAATGGCAGTCGATTACACGTGGGTGTTTTTTTTGCGATAAACGGTTGATTATAGGTCCGCGGTCGAAGAACGCTGGTTTTAAATTCAAAAATTCGAAAGAGCGGAAGTTGCATTTTTCAAAGGATCAAAATATAAACGCTGTTAGAAATCCGCTTTGTGCTATTGTTTTAAAGGTTTACGACAATGACGAGGATTGTCTATATTATTGTAGTGATTAAATGTGGTTTTAATAATGTATGTATAAAGTTATTTATTTTGATTAAAGCTAGGAGAATGTGTATATATGTATACACACAAGGGTGTGTGTATATATATATATATATATATATATATATATATATATATATATGTATTTGATTTTGTATATATATATATATATATATATATATATATAGATATATATATAAATGTTAGTGATTTTTATATGAGATTCCCTTGAATATTCCTCATATATGTTATATATATATATATATATATATATATATATATATATATATATATATATATATATATATATGGTTAAGGCGTCGGACTGACATCCAACCGATCGGATTTCAATTCCGGCTGTAGGTAGCTTACAAATGTCTAGCCACACTGAAGAGACTTGATAAGTCGAAACACGTGTCTGTGGATGACTCTCTCTCTCTCTCTCTCTATATATATATATATATATATATATTATATATGTATATGTATGTCTCAGAGAAACGCATTCTCTTTACTCCTCCATTGTAAAGATGCCTCCAGATTTTTCATTTTCGACTTTTATTTACATCCAGTTAGTCAGTCCTTTTTCTGCATATCTACTTAACATGTGCGTAAAGATGACTGGTATAGGTGCCAACTCGTATATACACAGAACGACAAAACATCCCTTTTATGTAGTAGATATATATCTAAAGCTTAATAATTATTTGTACCTTTTTATGTTTGATTCTTCTGACTCCCTAGCCAAACACCTCCTGAAGTAATTAAAAAAAAAAAGGAATGTATCTCCCCTCTCTTTCTCTCTCCCTCTCCCCCCTCTCTCTCCCTCAAAAGAATAGAACGAAATACACGCTTAAAATCCTGTAAAAAGAAATGTACATAGACAAGTGTTTCGCCACCGAAAAAACAAACAAACAAACAAACAAATAAAAAAATCATGCTTTTAATTAACGAAAGGATTATCCTGCCTAAATGGAAGGTATTTACCCAAACCGTTTGCCATGGGTAGGAAGTGACACATGGTCCCAATTATAAGGAATCCAGCAAGAATCGAACTCGTTATCCAGTAGTATCTGATCTGTGAGACAAGCTCTCAACTATTTACCACGATAGGACGCCATTATCCCCCTCCCAAATGGCCTTGACTCAAAAAAGTAAGAAAATAGAAATAGATATAAACGGCCAATATTTTTTCACCAATTCACCAACGCACCGATAGAGCGTTCGTCTAGAAACCACAAGGTTTCTAGTTCGATACAAGGTGTGTCAAACTAGTAACCACAAGGTTTCTAGTTCGATACAAGGTGTGTCAAAAAGTATCGAGATTTTTTTTGTACTTTTTGACACACTTTGTATTCTGAAAAAAAAAATGTTCCATTCATTCTTTATTTCTATATTGGTAAATGCAGCTTCAAACTCGATACTTTTTGACAGACCTTGTATTCTGAAAAAAATAATACAATCTGAGACATACATATATATATATATATATATATATATATATATATATATATATATAATCTATAGTAACTTAGGTTAGCATAGATGTAAAGTCAATGACGCTTGGTTTGAAAATCTCATAGGGGCAAAACTGACAGTTGCCAAGCGCTGTTGACTTTATGTCATCTACATCCTAAGTTAGATATATATGCTCTATCACTGATATTGAGTGCTCTTTGTTTATAAATATATCAAACTATGTCATCAGTATTACTATATATATATATATATATATATATATATATATATGTATGTAATGTAAAGATTTTGAAGGCAATTTACAATGCAATATGTGTTGAATTTATTTAACTTTTGTTTTTTTTCAAAACTAAATATTTTCGGAAGTAAAATTCCATCTTCAGAGTTATTGAAAGTTGAAAGTATTGAAAGTACCAGGTGATTTTTTTTATAGTACTTATCCCACGGCGATATTGTAATCTTCTGTTGTTTAAGAAGTTGATGAACGCCGTATATTTGAAAATTTTTTCCATGATGTTAAATCGGCTCTGAAGATGGAATTTTACTTCCGAAAATATTTAGTTTTGAAAAAAAAAAAGAAAAGTTAAATAAATTCAACACATATTACATTGTAAATTATCTTCAAAATCTTTACATTACACATACACACAATGCTTCAATGATACTATAAAGAAACAAACTTTATATATATATAATATATATATATATATATATATATATATATATATATATATATATGTTTCAAGTAGAGCAAGGCACAATCGTGATTCATCGTTTGTTGATCGGGTTTGGTGTCATTTCTTCCGACCAAAAAGGGATCATTCTATCACTGCCGTTCCGTAGTAGACAGTATTATAGCCTCAAAGTTTCAACCGATTAAGTTAGACACCTGAAGAAGAAGGGCAGATTATAAAACGACTGAAACATTGTAAGTGTAATGCAAAAAGACATAACTCTAAATACATAAATGTATAATTCATTGCGGAACTGTAAGTAACTTTCTGATACTTTCTGGTACATATCTTGCTATTTTTTAAGATAACAGGATATGTCTAAATCAGCATTGAAGAAATGACAAAAATATATTCTGGTGTAAGATATCAGTAATATTAAATAATATCTACTATTTGTGTATAAAACTGTGCAGTGTGCATTTTCAAGATAATTGTCGTATTTATGGGTGCAAATTGTCGTATTTATGAATGTAAATTAAAGAAAAGCGATGGGAATATATACGTCGTAACGAGTCTTGACATTCACAGGTAACCGTTGCAAAAGAATTATAGTACGTTATCGCTGTGTGGAGTCACAGTATTTCACTTACTGGTACATTAAGCTAATGTGCACTTGTACAGAAAATACATTCATTCGGTTTTGTCGCTGATATAAATGCCGGAGTAAACTTCGGTGGATGCATTTAAGTGCATATAATTTATGGCTACTTTCACTTCTACTTTCGCTCACGATTCTGCCGTTTGCCCCGATCAGAACCACTTCACCTATGATGGGCAGCAAATACACGATGGCAAGTTTAATCTAAACATGGGCATGTTAGCCATGTATTTGTCATTTGTACATGATATACGAAGAGACTACAACATAAAAGTTCCTATAAGCAAAGTAGGTTGCCCAGGACACACCAAAATAATACGAAGTTCTATTAATGCTGATATTCGTGTAATCCTTTTACTTACTGACAAACATACATTTATGATGATGCACAAATGGACATTATTATTTCGAAGCTTTTATACATTTCTGTTTGTCGTAACATTGCCAAAGTGTTGCAAAAGTGTTGTATTTAGCGTTACAAACGTGTGTACAGTTTTGTAATTCTCCCAGGACGAATATACAGCGAAGGGTCCTATTGTACATAAATACTCCCTATATATATATATATATATATATATATATATATATATATAGGATACGACAGAAATACCTCCCACATGCGATGAACTTAGGCAAGTGGCAGTGGTTGATCTATCTAGATAATGTCTACGAGAGCAATCCTAAAGTTTGGTTTTGTTTGTTTTGTTTTACGGCATATCAACCTCAGTGGGTCATTTAATGCCGATAAAGATTTGAAATAAATCAATTCTTAATGGATAATACAATTTTTTATAAATACATTTTTCTATTTAACCCATAGATGGGACCCTAACAGGTACTAACACTCCGGGTCAGAGTGGACCAGGGAGCAATGGTGATGAAGGGGTGCTCCACCTTCCCCAAACCTCCAAAACTGGAACCTGACCATCAGATAGAGTTTAACGTCATTCCCAGGACATGTAGACCCGCAGCCACCGCCTTCTAGCACCCATATGATAAAAAGGGGTTGGGGCTTGCCATAAGGGCAACAGGGTTGGGAAAATTATATAGGTGCTAGGGCTTGACGTGACTAGCCAATTGATCGGAGGGGGCCTCTCCGACCGCCCGTCTAGCCCAAGATAGGGCCAAAGTGGAGTATTGCATGTCATGAACTGCTCATCCACCTGGGCTCTATCCTTAAGCATCACGGGTCGCCACCCACGGCAAACAGGTGGCCCCATTGGGGGAGTCTTACCCCTCTGCAGAGGTGCAGTCGGTGCATTCTAACGCCCCAGCCGAAAGGGCGGCAATCCTAAAGGTAAGGCCTCCAAAATATTGAGAAATCACAGAAACGTTTATTGTTTATTGTCAATGATTTGACATCTTCTTAAAGTTTGAACATGTACCTATTTTTCAACATAATCACCATTACGATCAATGGATTTTTGTAGGCGCTGTGGCAGTTTTTGTAGGCCCATATCATATCTGCTCACCATCATGTCGTTGAGGAAGCAAACTCCCTACACCACTTGTGGACGTTTTTCACATGAAATCGCATGGATTGTCCGCTGTGTATCGGTGGCCGAAGCAGTAAAGTCTCTGACTCTATTGCTGAAGTCCCAGTTTCGATTTCTGTCGGAGGGAAGCCGTTAGTATACATCGCTGATGAGACTTAATAAAGCCGAAACAATCTGTACGATGTTCTACACACCGCACAATTCTTTGCCGAGGTTCACTTGTCATGATTATTTTCTATAATTATCGAATTTTATGCGATATACGCATTGTAATTGCCTTCAAGCAAAATATAAATATTAATATATACTTTATTCAACAATGCTTCTAAAAAACAAACATCCCAAAAAATGTTATATATAATATATAATATATATATTATATATATATATATATATACCCTTTTTAAAGTACGCCTATCTATCTATATATCTATAATATTGAAATATATATATAGGATCACATCTGGTTGCCGTTCTCAATATCAATATTCACATATACTTAATATATGCGTTAGTGTGTGTGTGTGTGTGTGTGTGTGTGTGTGTGTGTGTGTGTGCTAGGGTAGACGAAGACATAAAGTCATCTACATGCTCTACCAATGATATTGTGTAATCTTTACTTATAGATATAGAAAACTATATATATATATATATATATATATATATATATACTAGCTAAAGTACCCGGTCCATGACCGGACTAAAATGAAATTTGGATCACCAGGGAGTGAGAGAGAAAGTGGAAGAAAGTAGTTAGAGAGCGGGTAAGAGGAAAATAATTCTTGAAACTAAAATCATTGAGAATTTGTATATTTCAGGATTTGTATTTTCTGTTTTATAGTTTAAAATTATTTCATATTATTATACAACAAATTAAAAGTATTCGTTTGTATATTTGTTTGTTATTGTTTTAATTTTTTTGTACATGACAACAATTCACATTTAGTTCTTAATTGCATGTTGAGTTTAAAAAGAAGCTGAGAATCGAAAATTTAAATTCTTCGTATTGCAATATCTATTTTTGCTAAAACCTAAGATAGTATTATAGGGACAACAGTGCAAAAATGAAAACGTTGTTTTTCAATCATAATTTTCATTATTTCCGTAAGCTGAAAAAAAGTTAAAAAATCATCAGGAGTTTATTTAATGTTTTTTCTTTCAAATGGAAAAAATTTTTCAAGAAAATATTAATTTTTCTGCAAGTTTCATAGTGTTAAATATAGGGGGGGGGGGGTTAAATTTCACAGAGTAAAATTGGTGGTACCTAGTATTTTAAAAACATTGTTTAAAAACGTTTTGGTGGACCTGATTATCTGGACTCCCCCCCCCCATCTATTTTTTTTCCTTCAGTTGATTATTATCGATTACACACCAATCTATCAGATTGAAAAAAAATTCTTAAAAGTTCTTTATTATTTGAGTATTCACGGGTGCTCATTTCCTCGTATAAGTTTATAGTAAATTGATCCCCCATATCGGAACCGCTTGAACGGAACCCAAATTATTTATTTGTTTTCCCATTAAACTAACCCCAACCCCTAACGCTAACCCCTAACCCCCCCTAGTTAAAATTAAGTTTTATTACAAAATTTGTATTAATTACAAAACATCAATTTTCATAAAAGTTCAAATGTCACCTATGAAATCTCTATTTAAACATGCCAATTTTTCAGAACTGAAAAGTTGCACTATAAACTCAGCGATGTTTATTGACTTCACAATAAAGAGTAAAATCATAAAACTTAAAATTTAATTTGTAAGGCAAATTCTGAGGAATATTTTAAATTGTATTTTGAATAATAATTTAAATGTTGGTTGTTAGTTGTTTTGTTTTATCAACTTTTCGGGTAATTTACTAACGAATCATGTCATTTTGATAAACAAAGCGCTTTCAATTTTTCGTACTTACATATAAAATTTTTTTTAAATGTTCCAATAACTGGATATTGTCGGATAAACTTGAAATAAATTTCGTCTTACAAATAATTGACTACTTATCTCCAGTCGGGCCTTCGACTAAAGATAAAACACCGGATTGTGTCCGTATTAGTAACCTTTGTTTGTTTGTTTTTTTATCGTGGTTTGAAAAAATAATTAGTTAACGAACCAAAAGAAAAACAGTTTCTAAGGAAATTCGTCAATCTTATTGTAACAATAAAAATTAATAAATAAATTAAAGAATTAAAAGTCATTTTATTCGAATGAAAATCTTAGTTTAATTTATACAAATATGTAACCGTACTTACGACGTAAACTGATTTTCATGATACTGTTATTTACGATTAAACTATTTTTTAAATAATGTAACCGTAAAGCGTACATTTTGATTTTCTACAATTTTTATGCATTACAAAAATTAAAATTAAAATGAGTGTACTGTACAATTTAAGAATATGGACAAACTCGCTGTAAAAAATAATTTAATCTATAAAAACACATACAAATTACATATTCAGAAAGACTAAGAGAATCCGAACTGCCTTATTCGTATTATCGCCTATACGTAGTATTTTTTTTTTTTAACTCGCTGTAAAAAAAAAATTAATCTATAAAAACACATACAAATTACATATTCAGAAAGACTATTTCATCTTATTACTAAAGATATAAATATTTTAAAGATTAAAATCCTAAATAGGTAAGAGATTCCGATCTGACTGTTATAGACTGCACTGCTTGTATCGCAATAATCATAGGCAGCGTGGCTATCCGAAGCCATTTTTTTAATTTTTTAACTCGCTGTAAAAAATGATTCAATTAATAAAAACTCACACAAATTACATATTTTGAAAGAGTATTTTCTTATCTTTCTAACGATATAAAAATTATTAAAGACTGGACCATAAATAGGCCATAAATTCGGAGCTGAACGGCTTAGACTGCAAAATTAATTCATTAAAATCAAAACTTCGCTGCTGTTATCGCTTTAACAATAAGCAGGCAGAGACAATATTTTATTATCAGGAGGGGCTGATATACGGACAGTTCCGCAAATTGGGTGATTTTGGATTAATTAATCGATTAAATCCCTTAATCAGTAAAAATCAATAACCAAATTTGGAATTTTTCTTAGTTAGAACGATATCAATGTGTATGCAAGATTTTGAATCTGAGTGACCTCCCGTTTTTTTGTTATACGTCGACACGTACATACCAAAATATCTGTTTTATATATTAGATTATATAGAGGCAAAGCCGTATATATTCATGTAAAATGTGATATATATATATTATATATATATATATCACATCTTAAATGAATATATACGGATTAATCTCTCTCCACCCCCTCTCTGTCTGTCTGTCTGTCTCTCTCTTTCTCTCTCTCTCTATATATATATATTGTATATAGAAAAATTCTTTAGTAAACATTTTACCCACATGTAAGTAAACATTCAAGTTAAATTACATCAATTATTTCAAAGTCTTAGAATATAAAGAACACTATGAAGGCACCTGTTTTGCTTTTAGCTGTGGTTTTCCATGGTATGAAAACGAAAATATATGTGACTGAAATGTGTACAATTATTTTTGATCCAATCTGTTAGAGTTAATTAAAAGAAATTTCCTTTTAAATATTTACATTTTTGAAATTATTAAATAAGTTAGTTAAAATCCAATAATAATTAAACGGGTTTGCTTTACGGGTTTGGATAAAATTGAGCTGTTCTCACGATTTCTCTCACTCACGAAAGCAAATTAAAGACTTTGAATATTTGATCACATTTTGTGTCTAACGATCTGCAGAGTAGATTTCGTGACTTGATGAATTCAAAAGAAAAAAATTAAACAATAGAATTGTGTACTAGATGACGTGGATTTTATCAAAACATTTTACTGAATTTTACAGAAGTTATTTAAAAAAAAATTAAATCCCCATTTTGTGAAAAAAAGTCATTAATATCAAAGGCACCCTGTTCAGTATTGTATGAAGTGCGATAAAAGTATTTTGAAACCTGACCTATTGCAAATTATTTTATAGTCATGCGCACACAGCGGGAAGTGAGAGTAGTCGGTGCGTGTCAGCATGCCCCGTAGAGTCATTCTGTGAGTATCCTTACATTATTTTTGTTTTGTTTTTGTGTGAACACGTTTTAACTTTTGATTTGAGGTTGACCTGCAGAACAGAGAGTAAACATCAAAGTCTGTCAAACCCGAGAAAATAGGCAACGCTTGATACACTTGATGTATTACAGCGGACCAATAAGAACTGAGGGCATTCACACTTCCAGAGCAATGGAGTAGCAACTGAGACAAGATGATGGGACGTCAGAGTTAATTTCAATACATCATACCCCCTCCATCATCAGATTGCAAAAGATGAGTTCTACAGTGTCAGACTGGGAATAGAAGCGTACGTCGTGTAATAATTTTCGTCTTACGAAATGGACTCAGCAACCCGAGTTCAAATCCAGAACGAGGCAGTTTGCTTTTCACATACCACTAATACCTTTGCGAAAGGTATGCATCCAACTATTCTCTCTCCAGCTATGAGTAGGTAGTGGAGCAGACTGGACTCTTTATCCTTAGTATGGCAACCGATCTAGGGGAAAGAAAACTCTGAATTCAAACCTGTTAAACTCTGCTTAAAAATTGACCTTTTTGTCACATTTTACTTGTGCAGAGACATTGGGTAAATACATACAATGCCGTTCTAAGAAGGAACATTCGGCACTAATGACCTGAACTGAACTGTAGTAGGCTGAAGCCAATTGTGTAATACAACATATGAATACGCCACTTTGTAGTTGTAGTATTTAAGTTAACTATAAAAATAGATAAGCCTAAACCCATGACTTTTGAAATGCATTTCAAGGCTTTTACCAGCTTTATTGCCTTGTTTCAATAACACTTCTTAATTATTATCGTACTTAGGTCTATCTCTCCTATACGGATTGAGTTCTCTTTGGTTTTCTCGTTATCTCTGCATGTCCATTTCTTGTTTTTATGAACGGACACGAAGATTTGGTTTATTTTCGATCACTTTTATTTATTCAGTCCCCGCCAACTCAGCGTATGAGTAGCACAGGGATCTGTGCGGTAAAGTAAGGAGCTGATGGTAGGTGTGGCGCTCCACCTCAGATGCTAAAAACAATCTCCTTGGTCTAGCGCAATTGAAAAGGGGATAGACTCCCTCGCTGACTGGCTGATATCGACTTTAGGCCGCCCCGACGACTTTACTTTACTTACTTTATTTATTCAAGACCCATAAACTCACACATAGAGAATAGCCATTATACATCTGACCAGTAAGATGTTCGAGAATAATCTACTTGACTAACTAAAACTTTCTCTCGTGAATCAGGGATAAATGATTGTCTATCATACTTATATGAATTCTCGATGAGTTCTTATATTTAACAGTTATTTTAAAATTCTACTCTTCATTACAAAAAGAAAATGGTCAACATATTCTTTATGTAACATATTGACTTTAAGCGATTGATTTATTGATTGATTTTAACGGAATATTGACTTGTCCAGGGTTATTTTATGTTTAGAGGTTAGGAAATAGCCTTTTTCTGTAAGTTCATATTTCCATTTTTATGTAGATTCATAATGTATGTGGTAGATCTTTTTTTTTACATTTGTAGTAGTTGAACTAATTGTAAACATGAGTACGCCTGACGCCGTAACCTTTGAAATAGTTCTCTTTAGGTCTGAACGAGAAAAAGAGTGAAGAAATGATTTCCTTACTAAGTGAGAATTCTTATGCTTTTATGAATGTCTCTCGTTAACCATTTTCTTTAACCAGCTTCATCGCCCCATTTCAATAACGTTACCAAACATTTTGCAAAACAGAATTTATAAACTTTTATTTCTTTCTTTATTTTGATAACTCCGTAACCAAAGGTCAAATAAGAAAAATATATTCTGATCATACAAAGAGATTCGGTTTAGAGTAAAGATGAATATTATGCAAATTAATAAACAGTTGATTGATTGGTTGATTTTAATGGCATGTCAACGTCTTGGGTTATTTTATGCCTAAATGTAATGGAACATTTTTGGAATACAGAATTTATACATTTTTATTTCTTTATTCATTTATATTACCCAACCGTCAAATGCCTACCAAAATTTATGGGATTAGAAGTTTTAAAGGTTATTTGCTTAGTTTTTTTTATTTAGCTGTAAAGTCGGCGGAGTGGCCGAAACTATCAACTGAACAGCGAGTGAGTATCTCCTTTTCATTACCGTCTGAAGAGGAGCTTCGCACCACCATCAACTCCCCACTGTACCACACTGGGTCGGTTTAGAACGGTCGATAGTTCGATACCGGATCTTGCTAACTTATTTAGCTGTAAATAAACTAATAACACATAAGATACAAAATATTTTTATTTTTCAGACGATGCTACCAAAGATCAAAATAGGAACAATAATTAGGTCTATACACAGAGTAAGGCATGATAGGGTATATTCTTATTAATAGGCGAGGGAAAATACCATATTTCCCCGTATTTTAAAAACGTTTGGGCGAGTACTGCTTACTGTACGCGTTCCAAGCTCCATAGCTGTCGAGTTTAAACTTCAGTATATAACCTTTTAGTCATAATACCAGCAAATAGGACGCTGTGTTATATTGCCATAGAATTCATCATCATCATCATCGCTGACAACACGGATTCTAATGACTCTATTTTTCCACCCCTCGCTAATGATCATCGCCCCTAGTAGATCTTCCGCATGGTATCCAGAATCCGTACAGAGCTTATTTATGTAAGTTTAGGTCGGCTTACATTGATGTGTCCATGTGTAGGTGCCTACAGGAGAACGTCACTTATGATTTCGTCCTTGCTTCTTCAGTAGTGTCAAGCATGTCATAAAATTAGCTTAATTATAAAAGTGCGTTTGATATACGAGGGATTAGTCTAAAAATAATGCTTATTAGGTGAGATGATGTATCGTGGATTCAAGAAAGTTCACAGTATATTTCTACTATTTATCTTTTTTACACATTCTTTTTCTTTTTCCTTCTTTTTCCCCATTTCTTTTTTTTCTCTCCTCCACCGCTTCATGTTTTCTTTCTTTTTTCTATTTCCCGTGTTCTTATCGCTTGCTTTTATTTTATCTTCAGTTTCCGCTTAAATATGGTAAACGACGAAGCAGTTAAAATTGAAGTTAAGTTAGTTAACGTCTAACTTCGTCAGTTCCCTTTATGTTATCATTTCTTTATTTATTTTGATAACTCATCTGCCAAAGACAAAAATAGGTGAACATAACTAGATCCATTGTAAAGATATTAAGTTTACACAAAGACGGAACATAACATTCTAAAATTAGATTAATCATAACTGTCTTCTGACCTTTGCTGTGCGACACATTTTTTTAATCTCCGAATAACATAAAATACTATGTCTCAATTATATATTTCACGCCACACCAGCACCAGTTACACTAACAATAACCCCGCTCAACACAACCAATGTAGTTACCTGCAACTTTTGTCAATTCCAAAGATCAAGTTGAAATATCACCTTGGTGAGAACGTTTATTCAGAGGGAATAGGATTGACGGTTTAACGCAATTTAAAGAGCGAAACTTTTAGAGGGCGTTCAATACATGATCAGGTAATGATGTATTGCTGCTCTTGGTGATTATTTGAAAAGGATGTTGGCATAATTTAGATAACGTAGGTATAAAGATTTTTCTTGGACCGTTTTGATGGCACCACGTTCAGTATCATATATAAATAAATACACCCCTACAAACATGTTATATAAAGGTACTTTTTCATCTAAACCAAATATGTGTTTTATTAATTCTGTCAGAACATTATAGGAATAAATCGTATATTATAGGTATGAGCTATTACCAAAATCTAGAACATTGATAGTCTGTAAGCATAAAGTAGAATATGTTTCAGTCTAAAAATGTGTACAGCTATTAGATATATTTATTCAAATATATTCTTATTTACTGAGTTTCAATGCTATTAAGGATGGTAATAAATAATATCTTATCTAACCAAACACACACACACACTCACACACAAATATATATATATATATATATATATATATATATATATATATATATATATATATATAAGTTAGGGTAGCGTAGACATAAAGTCAACAGCGCTTGCTTACAGACAGTTTCTTGACTATTAGATTTTCAAACCAATTGTATGTTTTTGACCGTAGGTTATCGTCAGGAGAAAATGTTTTTGTGGAAATAATAGAAAAACAATTAACCGTTCTTAAAATTCCATAAGAGAAACAACGAAAAATGTACTGGTAACGTTGTTGAATGAACAATATTTCCTTGTATCCAAATATATTCAATTAGTCTTTTATAGATCTGGGCTGAAGACACCTGGCTAATGAGTTTTTCATTAACGTTTGGAGAAGCGTGTTTCAAATGACTGACCAGCTGTTTTATTTGTTTATATAGGAGTTTGTCACTGCTAAATTCTATTTCAAGAATAATCCTTAAGTTTCATATTTAATCATATTTAATCAAAATAGCAAATGTGGTCCAGGCAGCTTATTTATTTCCTTTCTTGTTTTTTCTATTATTTGTTTTATGTCTATACTTTTAAAACTATTTCTTTCTATGATTGTGAACCTTGCATCTCCTAACATTGTGGCCGTTTTAGCAAAGCAGGAGTTAGCTATAATTCATAGATTTGATTCTGTGCTTGTTGTTTTTAAGTCTAAAGAGAAATGACTATTCTAATTGTTCAACGTATTGCTTAAGCAGCATGTGCAGTCCAGTTAATTAATTATTCTTTTTTTTATATATAGCGTTTGTGTGTAATGGTTACCATTGTAGGAAATGGAAACCGACCCGTGTTTGAATGCTGGACGAGGATGTTTGCATTTCAAATAGCTCTAATACCATTAGGAAAGGTAATAATCCAACTATTCTCCCCAGCTATGGCTAAATAATAAGGCAGACTGAACTCTCTAACCTTGCTATATGAGAAGAAAAATTCTGAATTCAAACCTATTAAACTCCGGTTAAAAATTAACCTTGTTTCTATCGTTGGGTGAATGTACACACACATTTTTATATATATATATATATATATATATATATATATATATATATATATATGTGTGTGTGTGTGTGTGTGTGTGTGTGTGTATGTATGTTTAGAAAAAAAATGAAAATGTGTAAATAATTCTGAAGGTTGTACGTAATTTTGAACTGCTGCGTATTCATAGTTTCGATACTGTAGAGTTTGGTAATAGATATTACCTAATGATAATCAATACTGTACACATAAAATCAGCTGATATTTTCTAAAAAAAAAAGCCTTTTATTTTCCTTTTTGCCTGATACGGTATAGAATTCAATTACGATTATTGTTTTGTTTTGTTGATTGCCAAAAATTGTCTTTAACGAGGAATGCCCAAAAGAAAGAAAAATATTTGGCACTCGTGAAGAATTGATCACCGAAGTTGAACATTCTGGCAAACACTTCTCTAATATCAAGTCATTAAAAAAGCAACAACAAAAAACAACAACAAATTAGCATCTAATCATGAGATCAAGCCAACATCGAGTCACCTTGGTTACTTGACCCGCGTCATTTATAAAAGTCATTCAAGATCTACAACCAATCCCTAACCAAGTACGTCACACATTTAAATCAATGTGTTTTTTTAAATTTTGTTTTACGGCATATCAATACTTTTAGGATAATTCAATGCTGAATCAAGTCATTTTGGTAAACAAAGGATTCGGTTTGCTTACAGTAATTGTTCTTCCTTAAGCGGACACCCAATCAAGTATTGAACAGGTTTATCGAAACTAATGTGTTTTTAGCATGTATCTTAGTATTAATGTAACTTGATACGTTTAATAAAGAAAATCCGTTCAGATCAGTATGACTTACAATTGACAAATTAATCTACATATTAATATCGTTGTAACTACCTAAGTAGATACCTCCGTAATCAGGACTTGACCTGTGTTACGCTCAGAAGAACAGGAATAGATAGACTAAGTTTACGTGTTCCATCAAATATCCACGCCAACCCAGATATCTTTATAATAATATCCAGCAAACAATTTCGGGTTATTAATACTTAGCACCCAAGCTCTCTTCATAACAATTTTGGCTTGGCTTCTGTCTCAGCCAACCACCTCCAACACTCTGTCCCAATTTTGCTAATCGTTGTAAGGGAAGATATCTTTCCTTACAAGATACTTGGACTCGTCCAACGCAACACATATAAAGATATGAATACGCGAGGCCATTCGTAGTCGAGTTACGTAGTAGTTTCCGTAGTAGAGTAGCCAGTAATACTGTTATGGAACTATGCATTGACTCTATTTTTATATTCCTGTACAAAAGGGAATAAACCTTTGTCCGGGTTTTCAATGTTGTATTTGATAAATTCAGTCACAACACTAATATAACACAACAGTAACAAACGGGTGCTTTATCTTTTCTTCTATTAATTTTGACTAAATTTAAACCGAAAAGTTGCATGCATCCAATTTTTCCGATTAAGTATAATGTTGATACATTTAAAAATAGCGGAATGCAGTGGGTAACATTTTAAGTGATTTGTACCTGAGTGTGAATAGATAAGTTTACTGTTCAAAATCCCCTTCTGTACGCTATATGCAAAAGAAATGCTTGATCTTGTACCCCAGACCGAAAACAGCAGTTAACCAAAACTTACCAAGTTCACCCAGACGAAGCCGCCCACAGAAGGTGGAAGTGTAAGTTCAATAGAAGCTGGGTTTCTCGATTCTCAGAAGCGGTGGTGTTAAAAGAGATTGACTGAAACATTCAAACCAGCATTAATCTGATTACAAAATTGACGTTGTGTCACATCCAGCTCGTAAATGGATACACTCCACCCTTTCATGCCTACTAGCGCCAGGGCAGCGGTAATTTTAAATCCGAGAGACTAATCTGCCGAACCCTATACTTCATGTCATCAGCTTACATCTGTGATCATAGGTTGTAGTAGGAAACTATTACCTTCATATCAATATAAAATAACAGAATGAAAATCAATCACCCCAAACGTTGCTATTGTTTTCGAAGTATATAAATATAGGTAAGAAGCCTGGAATTTCATAAAGCAGGGACTGGTGAGGATTGATTAGATCGCAAATGAGAGGAAAGAAAATAAAATTGAAATTATCCACGTTAGATTGAACCCCTAAGAATAAAGCATGAGCAGTAATTGAGTTCATTAGGGGGGCCTGTAATCGCGGTAAAATAATTACAAGGGGAATAACACTGGCCTACTATGGGTTAAAACTTGTTTTTAGGTAATTTGGGGTCACTGATTTCAAAAAAGACATCAGTTCGTTTTTGCGTATCACGTTAAGTTTTTAATCTGTAGCATAACCCTCATTTAAAAAAAGGCAAGTATGCTCTCTTAACAAAATCACTAATATTCATCTTTCAGTTTTGCTACTGTAAAACATTCATAAATATACCAAAAAGAATCTGGACAATTGAAACATTTTCTTCAGCTGACATCATTCTGATGATTTATTGTTTTTTTTTATTCTCTGGGGAGTATGAAGTCATGCATTCATTGTAATTACTCCCAATCCTGAATTAGCATGGTAGTACCTGATAGGGTTCCATCTATAGGTCAAATATATCTGTTTGAAAATTAGTCGTATTCGACAGGGCCGTGATCGAAAAAAAATCTCTTACGAAACAATTAGACAAAGATTTAAATATTTACGTGGAATGAACATTATTTCTTAACTTCTATGCATAAAATAACCCTTGACGGATTGACATGCCGTTAAAATCAATCAATCAATAAAAAATCGAAGCTCACATTTAAATATACATTCATTTATCTGGAGCCTCCCATAGTAACGAGAAAGCTAGTCTCGCAGATCCATTACAGGTAAATATTCTCATCAGATGTCCCACACGTGACAAACGTAATATAAACGTAAATAACTGTATTCATCTACCTGTAAAATCTGGGATGACCAACAGAGACTGTTTTGATGGGTAGATTGATAGTGAATTTATTTCTGACAGGAGTCACTGCGATATTAGGATTACATGCTTTTAACTGAAGAGAAATTTCATGATTAGAAAAGATTTAGAAGTGTGAAAAATTCTGAAGCGCTTCTATACAGAATATCTTTCTTTTTTTGTTGTTCATATGGAATTAGACCAAAAAAGAATGGTCGATATCAGGAGAACCGTTTTTACTCATAGATCATCGGGTATCCGTGACCTTCAGTGAACTCGGCAAGATCATGTGCACTTTGTCTTCATGATTAAAAAGAATAGTATTGAGAAAAATCGATTTTATCCTGTCTGTTTTTACACTGATCATCTGGGTTTTCGCGTATCAGTAAAAACTTTCAGATCCATTCACCGCGATTAACAGTGGTTGTGAAAAAAGAAGATACATTTCTCCAAGAGCAAAACTGGAAAAAATATAACATACCTATGTCTACTCAAACGGTCAATTAATCTTCAGATATAAGTTTATCCTAGTATTATCTATGTAATTACTAAGGATTCCCCGTTGTATCGGGGTTATCGTACTGGACTAAGCGATTTTAAATTCCAGTCGCGCTATAAGATTCACTTTAGGTCTAATACCCTTGGGAAAGGTATTAACTTCAACATAATTCCTGTTCTAGCCAATCGCTTTCCAACACGCTCTCTCGCTTTTATCAAGATAACACAATAGTATTGTAACAAACGATTTCTTTATTTTTCTTCTATAAATTTAAAATAAATATAAAAAGAAAAATTGCATGCATCCAATTTTCACGACTAGATGTTGATGCATTTAAAGTAATGTAGTAGGTAAAATCGTAAGTGACTGGTACCTGACTGTGAATAGACAAGTTATTGGGAAAGGTATGAACACCTTCAACACCCATCTATGGGTTAATAGTAACTCTACTATTCTTCTAAAATGATGACTTTGGCATTAAATAATCCACAAAGGTTTATATTCCATTAAACAAAGAAACAAAAACATGCATTTGCCTAACCTTTCCGTCACAGGCAAGGTGAGACACAAGGTTAATTTTTCAGCGGAGTACTGCTGGTTTGAATTCATTAGCTTCGGCTTGTGGGTGGGCCCACGTTAAAATGAGGCCTTCTGCCCAGTCCATACAGGTGGGGTATGAGACAAATATACCTTCTCCTAGCCTTTTTTGTCGTATCTAAGCTAACGATCTAGGTTTGCCCAACAATTTACTTGTAGATGGGTGGGGTGGGCAAAGATGGATTCACCGTTGCGTGTGACCATTTCACGCACCGACCGCGAGAATTCTTGTTGTTGGCCCTTTGTTGTCGGTTACACAGCCACTAATCAGGTTCACCGGTGGTGAGGAGGCAACCACTACATTGCACGTTAAGTTGTTTTGAATTATTTGAAATCAACTGAACATAGCAAAAAATGTCAGAATATAAATGAATGAATCAAATCTGTAAAATATCATTACTCAAATACTCGATGATCATGGCTAGCGAATATAAGACAGATATATAAATTCCTTTTACAACGCCCTATCGACGCAACGAAGTATACGCTGGCTGTATCTCCAGCATAGGGGATACAGCTAGAGTATTGTAAAGACAGTCCCCCCAAAAGATGTCGTCTGATACTAAACAGCATCTGATGATGATGATCCAGTTCTGAAGATGTGAAAATGTGGAGTACCCCTTCATTGCTATTACTCCCAGGTCCTCTCTAAACTGGTAGTACCTCTTAGGGTTTGAAAATTATTCGTATTCGATAGGACCCTATACAAAAAAGTCCCTCTTAATCACCACTTACACGAAAAATGCAAATATGAACGAACAAATAACACAATCCCCTAAACTATTGGCACAAAATAACCATCGACGGATTGAAATGACATTAAAGTAAATCAGCAAATACAAAGAAAATTTCTTAAACAGGATAAAGTACCGAAGTAAGTATTTATCCAAACCATTACATCCATTACACCATGATAGGATATCTTATTCATCCAATCCGTTTGCCACGGTTGCTGATCAGTACGCCACGATAGGATGTCCTGGATAAAGTACCGAAGTATAACATTTCCATGTTTCGAAAGGTTATTATATTTCTTCTGACTGAAGACAATATTTTCAATGAAACTCCAAATACAGAACACCAACTGATTTAATGTTTTTCTACTTTATTTTGTTTTGTCTCACATGGTGCCGACTGGATTAAGTGAGGAGATGTTCTTCCATCCAAAACAGCAGATGCCTTATATCACGCGATCTACGCAACACAAGCAAACTAAATGCCACCGCTACTGCTTGATATTATATATATATATATATATATATATATATATATATATATATATATAAAATGTTGTTCTGGTTCCAACGGAGAAAATGTAATATTTTAAAAAAAAGAAGAAGGTCCGCAAAATGTATCGTTCTCAGAAAAAAAAAAAATTTTTTTTCTGAGAACGATACATTTTGCGGACCTTCTTCTTTATATATATATATATTATATATATATATATATATATATATATATATATATATATATATATACGTCTTTCGTTATCGTTTGCCATTTCCATTTTTTTGGCGAAAATCTTTTTAACAGCTTTTAGAAATAAGAATTACATAAACAAGACCGAGGTTTCAACTGAATTGAATGCAGTGTATCTTCATGTTCCTAAAGTTCTATGAAGAATTTCATTGAGTTGTAATAAATCACGTCCATAATCATAAAGATAAATGCTTTGAACACCTGCCTTTTCATTCATTTTATGAGAGAAATGTTTTGTTTCTAACCCCAAAAAAAGATCATATGACCTTGGGGGAAGAAAGTGTCTTCGCATCAGGTTTCAGAATAATTGGAGATTTCAGGCCCCCCCAACCCTTCCCCCCCAAAAAAATATCCCAAAAAACAAAAGAACACAAAGACAAAAATAACAACAAACAAGCCAAAAAATATATTTGAAACTTGCATTCCTTACCCTTGAGAAACAGAATCATATGCATCTTTTACATTATCCCATAATCCATAATTTCAATCGTCAAATTGTATTGATCCCTGTGTTTTATTTGCGAAGCAAGTGTCAAATCCAGATTTCCCAGATTTCCACAATAGGATCAATGATCCAAAATACAGTGTCTGGAAGAATGATTTCACGGATTTAGAATTGCTGCCACACAGCAGCAAGTAGCAGGTAATGCGTGCATGGGAGGTAGATCTTTCAGTAGCAGTAACCATATCATTTAAATTGTCATCAAGGTGTGAAATCGACCTTTGAAGAATAATTTTTCCACGACGACTATGTCATCCCATGTGGTCGGCTCGTTCATGAGATCTATCCCTTATTATTATTACAACCTATGATCGCAAGTGTAAGCTGATTATCTGAAGTACAGTGTCCGGCCGAATGACCTGGATTTAAATTACCGCTGCTCTGGCTCTCATAGTGGATAAGGGGGTGGAAGGTTTGTCATTGATCAGTAGCAACAATGTCTTTTCAATTGTCATGATGGTGCGGAATTCTCTGAATAGAGTTAATGATTAGGTGACCATTGTAAAATGTTAGGGTGATGTTTCGGGAGTGTATAACTCGTGAGAGAAAGCACTAAGACGGTATAATATTTAAAAGAAAGTGACAATAAAGATTATAAATGTTGTTCTTTCTTTTAGTAAAATTAAATTTTAGATAGGATACTTGTTGACATAAAAAAACGTTCTAAATCCGAGAGATCCTTGCCGTATCAGCAACGCTTCACAGAATATCTAAAGAGAGATTACTGTGGTACATTGATCAATAGAAGCTCGCTGGAATAAATAACTAAGAATTATAGTAAATTATAATAAGTCTTCACTCAAAACATCTTTAGTATGTTTACAAACAAATCTAAAATTTAAACTTTATCCAAATTTAATTGTTATATACTACTTCAAAGAAATTAAAAAAAAAATCTTTTAATGACTTTTATGACTGAAAGCTTTAAAATTATGGAAGGCCAAACTAGATAGTTTAGAAGACTGCATGCAACCTTATGGCTTAAGGTTCCTTACCCCTGGTTTAAGGGGAAAACATACTGCATGATTTCTACTGCTGTTCAAAAAACAAATGGCTGTCTTGAATATCATCAGTTTTGTGTTTAGATCCTTAACATATAATAAGCCTCATTGTGATAGCAGTATTATTTTTGATTGATGGCAAATTGTAGAATTCAGCTTTTTGCTCCCTCTAAAAATTGATTTAAGCATGTGACATTGATACCAGGCCTGTGTGTGGGAATTATTTATCAGCTTTTTTTCTTTCTTTTTTCTTTGAAATAGCAGGTTTTAATTGGCATTATTATTCGAATACAGTGATGCCTTGACTTACGAGTACCCCAACTTAGGAGTTTTCCGCGATATGAGCTGTCCCTTGTTCGGTTTTCGGCTTTCTGTTGAGAGCTAAAATTTGGGGTACAAGTGACCATCAAATACGCTTATGTTAATAAATTCCCTAAAAACATTTAAAAATTTTTTTAGTCAGGATTCCAGGTGCTTTCTAAGGAAGGCTATATAAGCATCTAAATTTTGTTCCGTATCGTCAGGTACTCTCCACGAACCAACCATGATACTTCCAATAATACCAGCCCAAATCATGATACGTCCTCTTTTTTGTTGGCGCCTCAAGCGTTAGTGACGATCTCGTCTATTTACGATCTAACCTTGGCTTAAACCATCAGGGCTTTCAAGTGTGGCACGAGTTTCATCTGTGAACAGAACTTTCGAGAAATCGACCTTCTTGTTCTCCTTTGTCCATTTCAAACGCATATGTATGTGTACTTTTGTCAATTGAAGTTTTATCACTGGCCTCACTTTTACAGAGGACAATAGTGAGATTGCCGTTACTTCAATGCTCCGGAAAGTGTTAGACTGGTCAGGCATGGGTTATTTAAAGCTTCAAGTTTTATTCTTGACAAAGAATGTCGAGAAACAAATCTAGAGTGATCCTTATCGGCCCTTTTACGTACCTTCAAGGTGCTGCAACAAATATTTTAACAGTTTGGTGGTATCTTCCAATTATTTTGAATATTTCAAATGCATGCATTCATTTGACCTCAGATGGGGTCAAGTAACATTTGCGACCACAATTATATTGACACTCGTTTATAGACTGGAACACTTCTATGTCGTGTTAATATTTCAAATGACAACCGTTTGTTTTGTGTTGGGCAGCACAATACAGTTTTTGTACAACCTACGCATATGAATATATATTTCCATTATACTGTGAAAGTGTCATTAAATTACAATTGGTAGTTCTTGGGCAAAATAAAAACGTGTATAACTTCTGAACTCGGTGAATAAATCAGCTGAGAAGGCAAATATATTTCTATTCACTACCAATGCTGAGTCCTTTCACTATCATTTTCTCATGTTCCTCAGATCATGTGTTCCTCCAAAGCCAATCAGAGAGGACTGCTCGGGCGACCTCGGGTGACAGCTTGCCAATAAAAACCCTAAATATTTTTCAAGAATTACTTACTGTTGACAGTTAAATTCAAATCCTACACTTTATTACAAAAATGATAAGCTATGACTATTCATCATGTAACACCTCTAGGTCCTCTTTGTAACCCCGGGAAATTCTATCTATCCTTGATTTATGATATGATTAACTGATGGAAAAAGAAGAAACTTCTTGAATTGTCGTTAGATAAATGTCTCTGGCTGTTTTATGGAAGAAAAATGACCAGTTTCTGACAAAACCTCTGCCTTCGTATTCCCAACCATTGAAGGACTCTTTTACGCATCCAGTCTTATTACTTGCTCGTCTTTTTCTCGCACGTAACCCGGATACAGGCGCGCATTCTTTTGACGTTTCGGTTATCAAATTTCGATACTTCCTTTTCTTTTCACCTGTTTGACTTTTATTTTTATTTATTTTACTTCCCTTTTATTTTAGGGTATATGTTTCACCCACAAAGCTTATGTTGTAAAATAAAGAGAAACCAAGAATGCCAAAACAGCAAATTTCTTGTCTGAAAATAGAATCATGGTGTTATTTTATTTTATGCATTGACGCCCAAATAATTTTCTACGTTTGTTTAGAATTTTAGTAAGAAGCGTTATTGTTTGTTACGTTGTTTACTTTTTCTTTATTCCTTTATTTGTTACTTTTTGAAAACTTTTCGATACTTTCTTTCTTTTTTTATTTTACCTTTCTTTCTTTTTCTTTCACATTCTGATTTTTCTCTCTTTCTTTGTTTCTTTCTTTGGTTGTATATTTCTTTCTTTTCTTCCTGTTTCCGTCCTTTTCTCTTTCATTCTTTCTTTGCTAGTATATTTCTTTCTCCCTGTTTTCCTCTTTCTTCTCTTTCTTTTCTCCCTTTTTCTTTCTTTCGTTATTTCTTTATTTTTCCTGTGGTTGTTTCTTCCGTTCTTTTCAACCTCTTTCTTTCTTTCTTTCTTTCTTTCTCTTCCCACTCACTTTTTCATTTTCTTGAATGAAACGAATATTTCAAGTATCCCGAGATTATTTGAGTTATATTTTACACTTCAAACAAAAGTGAATGATAATAAAACAAAATTCCCATTAAATTGAAGAGAATTTAGGATTTAAGAAACATGATTGATGGCTTTGAATAAAGATTGAAAAATAAAATCTTTCAAACAAATCAAAGAAGTGAGCTGCAAATATCCTCAAGCTGAAATGTAAAAAGTAAAGAAAATTCCCAAGTTTTTAGGTATTGTAGGATAACACCAAATAATCGAATGCTTGTAAAATCTATTGTCGTTCAAGTTTGCATTATATCAGACTTATTTTCCTTTCTTTCTCTCTCTCCTTCTTTCTTTACTCTTCCTCTTTCTTTCTTTACTCTTCCTCTTTCTTTCTTTACTCTTCCTCTTTCTTTCTTTACTCTACCTCTTTCTTTACTCTATCTTTCGTTAATTCCTAAAATCATTCTCTCATTCATTCATTATTTTTTCTCTTTCTTTCAACTTGGCTTTTTGTTTGTTTGTATCAAATACTTGTAAAATCCGCAATCATACAGTATTGCATTCTATAGGACGTACTTTTCTTTTTCTTTTTCTATTTATCTCTTCTTTAATTCATCCTTTTATCTATTTTATTTATTTATTTATTTTGGGAAAAAACAAAAGAACTTGTCATCTAGTCGATTTTGCCGTTCCAGTTAAAATGAAAGAAAATGAAAAAATAAACAAATATTTGGACGTTTCCTAAAAACTAAAAAAAACCCTGTGGAATATGAGAGTGAGGTGAATTGTAACTGGTGCCCTTGCAGCAGCCCTCAAAGGTTTGGAAAATAAGACTGGAGGAATCAGAAATCAGAATAAGAAGCAAAACCACCCTGACAATAGCATTGTTAAAATCGGCTAGAATAATCAGAAGAGTCCTGGAGACCTCGTGAGGTTTGCTGTCACTAAAACTCCATGTATTAAGTGAATGTAGCAAACCAGCACAACGGGAATACAAAGCTAGGCACAACTGGGTTGCGAAGGTGATCCACTGGGAATTATGCAAAAAAACTAAATTTTGACCATACAACAAAATGATATATGCATAAACCAGAATCTGTACTTGAGAATGAAACGCATAAAATTCTCTGGGACTTTGAGATAAAGACGGATCACCCTATCCCAACAAGGAGACCAGACCTAGTGTTGATTAACAAAAAAAAAAAAAAAAAAGAAAAAAGAACGTCTCAACTGGTGGTTCCAGCAGATCACAGGCTGAAGATTAAAGAAAATAAATATATGGATAAATACCCGAACACTGCCAGAGAATTGAAAAAGCTGTGGAATACGAGAGTGAAAGTGATACCAATTTTAGTTGGTCCACTTGGTTCCAATAAACTTGGAAAAAAGACTAGAGGATCTGGAAATCAGAGGAAGAATTGAAACCATCCAGACTACTGCCCTGCTGCAATCGGCTGGAATACTCAGAAAAGTCCTGGAGACCTGAGGAGACTTGTTGTTACTCAGACCCTAGTGAAATACCATCAGCTAACGCTGATGTGAAAAACTCAAAAGAAGTGAAAATAATAAAAATAATAATAATAATAATAATAATAATAATAATAATAATAATAATAATAATAATAATAATAATAATAATAATAAAATGAAAAAACAAAAAAAAAACACTTCTTTAAAATATGTATTTAATTCTGTATTTGCATATTCAGCGATAAAAACTTATGTGTGTGTGTGTGCGTAGAAAAAATGACAAACACAAAGTGTGCCAAAAGATAAATATATTTTTGATGGTAATGTCGCCGCTATAACATTTCGGTTTTTGTAACCTTCATCAGGACCCGTTGCGAAATATTCTGTAGATATGGTGGGATATTCGCGGAATATGAGAAGTGCTAGTTGTATATAAAGAAGGGGGGATAATCAGTGTCAGCCGGTGTGGATTTCGGGACGTATGGAAGACCTTGAAGGTGCTATGTAGGGACGTGGGAAGAGCTATGTTGGTAGGGTTGGTAAAACTGAAAGGTAGTGGGAGAATGTAGATAATGTGTTGATTCCATGATGTGTGCGAGGACGTAGGAAGTAACTAAGTTGAGGAATGGGTTAGGCTTAAACTGTAGTGGGAAAAAACTTACCTTAGCATCCTCTTTCCTAGACCTTCTATATCCCAAACCCTTCATACGACATGGTAAGGAAATAGTAAATGTATCACGAGGAATTAAATCAGAGGAAATCCAGAAATTGACATGTTTCATGGACCAAAGCCTTTTCCAAGTCATTAAAAAAAAGGAATACATATCTGATATTAACCAACTACACGGTCATTTGTGAACTCTTTTTACTTTTTTATTTCGATTCATCTTAGTTACTATATGTGTCCTTAAAAATTTGGAAATGAAGCATTTAAAGTATTATTTTCTATAGTTTTCTTTATTAAACCTCGCTAATAATTTGACTCAATAATAATTTAAATAAATAAGGTAATGACCGTAACTTCTGTTTCCTTTTGTATAACTTTACAATTCTTACGGATTAGGTGAATATACATGTTGTCATCATTCTTTGATAATTTCATTAAATTCCAACATGCAATTTTTGGATTTGATGAAAAGGTGTCACCCGGTTAATGATTTGAAATGCAGTGTATAAGATAGTGTCCCGTAAATATGGGCTCATACTGATACACAAAATGCTAAATATATTTATTGTATAAAACAGTGAAATATTTTTAGGTAAAGGGGCCGGGTTAGCTCAGTCGGTAGAGCGTTCGGCTAGAAACCACAAGGTTCCTAGTTCGATACCGGTCCTCGCCAACTCAGTGTATGAGTAGCACAGGGATCTGTGCGGTAAAGTAAGGAGCTGATGATAGGTGTGGCGCTCCACCTCAGAAGCCAAAACAATCTCCTTGGTCTAGCGCTATTGAAAAGGGGATAGACTCCTTCGCTGACTGGCTGATACCGACTTTAGGCCTCCCCGTCGACTTTACTTACTTACTTTGGTCTTAATTCAATTCTCCGCCATCTCTCTCTATATATATTCAGACTTTAATGCAAAGCATGTTAAAAATATAATAACCCCCTAAGAATTTTATATAATAGAATAAATATTTTGTACGTATTTATCAAACCCCCTACGCCACTGGTAGAATGTGATCTAAGGTCAAACTTTTCAGAGGAATAGCGTTGGTTTGAATTCGACTTTTTTCCATTACTAGACTGGTTGCCTAACAAAGGCTAAAGTCCCCCTATTCATTTCATAGTTGGGGTGTGGGAGAACATGAATTCATACATTTTACGAATGAATTAGTGAGTAGTGAAACGCAAACAGCCTTTTCATGATTTGAACTTGGGTCACTGAGCCATTTCCTACAACGATAACCGTTACGGTAAGAGGGCCAGCAATAAAAAAAAGTGTATGGGAGTGTTTTCCGCAATCATTTTTAAGAATAACCTTTATAAAATAGAATAAAGTTCCTGGTCTCATCAAAAATCGATCTGATAGCACATATTTCATTTCTTCTCTTTGACCTTCCGTCCCTATCTAACATCGATCCTGGTAGGTCCTCTAGTCAGCCTCCTGTGTTCGCACAGAGTTCAGAAATGTCATTTGTTAATCGGCCAATACTGAAGTGTCCATGCATTGGACTTTACAGGAGAGCTGGTCCATGCTTCTATAGCAGTGTCCGGCATGTATTGCTCATATTACGTGGATGGTTTGTGAGATTGGAGGAAATTGGCCGAACAGCTTCTGTTTCGTGGTGTGCTGCTCCAAAGATTTTTTTCAAAACAGTACGCAGCCTCCTTGCATCGTTCACATCTACCTTTTTTTCCAAAGTTTCATTAAAGTCCAGGTTCTGCAGCCATTCAATAGTACTGACACGACTATAGCTTGGAAGAATTGTCGTCTGATTTTAAAAGATTTAGAAAGACACTTTTCGGGAAAAGTCGTAGAATTATCAAGTAAAAAAAAAAGACTTTAATTCTTTGTTCATTTTAAAGAAAACATCTATTTTTTTATAATAGCTTCGATTTAACTTCAAGACGCAAATATACAAAGACTAAAACTAGAAACGTTGTAATACAGTAAGAAAAAAAGAAGGAAAAAAAAAGAAAAAAGACAACAACAAACAAGAGCAGGACATCTTTAGATTCAAGTGTTTCTATTAAAGATTACTATGATAAAAATTGCAAATTACCGATACTTCAACGTGGCTCTTTTAATGTTAGTTTAACTATTTTAAAAGCAGTTAAATATTTTTGAAAAAAAAAAAATAGAGATTAACTTTTGATCACTCGTTTTTATGAGAGTACTTGTTGTAGTTTTCCCGTATTTTTCTTCTCTTATTTATCAATCTGTTTGATATTAAGTTTCATTTTGAAGATCGCTCGTTATAATTTTTCGAGTGGATCGAAAAATTTTGCATACATCATTGGAATATTAGAAAGACAAATACTTTAAATTAGAAAGGGAAATCCGAAAAATAAAAAGATGTCGCAATTCGGAAGACATTTATCTTTAGGGAGAAAAAAATTGTTCACTTTGACTGAAGTTAAATCTTGATAAATTAAATAAGTTCTGAAATGTTTATGATTTATCATTACGTATGATATATTTATTATTTTTACTTTCATCTCTTATAATAAATGTGAATTTTAGTGTGTCATATTCTTTAAAATTTATTCTTGTAGGCCATAGCCCAACATAGCATACCATCAGATCGACCCAGCGAACAATTCAAAAAGATTCCGTGCCGAATCTGAACTCGCAGTCCTGAAATTTTGGATTCCCATATTTTAATTACAGCGATTGTTTTTGGCGTTTTTTTACGTATATTTTTGTGACGAAATTTTTTGTACGATAATAATTTTTATAACAGGAAAATGAATTTGGAAATAACTAAGTTAATTGCTACCCTATCGGCAAATTAATTACGAAATCCAGAGGATCACCCAGGAAATAGAAATAATTGTACGGAAATTAAGAACCTACATACAAAAAACCTTCTTTAAATTAAGTGGCAACAAAAGAATTATCGTCGAACTTTTAAAAGGTAAACTTAGATAGTAATGCGATACTTAAAGTTTTTCTGTAGTTTATTGTTGCCATACAGCAGCACTATGTCTCGCTAAAAGAAATCACGAGCCATCCCCAGAAGCTGGCTTTTAAGCTAGTTATTTATATGAACTGCTACTTGCACCCATTAAAATGTTTTTACATTTGGTACACGAATGTATATGCAAACTAGCAGATATATCCATCTACGCCAGATAAAAGGTTATGGTTTGGATCGTGGTCTTTATTTCAGACAGGAAGATTTCAAACGATACAATAAAACAAGTTTCTCAAACACGTTCCTTACGGACAGCATGCTGCGCATAACCACTTTTCTATGGCACGCGACAGAAAAAGTTTGGGTGATAAATATCTTCATAAACATGGTAATTTTTCCCTTGCCCCTGACCATTTTTCTCCCAAGAAAAATGTGAAGTGTACTTTGATATTTCAGTCGCTTTCAC